>OX336420.1:64644081-65244081 GCA_946903255.1 Schistosoma spindalis | reverse complement strand
TATTCAACATCAGAGTAAATAAAGTTAACTGTGAACTTACTAACTACAACTTTAATAGGAAGGAAGAGACAGGTCTATAAATATAGCCCAAATGACTTTATAACTATACTAACATTACGTTTTTGGGTTTTAAGCTGTAAGGTATCTTAGTAGTTAAACGTTAACGTTTGTACGAATAAGTGATGAATGAAAATACTATGTCAAAGCGGTTAAAATGACATGTATATTTAGACGATAATGTTTCAGGTATTAATTCCCTTTGAATAACTGCCAGAAAGCAAGAAAAATAAACATTCGCAGACGAAGTGTATTCGTTGAGCATCTATACACTTTACAATATTAGCTACAATATTATTCGAAAAGGAAACAAAATTATCCGTTCAGTGCATATCTCTAAAACCAAATACGTCAACCGACATTATTTCAATTAAATCTTCATATATTTTCTCTGCGTATTTGAAATTTTTATTACTAGTTACTTTAAATTCTATGACATATCAAATTACTTCGACCAAGCAACAAAATGTTTATTCTGAATTGTTAGGTCGCATTCTTTTGGAATGAATTTGAAATATCTACATTGTGATAAACATTGGTCAATTACATAGTAAATTAGCTTCATGGTGTCTCTTATTAGTATAAATTACCGCTTAATGCAGTTGTAAAACAATGATATCTAAGTATCAGACTTTTAGTTGATGAACCTAAGATTGTCGATGGTCGGCATTATCCACTTGACATTTATTGTGAAATAATGATATCTTATTGACTGCATTGTGTTCATTAAATTATAATGTGCTACAGTAAACGTTCATCAATTGAAATTGTTCACTAAATCCACATCATTTTGCAAAATATTTAGACCAACGTAAACGTTTTACATTTTGGTAAGTAAATTAAATTCGAGATAGCGATTAGAAAGTTCGACCTTCCTACTAAATCTATGCACATTTTTATTTATAACCATATACAATAAAAATTATTAAGCAGTGGAATCCAGGACGCGCGTTTCGTCCTCTTCGGGATTCGTCAGCTTGATATACCTGCATCGCAGAGTTGATTTTCCTTCTGGGACTCAAAACCGATACCGTTCGCTCCAAACGCTATCGTGTTATCCACTTAGCTAATGAGTCCTGATAGCCACCTGCTTGTGCAATGGGGTGAAGTTTAAATTCCCTTGGTGTTTTTACTTGCATCTTCCCACTGTTTTTTAGGGCTGCAATTGATCAGTCTCATGTTGGCAATGTGCATCCTGTGCGGATTGCCTCGATATAGCCTTCAGTCACAAGCTTATTATTATTATTATTATTATTATTATTATTATTATTATTACGACAATAATATTTGTGTAAACTGAAGCACCTGAAACGATGAGCTGTACACCATAATAATAATTCACAACATTACCTTACTTGTCAAATGCGTTTCGTCCATAACATAAAAGACCTTTCTAATAATTTGTATATTTTAATACGTATTTACAGTGTGATGAGTGAGTTAAAAAGGGAATAATGATTATTTCATATGTTTTAAAATTAATATTATCACATATATTAAGATAACAAATATTCTCTATCAAGAAATAAAGTACAAATAAGTCTTAATTCAAATATATAAGGGTCTAGTATGATTGAGCTGAACGAATCGTTTAGTTTCCACGCACGGATGATTCAAAATACTGTTAATATTCTACATGTTTATGCAGAAGCTGTAATAGTTTCACACTGAAGGATAACGTTTTATTTTCTAGCCTCATTTTATCATTATCAAAAATTATAATTAATCAAGTGTAAGTAAATTTCTAACAATTTCTAATATTTCAAGAATATTGATTTAGATTATGTCTAATAAATGATTGATTTAACGATTCGATGAATTGAATGTGGCAGAAACGCAGTTAAAGACAAATTATTATTGTTTCTTTAAATTTAACTCAGACTGTAGCTCTTCTAAGGTTACTGCCTATCCCAAACCCGTGTAAAGGAGGTTGGTTGGGTATGCGATCACCAGCCCCATCCCGTAGAAAACAATCTTCATAAAATAAATACTAGCCACAATAAGCAATTTAAACCATTTAAGCTCTGCCATGGGTGTTGAAGTATCTTCACTCAGAAGAGATATTACGCCTCACGGTGAAAGCCGAGACTCTTTGGGGGTCAGGATGCCGATGCCCCTTCTAACAACCAGAGCAACAATTAATATAGGTACATGAAATGTCTGAACAATGTAGGACACCATGAAGACTAATCAAATAGCTATGGAAATGAGGAAACAAAACTTGCCGGTTCCCGGAATAAGTGAAAACCACCGGACCCAAGCTGGACAGAAAAGAATAGATTCAGGAGAGATACTGCTATACACTGGGCACGAGGAGGAAAATGCTTCACACACTCGGGGAGTTGCTCTGATGCCGTCCGAACAAGCACGAAATGCACCTATAGGATGGGAATTACACGGATCCAGGATCATCAAAGCATTATTCAAAACAAATAATGAAGGGATCATGATGAATGTTATCTAGTGTTATGAACCCACTAATGATAGCAACAACTACAATAAAGATCAGTACTATGAGACGCTGCAATCGATCACAACGAAGTGCTCAAGAAAGGACCTCACCATCCTGATGAGAGACGTAAATGTCAAAATCGGAGCTAACATAGCTATAGACCACCATCTAGTGTTCACTAATATGAAAGTGAGGTTAAAGAAGCAATTCACAACTGAAGAAACACCACTACAGAGGTTCAATACAGACTTCCTTTTAGACGCTGACAAACTCAATGAATTCAAGTCAACTCTCAACAGCAGGTTCCAAGCCCTACAAGATCAACTTAAAGAAGAGGAAACTGCTATAGAGAACAAGTGGAAGAGGATCAAAGAAGCACTAAATCCATCGTGTATGGAGGTTCTGAACCGCAACAAGTATCATCATAAGGATCGGATCTCTATCAAACCCTGGAAAACATTTAAGAAAAGAAGAACAAGAATACACCAATCAACAACAACCAAACAAGAACAGATAAAGTCAAGGTACAAACCAAATACACAGAGACGAAAAGAAGAGTGAAGAGAAGCATTAAGACCGACCAGCAGAAACCATGGAAGACCTAGCAACGATAGCGGACAAGGCTGCAAGAGAAAAAAATATGAGACAGCTATGTGAAGTAACGAAGAAGCTATCAAGGAAATATGGTAAAGTAGAAAGACTGGTCAAGAACAAACAAGGCAGAACAATCACCAAGATTCAAGAACAGAGGAAAAGATGGGTAGGATACTCCGAGGTACTCTTGAATAGACCAACTCCACTTAATCCACTGGACATTGATGCAGCACACATAAACCTACCTATATATGTCACACCACCAACAATCGAAGAAATCAGAATGGCCATCAGAAAGCAGCAGGACCTGACAATATACCACCTGAAGCTCTCAAGTTAGACATAGAAGCAACTGAATACGTGCCTCACGTTCAATTCAGGAAGATTTGAGAGGAAGAACAAGTGCCACAGATAGTCTGGGAAGGACAGCTCACTAAGATACCAAAGGAAAGTGATCTGAGCAAACGTGAGAACTACACAGGCACCACACTACTGTCGGTACCAGGAAACGTTTCCAAGTGTTGCTAAACCGGATGAAAGACGCAGTAGACGCCAAACTCTTTGGTCAACAGGCTGGATTCCGTAAGGATTGGTCGTGCACAGACCGAATCGCGACACTACGGATCATCGTTGAACAATCGGCTGAGTGGAACTCGTCACTATACATCACCTTCATTGGCTATGAGGCGTTTGAAATTGTGGATAGAAGAACATTGTGGAAATTTCTTCAATACTATGGCGTACCTGAGAAGATCGTCTACGTCATCTGGATTTCATACGATGGACTACACTGCAAAACTGAGCATGAAGGACAGCTGACAGATCTATTCCAATTAAGGGTCGGAATCTGACAAGGCCGCTAATTCTCCCCGTTCTTCTTTCTTCTGATGGTCAACTGGATTATGAAGACCTTGACATCCGAGGGAAAGCACGAAATACATTGGACAGCTCGGAATCAGTTAGAAGATTTGGACTTCGCAGACGACCTAGTCCTTCTTTCCCATACACTTGAACAAATACAGATGAAAATAACTAGTGTAGCGGCAGCCTCTGCATCAGTATACCTCAAAATATACAAGAGATGAGGCAAGATCCTGAAATGCCACTCAACTCTATCACACTTGATGCAGAAACAATGGAAGAGGCGGAAATTCTTACATTTCTATCTGGTCAGCATCATAGATAAACAAGGAGGAGCTGATACATAGTAAAGGTATGGATTGACAAAGCAAGGGCACCATTCCTATAATTGAAGAACAAATGGAACTCAAAATAACTGTCAAACATAATCAAACTCAGAATCTTCAACACGAATATCAAGACAGTTCTAGTCGACGGAACTGAAACTCGGAGAACCATTAAAGCCATGTATTTATAAACAGTTGTCTACGCAAGATACTCACTGTCCGTTGACCGGATACTATCAGCAGCAACCTACTGTGGGAGTGAATAAACTAATTTCCAATTGAAGAAATTAGGGGAAGACGTTGAAGGCTAATAAGACATTCATTTCAAAAATCATCAAACTGCATCACATGACAAGCGCTAACTTGGAATCCTGAAGCGAAACAGAAAAGAGGAAAATCAAAATATACGCTGCACAGGGAATTGGAATCAGACATGACAAGGATAAATAGCAACTGAAAAGAATTGCCCAGGACATAATTTAATTGGAGAATGCTTGTTGGCGGCCTATGCTCCTCCACGAAGGGTAACAGACGTAAGTCCCTTAAATTTGCTATCGAATTCATTAAGTATCTTATGCTGTTCATAATTTTCTACTTCGATATCTAACTTTTTACATTTTTCGTATATTATATTGTGTGACGAAAAATATTGATAAGCTATGTATTGATGTGAAGTAGCTTAAGAAAATTTGTTGTTGAACACTACTGAAACGAGTTCCAGAAAATTTTTAAACCATAAATTTCATAAAAATTCAAAATCCAATCAAATGTGACTGTTTCCCATGGAATTCAACTAATCAGATCTCTCATGGAAATTATTTACAACCAATTAAATAATAATTTTAATGGAGAAAAGTATGGCTGTGGATAAAATGAGCACATATTTCAATAAAACTTAAATTAATCAATGTTTCTCTAATATTTATGGTCATACCATCAAAATTTACCTTCAAGGATACAAAAATATAGTTAGTTTAATGTTAGTCATAAATTTAGGAACGTCATGAAAATTCCTGAGTTGTGACTAGCCGATAGCATTATTTCGACCACTCCAAATTAGTGTCCAGTCACAGAAAGCTGTTAATCTATAAACATGGAATTAAGTTATCTGTTTAAAGTTTAGATTATTGTATGAATAAAGTATTTCTGTTACAATTCATACTCTATTTACATGAACCTGACTATGTATGCTCCAGTTAATTTCAGTTCATCTTTACTGCAGCTAAAAGAATTCTATCATTAGTCAATATATCAAGATATTATCAAAGAAATATCTGATTCGAAGTTTCAAAACCTTTAACATTATTTTCCTTTGTAATCCTTTTACTCTACTTTAATGACCTTATAACATAGACCCATAAAAGTAGTCAAACTTTTTTTAATACTGTAAATGTATTTAGAAAGTAAATTTGATATACCACACCCAGAAAAGTGTTTTACTTTTATTGGACCTTTACAATAGTTAAACAAAACTAGAGCAAGAATAAAGTCTAACAGATGTCCTTATGTAATTTATTGATTAATTTTCAAACTGGTACACCTTAAATTGTGAATATAAATCTCGCTCGTACAAATATATCTCACTTTAAGCTATCACTATCGCATTTCACAATTAAAGAAAGTTAACCAAAAGAAAAGACAATGAAATAACGCTGAGAATATTACAAAAATTAGTAGAGAACAGAAATGATAATTCAAAAAAAGTTGATAAAGACGGTAGTGAAAGGCACAGGATATGATGTGATAGGGGGTTACACAGAGAAAATGAGTTAAGTTTGCTGTACAAATACAACTGATTTCGAACCATAGTCTGCAAATTCTATAAACTTACACTAAGATTAAGAGATCTGTGGCTCCTTAAAGTCTTTACACCAGGAGTAAGTAAACTTACATACAAATTCAATGATATAGTATGATCATGTTCACTATTCTTCAAATTAACTCACAAGCTAACCACTTGCCCCGAATATCTCAACCAATGAAAGTTCACATTCCTATAAGTTAATATCGTGAATTTATCACCAGTAATATTCCACGATACATAAGAGACAGTTAAATATATTACCTGCTCTTTACACTGAGTAATCTAGAAAGACAGAAACAGGATATTAAACTGTGACTTCAACCACTTAACTAATATTTAATATTTTCGGGACGAATAAGGATTTTTCTTGAACATTAAACAACTGCAACCCAAATTTTGATTGGACTGCATTATACTTGTATCTTCACGAAACTGTATTGTCTACGTTCACTAATTTGGTGAGGCAATCCCCTAATTATAAATCGACCATTCACGAAAGAATTTTAATTCTACAGCAATAACTATAACGAATGTGACTGCATACAACTTAAGCGAACATCGCGACGTAACCGATTAAGAAGACAAATAATGCCTCTGTCTCAAACATAAATGCTTATGTGAGGAAATTCCTGTCGAGTGGTACGTTGTAGAAGATAATTTACTCCCGATGAACATCAAAACAGTAGACTGGACTGATAATTATCCTTCAGACCGAACGACAGAAAAAACTAAGGGGGGAATCAATAAGGCTGGATACATCCAACCTCTCAATAAGTGTTATAAGTTTCATATATCCACCCTGTGATTATTAGTTTTCGACCATACCGGCAATACGTCGTAAAAAATGCGTTATTTTCATATTTGATCTTCCATAAACCTTGATTCAAACTATGAGATATCGCTACTACAGATTATACTTATGAATGAAGGACGAAAGACGACTGAAACAATTTATAAAATTTTGTTAAATTTTAGTTTGAACAAAGCTTTTCGAACGAATACCGATAACTGTTTACAATTGGTTATATTTATGGAATTGAATAAATCAAGAAATGCGAAATAAAGTATATTATTTTAAGTGTCGGAACTTTAAATTCAAGTTGTAAACTGAATAACTCCCCTAACAATTTACATGATGTAGTGTGATCTGCAATATCGAATATCGCAAGTGATATCTCGACCAGACAAATACAAGCCGAGTTTCAAAGTCAGCGTAACAACTGGTATTAAAATATTTTCATATTGCACACGAAATCCAAAGTTGGCTTGTATTCTACCTGAACATGTTCGTTGCTCTACTAACAATTTCGTTCTATATTGATTATTTTCAAACGACAGTCTGATAAATAACATTAAATAACGTTCACAGTGATAAAAATCACGCTATGATAACAATTTAGTTTCTAAATTTAACGACCAGCGTAATAGAATGGACAATTGCGTTTAATATCGTTAGATAAATGACTAAACTTATGAGATTTGACTGAATTGATAGTATATCAATTTAGTCAACCACCCTATACAATTAGTATAGAATGCAACTGGTACAACAATACGTATATTAAGAATTGTGGAAATGTGTGACGACTAAGCTTCAAGGTCACGTCAAACAAATATCTTAGGATGGAAAAGTTTGAGTAGAAAACATAATTAAGTATTGTCTCAATCAGCCCTATGTTGATCAAGAGTAAATTTTTATTTCAGTCAGGAGACTGTAAATCAGTGTATATGATGAAGATTCATTGGTTTCCTGTTTCAGATGAATGAAAGGTGGTCAAAAAGCATTGTAAATTCTGGGTATCGTATTGAGTACTAGATTCATGGCTGTTCGTTGGTTGCAAGCCATAGATGCATCACATAAATTTTACAGTACTTTTCAAACTACTTAAAGTAGGAGAAAACTTTACTGAAGAATTACTACATTACATTCCTAGAGTACAATAGTGAAGTATTCCAAGACTAGTCTAGTTAATGAAGAACATTTGAAAACCTCAATATTTATACTATGCGAAATATTTAACAGCACTTAAAATTAATAAAACACTTTATTTCCCAGTACCATGTCCAACTCGACAGCTAGAGAAAACTGAAATTAATTTCCGAGTGAAAGTAAGTGTACTCGACTTTCAGTCAAGCTTTTCCATTTTATTATTAATGAAACTACGCAGCTATTCGGATAAAAGTATTTCGACTAAGATTCGATAGCCGAAAGTTTAATGATCCAACCACCAAATCATTCCTTATTTAAAGTGTTCAAAGAGTATCTTAACTGACATAACTGTATATGTATTTATTTGAGCACATAGATATTGGTACAAGGGGGCACTAAATACATATGCGCCACACAAATCTCATTTGATTTGTGTGAGGGCTGTGATACTTCTCGGGTGCTAAAACCGAGGCAGATGGTTTTCTTGGACGGCCACATCCGGAGCCTTTGACTTAAAGGTCTAATCCACAAGGCAGTGGAGTATCGTAAGGAGATGCAGTTCCATGGTAGCCGGTGACCAACAATCGGTTCATACGCCATTTGTTCCCTCATAATACTGGAACCCATGTGTACCATTGGTTTAGAGTCAGCGTTTTCCAACTCCCCTAGGTGGATCCTCCGTGTCCACCAAAAGCGCCGGACATTCTCTTTTCGTCCTCTCAATTTCGTAAACATCACCCCGCCACGAGAAGACAGTAAGTACGACTTCCCTGGCAGGGGCTACATAAGCATGGCCATGTGAAAGCATTTGGAGAGGAAGAGCGGACTCTTCCCACTCCCGGCCGTACCAGGTCATTTGGGGGCTAATTGTACAAATAATATTTGATAAAATAAATAAACACTTCGCATAAATATATAAATCATTCTCTTTGAAATCACACATATATATTTAAACAATATTGTTACAAAATGAGGATTTAATTCATTGTCCTTAAATCAAAAAATAATAATCACTGTAAAAATAGAAATTCAGAAAGAAAATAACTGTCTTGAACAATTTATCGCAACATTCAAACAACCATTTCGTTTAATAAGCAAATAGAAATAAAGAGAAAAAACCATGAGTACATTACCATGAAGACACAGTAACCGAATAGAATACAACAAAGTCAATAATACGAATCATTCATATTAACACCATTAAGAAATAATATGGAGGGGAGAAAAGCGACGAAAAATATAAGTCATTTAATTATAAATCATATTACAAATTAGATATGAAATAAATTATAACAATAACAGTAATTTTCATTATAAAAATTATCGAAAAGTTTTTATGTGATAAATCACCAAATAACTGATGTTCATTAGAAATAAAGAAATATTTGGGAGAGAGAGAGAGAAAAAAACTCGTGGATAGGCGGGTACGAACATATGCGCATACACATGTACATACATATTTTTTTAAAAAAAAATGCACATTTACACTTTTATTTCTTGTTCAGAATAGGTGGTAATAACAAAAATCATCTGACAGTTAGAAAGAAAAGGATTTAAATCCGGTGATTTGTATAAAATGTTCTGGCTTTCAAAAGAATATGCATTACATCGACATTCGATGGATAATTCTGAGTGTAAATGATACAAAAAAAGCACTAAGTGAAAATATTTAAATGACATTTCGTTTAAAATACTCTTACGGTAAACTTAAATGTGAATTCACATCTAGGTTATATATGTTGGATAAGTTTATCATTCTTCTTAAACATATATAATTTAATAATTATTGGCCTAATTTAACGACCGAAAAACTGAAAACCCAATAGTTTAACTATTGAAAATGTCCTCCGAAATAAGTGAAAAAGCTTCAAAATACTGATGGAATAAACGGATATATGCATACTTAATCCATATTGTAATGAATGAATTAGGAAAATGTAGTGACTACAACTAGATCAGCATTGTAAACCAGAAAATATTACCGGACAGCAATTTGGTCATAGTATACGACTATTTATCTCTCGTGCGAATCAACAACTTCATTAAGTATTGAACCTAAGATTTTGAGGTAGTGCCTTAGCAAATAATTAACTTTTTAAAAAATATTGAGCCTCCATTCTAACTCTAGTTAAATCTTGATATTAATTGAAATAAAAACAGACATTAGATGATGACAAATATAAACAGAGTGAGTTACTTTAAACCTGGAAAAATTATTTAGATTCCTTTAACAAATAATGCAAAGGGCTAAATTTTTTAACAATCCATACGTGGATTGAAGGAACAGCATAGGCAATTTAATACACAGTTCGAACTAGTCTGATAATCAATTATCTCATCTTCAGAAATGTTATTCTAACAGTAACAATTCACTTTCTTGGATAACTTAGATAACTATACAATAACTGAAGTTTAAAACCAGCTAACAATTTTAAAAAAGACTTTTAACGTTTTTAGATAAATTATTATTGATTTTTTAATATCATTTACCATACAGAGTTTGTAGAGTTTTCGAATGTCATACTGATCTTAATTACACAATCCATGAAAACCAGGAAATAATGGACAGCTACTCCGTCGTAGTATGAGATCAGTCCATGATCTTAACTGTAAGCCTTATAGTTTACCATTTAACATTTGGTATTACGATAATTGATTACACAACTAATAAACAATTAAAACATATAAATTTATAAGTTTGAATAGCTACTTAATTATCAGTCGATAATAACATCTGAGAGCCTAAAATACAAAGTTGTAGTAAACTAAAAAGACCTATAAATTCGTTTATTACTCCAGTTACCAATTAACTGATTTAACAAGTAATTTTTCAAGATAGGTTCTCTAATCATACATTTAATTACTATCACGTTTTGTTAAACACTTTCATGATATATATATATATATATATATATATATATATATACATTACCAGTATTGTGAAACTATACAACATACACATATAAAGTTGATTTCTTCTTTCATCTTAATCCTACAAGAAAATCATCATAAAAAATTCATGTGAAGAATCAATTTTTCTTTATTATAAAAATTATTTACTTGAACAAGTTGAACAGCCGTAGGAAAATCAGCTTTTAATAGTTGATCACGAATACCACTTGTAATTAAAAGAAAAAAATTGCCAAAATGAAAACAATAAAAACAATAATTATAAATAATAACGTAGAGAGAAAATTGAAAATCTACGAGATGATAAGATGGATACTTAAAATTTCTAAGAAAAATCAACTATTCCATTATTTTGTCCATTAATTTTGACTCCATCAGTACATTGGTCACTATTTATTTTACATTGCTTGAACTTAATGATATTCATTTCATAAAAAAATAAAAATAACAACTTAACCGTGATGTAAATTAGCGTTAACATCAAATTTATACAAAGAATTGAATTGTTATGGAGCTGTAGCTCAGTGGTAACAGCATTCGACTTTCGACTTGTAAGACTTAAATTCAAACCCGGTCAGTCGGATAGTATTACTACCTTTTATACTTACAGGGTAAATTGAAGTTATTTATATGAATTTGCATCTGATTAATGATTTGACTATAATTAAAACAATAAGTTCATATCACAAATGATTTAAATGTAAGTTTTTTTTTAAAGTACAAATGGAAATAATGGTGACCAGAAGCATTTTTAAATGAGATGAAAACTAATAAAGCTTTAATGAAGGTAATTGTTATAGAAATCTGCAATAGCTGACGTAAACAAGCAAGAACCAGTCGATTTGGAAGAAGAAATGAGAAAACTCGTCAAAATTATAGAACAATTAGATTGTGAAACCTAATCATTCAAAGATGATAATACATATGAATCAACCCGTTGAGAGTAGTAAGCACAGGGAAACAAAGTTATGCTCAAGCTAACCAGATTGATGATTAAATATTCACTTTTAATTAATTAATAAGACATGATATCACTTATTTGTTGATAAACGTATCGATTCTTAGTTGACCATCGACAGCGCATTTACTGACAGGATATTTAATGTTGTGTTATTAGAAGCCATTCGCATTAAGCTTTGGTCCACGTTTTAATGATCATCACCGAAACGTTTCCCTACCCTTTAAATAATTAATGGTTGACCCGGGGATTCAAGGAAGCATCTCTCAGTACTGGAGTCGTCTGTGCAACTGATCTATTGATGTTGTTACCAACTTCCTGAAGAAATGGATAGAAACATATACCATGTTGTCTAATTCTTAGTACTCTGGGCACCGTAAAACATAACATCGGTTAATAGTTAATGTCAAGTTAACGCAGTAATATTTATAATTGTGTGAACTAATTATGTTGTCATCGAAGCCTCCACCCATCCATCCATTAAAATCCTATGAAATTATATATTTACTGAGTTGTATGAACATAATGTCAATTAAAAGATGAAGATATATAACATAAACTAAAAAATTCTGAATAATATACTCAAAATATCTGAACAAAACGGTTTAACTTCAAGGAAACAAATAGATCACAATAATGTTGACAAACTGTTTTATCAAGTAATTATGGGTTGAGAAAAATAAAATAACTATTGAAACGAATTAATCGGCAAATATGAATTATGTAAGATTGTAAATTATTAAAATGCAATTTTTCTAGATAATTTTTAGGCCAAGTCGACAACAACCACTGAAATGACTCAGCTAGTAAGAAATTGAGTTTATACAATGAACTAAATATTTTGGTTAACAAAGATCTATTACTCTTCGTATATTAATGAGGTATGCATTACTATGAAGTTTAATACAGTTCTATTAGATTGTAATCTGAATAAACTAAATTCTAAGTAAATAAATCAAATTGAAGATATATTTGTAGATCAAATACAATTAACAATTTGAAGTGGAGATGATTTACTAAAGTGAAAAATAATTCTACAAAATTATAGATAGAAATAGCTTACATTAACATTGAACAGCAAACATATGGAAGTAAGTTGAACCTGTGCGGATCTGAGAAAAGTGTATCCCATAATAGGAGTACATCTGTAACACAATAGATAAATACGAGTAAATTACTAAACTGTAATTTAAACCAATTTCATATCTATGAAAAGACTGAAATTGGTGTTAATTATGAACAATAAGTAGAGTGATCAGAATGTGCTAAATAGAAAACACCAAAACAAAACATCACTTTTCAAAAAACATTATGACTGTATTTGTATCAGATATCAAGAGGATGTGTGAATTTTTAATTAATTTGTACTGATTTGGATCATCTCGATATTGACTGAAATTTTATCAGTCTTGATTGACATATGTGCATCCTGGGCGGATCACCTCAATGTAGTTTTTTATGACGTTTATGTAGAGTAGATGAAATGTGACCAGGAGTGAAACCAGGGACGCAAACGAACTGCTGTCTGGACTCAATAATCAAGTGGACAACGGGTTGGCGTCTGGAGCCAACAGTATTAGGCTCGAGTCCAGAAGTGGAAATCAACTCTGGGATGCATGTATATCCAGACGACGCGTCTCAAATACGACAAAACATGCGTCCTAGATACTGGCCACACTTCATTTATTCTATATAGAATATGTATGAATGTGAACTACATTTCAGTTAGTGGATGAATATGGGAATAAAATATTTTCAGTTAGGTTATCAACACTTACATCTATAACTTGTATCTTCACTTATGAACAAAATATAATGACTAACGAACTTATGGTTTGGATACATGCAAAATGGTATTCGTCTTAACCAACTGCAACCTCCCAGGTGAAATACGCTAGAGACTGAACTTAAAAATGTAATTGAGCGTTGTTCACCCTCTTCATAACAATTTCACCAGTATTCAAGAGAGTTGACGATGTAAAACTTGTTAAGATAATACACTATATGATAAAAAGTAATTCGTCTTTTTCTTTAAATGGTATATATACGCTCAAATATGAGTTTCAGTTTTATATATAAATGTTACAGAACTGAAGATGAATGAACATTAGTTTAAACAATTCCACTTATTCATTCATTCATTCATTTCTAATCAATACTTTGTATACGATTGAATTTTTCTCAAGCATAAAATAAATCAAAATTTAACAACACAAACCACAAATCATTAAATTACGTAGTTATGACCGATTTCTGTGTCATTTGTTTTAATGATGAAAACGCACACAGTGTAAATTAGTAAGATGAAAAGATTCTCATAAATGCAGTTGCATTATCATATTATAAGAGATGAAGAGTTTACATAATATGTTTCGCTTAAATATGTACAATAATATAATTTCTAAGAATGTAGTTCCTAATTCTCTTTCTTTTTCGTGCCAGTATAAAGTAAATGTAGTGGTAACACTTCTTTAGATGAACAACTTATTGGTTTGAAAATCGTACAAGACATTTTTTTAAAATTTTCATTTACTGAAATTAAGTGATGTCTCTAGTTTAAATAAAAATTCGGTATAACAGTAAGATTTCAATTTTATTATCTGGTGAATAACCCAGACAAAACTTAGATACCTTACAATTTTCTATGCCTTTAAATAAATTTTAATTATGTTTAATTGTGTTAACCGTTGTATTGTTAACCATTGTATTAACCATTTTTACTACAAAAATAATTATTTGCTGAACAGTACTTCTGTTTTGTTCATATCCATTGAACTGAGTGCACTGAATGAGTTAATAAATTGATTTTATTTTTAGTGGTCGTAATTTACATCACATTTTCCAATGTTATTAAGATTATCAATCTTTATGGAGTTTTACTCTCTGATCTGGATGGTTTGGTCGTGGAGCTTTCATCGTTCTTCTGAACGACATCATCAGCACAAACTTCAGATAGAAGTGAAGTGTTCGAATTTCTCCATATGTGGTTCACAGCTTGTCCTGTAGACCTTAATAGTTTTATAGAAACTAAATTAATTATAATTAGATAGAAACTCAAACGACAGCGATAGCATTACATTCAACAGAGTATGGGCATACAATTGATTCCAATGGCACAAGATCCCTCCAAAAAGATTTACTTCATACAATATAAGATTAACAGCTGAAGCCCTACACACATGAGTAAATCCAAACAATATTATGTGGAGAGATGGTATGTAATCAGCTGTCCTATGTTGAGTAATAATTAACAAGTAGACCAAAACTCCTTCTTACATTTTCATTTAATCCATCTCTTATTTTGTGAACAACAATGATTACTTTCATTTGTTCTAGTCAGTTGGTTTATCTGAAAATACGGTAAACAATCAGTTTGGTTAACATAATAACACAAATATTTATATTTTTTCCTTACCTTCATTTTATGTATGATGTGACATGTTTGATTAATCTCATCTATTAAATTATCTGATTTCATCAAAAATACCTAATCAGGGGTGATGTATAATCAATGAATTTCCCCACATCAGATTTGTATACACATAAAAACAACTATCATCTTAGCTTATTCATTGTAATTTTATATTACTTGAAAATACGTAGAAAGTAGGATATTTTACCTGAATATTAATTCTTTGCAGTCAAAGGTCAGGTTTTTGCTTTCAGATATTCCGTGGTTTATTGAGATCTAGGGTTATGGGGGTAGCAATCATATTTTCTGTCTATTCATGTATTTAACAGGCGCAAATGCGTTCCAACTACCATAATACAATCCTCTCAGTTATATCATTAGTAATTGTGAATGTAAGATATTTACAGCTCTAATTAATATACTTTCATCACAGTGTTAATCAACGGCGAACCTAAAATCCTATAAGTGGGTGAAGCTATTTATAAAACTTTATAAGACGTCCAACTCACGAGTTTCAAGTGCCCCGTATAAGAAAATTAACGATATTACTAACAATAAGACAACAGAATTACAAACCTGGAAGCATGAATTCTCGTGCCAACAATAAGCTTAACCAACGAAATGCAAAATGTTCCGGAACAAGTTCTATTTTTTTAAAGTGTTTGGACAGATTATTGTCGAATTTAGATAGTAAGTCCGATAAAATTTTCATTTGCCCGCCTGAAAAAATTGAGCAAGTAAACAACAAAACAAATTAATCTCTATAATTTAAAAAGTAACAATATATTATTACCATCCATACTGAGGAGCAGAAAACATAATGAAATAATATGTAAAAATTCGATAAATTACTACATAACCTATCTGCTTTTGTTATTATCGTTAAATACGCATTACTGTTGTACAAGGTATCGTTTGGTATCAACAATTAATTACAACCATCACATAACCTTTATCTGTTGTAACAAGGCATGCATAAAGATCTGTGATGAAATCTGCAGTTGGTAGCAAGTGGAATGTAATTAAAAAGTATCGGCAATAGGGTAGACGTAACCTTCCTTTCATCCGTAGCTAAATCTTGAAAATTAAGACTGAAAATACCATGCATACTGCTTCTTTTCACGTACTTTACCTGGTTTTCTACTCATTTCGATATAATACTCTTTTTTTAACAATCATATCGAATCCTTTTTCAAATATCACTGTACAGCGTTGTTATTTGAGCCGATAACTAAACGCAACGGGTATTACGTTGTTTTATCAGTTAACCTAAAACAAACCATTAATAGACATGGGTAAATAGCGAAACTTTAACCAATATTCTTACTCGACATGCGTCTTCCAATGAACTAGTATTTTAACTTAGTAAGGGGCATTACTCTTACAGAATTTCATTGAAAGTAAAAGGCCACCATAATTCTGATATGGTTTTAACTGTAACGCACTCAGGAATCGAGAATGACTCGAGTAACATATTGGTAGTTCACTACCTGTATGATGAATGTGTAACTCAACTAAATGGTATATAAAATGATATAGAGATTTTGTGTTAAATTAGTTTAATGGTTATTTATTTCACCTGACCTACTCTTTTGAGGTAAACTACGTAACTAACTATTTTGATATTCAGTGACTAAACCCAATGTAATTCCATACAGTACATATTTAATCAGTTCAAATATGTGACTGACCTACAAGATTATAATAATGATGTATGATGAGAGGAAATATTGGCTAAAATATTAGTTATTCTTCTTAAATAAACAACACATTAAATCGGGTGCTTTTATGAAGGAGAAATAAATTGAAAACCGTAGATGCTCACCTAGACCAGCTTCATGACTACCATCTAACTTTCGTAGAAAATTAGGATGAATTTCAGTCATAAGGTTATTGAAGCAATAAAATGTATCCATTTCTGCATATTCTGTGTGAAGAGTTAAGATAATAAAATTAAACAGAATTTTGATACATCAAGAATAGAGATTGCAAAAATCAGGAGTATAAATTATCAATGTACTTTTCGATAGACTAGTTTATAATTTACAAAAAATGTCAGTAGAGACGTATCTCTCCTCCTAAGATGACTACAAACTAATCAAGAGAAGAAAGTATCATCCCCTAAAGCTTACTAGTGAATAGATTAGATCTAAATTAAAAGTGTGATTTAGGTAATTAAGCCTTCATTGCTTTGTTACAAGATAAATTAAAAGATCAACAAAATTTGGGTCCTAAATAAATTTAGAAATCTTTGTTATCTAAATCTTTCTTTAATAACTAGGGTGTTTACGACTTGAGACCAATTATATTCCAACTGTTCATATGACTGATAATCCACGCAAAATGACCAGATTCACTAATATATTATTTTAAGGTTTTGATGAAGATCACTTTCGAAATAATTACTAAACCCACTGCCACAAATAAGTACACAAAAGATATATGAATGATTTTACAGGTTGACAATATGTACATCGACTCAAATTGATGCACCACATCATCATAGAGATAAAACTGTTGTGACAAACACAACAGTAGTACAAATACTAACATTATCAGAAGTCGTAAAAAATATTAGGCATACAATATGTTAGGTCCCGATAAGCATAATGAATGGTAACTTTGGGATCCATTTATGGACCAATACTAAACGTATATTTTTATCGTATAATTGTTAAATAACTAAACTATTCATATTCATGTCTCGCTTATCATAAACTTTATTTTAACCTATGAACTGTTATTATACGATTTTTCATCCTTGAATTATTCCCTGTCTATTAGTCACTGTCTCTCACATTCACAGCCACATTTGTCCAAATTTTGTACTAATGTTGTTTTCTATTTTATCGTACGTTGTGGTCTGTTTGATTGGTATATAAACCGAGTATGTTTGAAATACATGACTCATATTGCAGAGGCTGAGATTGGTGTTCTCGACTCAACTGGTTGGGCTAGGCGGAAAGCAGAACCAATCAGGACTCTAGGCTGCTCGCACGTGTTTTACGCGTCCTTGGTCTGATCGATAATTCACTGCTCTCTGATTGGCGGTATTATTACGTTATCCATTAACAGGGCACTCAGGCCACAAGTTATAACACAATATATGATTTGAGGGGAAAATATAGGTTACTGAAATTTAAAAAATGTAGTCAATTGAGAGACTCAAAATCTGAGAGAAGACAGAAAATGGATGCATCTGTACAAATGACAGTGATTCTGAGCCATGTTATATCACATCTGTAACGATTGGACACGAAAATCTAATCGATATCGACCAGATATTTTGCACCCACAAACATGATTCAGTCTCACTGTTGACGACTTGATGATTGATACCAAGTTTTAGACTGACTAATCTTATCTTTGTCACAGCCTAATTCTATATCAGTCAACATCACGCGTCGAGATAGACAGTGGTTGGTTATTTGTAGCAGACGCCTCGACTACTATAGTCGATGGAGATGTACTACATCACCAACCGATTCGCCCTCGCTACCACGTACCCTGCTCCTAACTTCTAACAACAATCTTCAGCAAATATATTAATACACAGAATAAACTTGCTTCTCCAGGATTCATCGGGGTCAGTGGCAAAAACATAGTATATCGGTGCAATAATTTCATTCATTCCTTGAACATAACCCTGAGACACATGAGTTTTATAATATACATATAGAATTCTTTCAATCACTTCCCAATGTGGTTCCTGATGCGGTGAGGTCGAATTCCAATCGCTTTTACGGTTCATCTTACTTCTTTGTAATTGTGTTACTAAACCAGAAGATAATCTATGGCTTGGTTGGAAAGGAGCGTAAGTAGACAGATGAATCATATTTGTAACACCAGCAAGATTTTTATTCAATGAACGGGACTGGAAAGAAAACAAGTAAAATTGAACACTTAAAACATATCATGGTAACAATAACATATTTTTCAATCAAAAGCAATCCATAGAAACAATTATAAAATACATCTTTCACTAGAAGTCTACATTAACCAACTATCAAAAACTGAGGGATGTAAGACCTTCCAATTGTTCAATGAATTCTCAGATGACATACATTCATATCTGCAGCTAAGAAGTTGAGTTAGATCACTAGCTAGTTGAATTTTAATGCATCGATTACTGAAGTCGGGTTTAAACGCACGAACGTACATCATTAGGAACTCTAAACAGCCCTACTTTAGTAGTCTTAACAATCATGACTCTGTATTAGAGTAGAATGTGACAATGACAGTTACTTACTGGCTTCTGATAGTGGTTGTTTAGCTGATGTTAACTGTATCTTTGAATAAAACACAACAACAAAAATGGCGTTTAGTAACTAACACAAAACGTTCAATCAATCAGGCTGAGAAAAAAATCAGCCTACTTGCACGAGAGTCTAACACTAATCGGTTCATGATCTCAATGAAATTTAACAATCTCTACAACCCTATATTGACAATGCGATATATACTTGCTGATGAATCTTCTCAATGTTAGTTTCACTTCAATAGCTCCCGTTTAATTGTTCAACAACTATCCAATCTGTGTAACTACATCTTATGAAGAAAATGTCGCTTTCCGACATTCAAAAGCTACATAGATGAAACATTTGTAAAGCTTGTCTTGGCGTCTTTGTATTTAAATAGTCAGTCAGTCAGCTACAATATTAAAAAAATAAAATATTATAACCACTACAAAACCTCTTTTACGATGTATGCCGTTGAGTAAATTTCTGGTTCTTAAAATGTGCGTTGTAGCAACTATACTTTGTCTTATACCGAATCAATTCCAGGAAAACCATTGTAATACATCACGTTTTAGCATCCCTACACAAAATAATACTCAGTCGCTGCGATGTTCAACGAGAATCAGCGAAGTACAATGCAAAGTTGGTAACACAGAGCATGTAGTTTGTAAGTAAAACATTTGCGCAAAACATATCAAGGGGAAGTTTTAGGACTATTTACCTGAAGTGCAGAGGTTTCCCCTCTTCTCCGTAACACCCCAACAGGTACTTCCTTTCCAAATAATGATAGACAAGAATACTCTGTGGGACGACGAAAGAAATCAAAATCTGGACACAGTCTCTGACAGTCCTTATTAATTTGGAGTAAAATTTCATTATCGCGAAAAAACGCGATCCAATTTCCATCTGGTTCTAAATTTAATGGCTAGAGAAGTAACAACAATACTAAATGAATATACTTACATGATCAGCAGGCATAGCATCTGCCACACAAGACTCAAATACAAATTCCTTTACATAACCTTCATATTGCCTTCTGTTAAAAGTGATCCGTTCTTGTCGTTTGTCGACATGATAAGGAAGATAATTTAAAAGGAACTGAAAAATGTAGGGGAATACCTTACCTTCCAAACTCTAGAACGGATCCCATTAGAATCAGGACAACCGTCAATAGACAGTCTTTTGAGTTCTTCAATATTTACGTTTTCTCCATTTATAATATTTAGCATTTGTTCATGTCTATGGAACAATAAATCAGCATCGAGCGTACTACCTAGAGCATTTCACATCCATTACAGAGAGCTATTCTAGTAAAATCACTTAATAGAGGTTTTAGTGGACATTTCCTTGAAATATGCGAATTTTAAATCTCTCTAAAAACCATAAACATTTAAGAAAAGGTTTAGTGCTATTGAGAGACTGGTACAAATGTGATTTAGCTTGAATGGCCATTGCACATCAAAACAGAGAGATGAAATTACCATAATAGAAAGCAAGATAACTGAAATGCTTAGTAGTTATGAGAATATTGTTCTGGAAGGGATGAAAAGGTACGTATAAGTGTATGGACATGATCACCAAACAGACTCCAACCAAATATGCTGCGCCTAACCACATAGCCCAAACCAAGTCACTGACTAAATGAAGTGATGTTACATTATGAGTTGGCTCCCACAAGCTTTCTTACAAGATAGAAGCTAAATATTTGTAATCAAGAGACTAGAAATCATGGACGCACTAACAATACTGACAGTAGAACGCGAAGCGAGCTTATTTCAGCAGCCTAGTGTTTTTGCTCATCCTATGGCTAATCATCTCAGAAGTTATCACAAAAAGGTTTAAAAACCGTTATCGAATAAATTCAGAAACAGATTGCGTTTATCTCAGTAACAGCAACCCCCTATCCCAACAACCATGTACCAGCCCTGTTAGAGCACACTTCCGTGTGGAAGTTGGATCTACGCATGAGAACAGCTTTCGCGGATTAACACAGGTCAAATGACTCAGTACTAGGACCTCTTCTCTTCCTGATTTATATAAATGATCTTCCTCAACAGGTAACGTCAGACATATTGCTCTTTGCCGATGACGTGAAACTTTGGAGAGAGATACGCAACCAAGAGGACATACAGGCACTTCAGGAGGATTTGACTCGACTTCAAAGTTGGGCAGACGATAACGGACTCACCTTTAACCCTTCAAAGTGTAAAATAGTCCAACTTAGGCAACTCCTCTCTAGTAGTATCCCGAGTCGAAAAAGATTTAGGAGTTCTGGTGCCGTACGACTTAAAGTCATACGCCAACTGTAACAGAAATGCCTTGCACTGGTAACATTGAAGCGCATTTTTGGTCAGTTTGACGGGAGAAATTTCCACATAAACTTCAACAGTTTCATTCGTCCCCGTTTAGAGTACGGAAACATAGTGTTTCCTCCTACATCCCTGAAAAGGATAAGGACATTCTGGAGCGTATCCAACGGCGAGCCACGAAATCAGTTCGGGGACTCAAATTTAAACCTCCAATCACTCGACCTTTGTCCATTAGAGTATAGGCGTCTTAGAGGTGACCTTCTAATGACTTACAGTATCCTTAACACTCCTGGACATCCTCTTAAACACCTACTTAAGCTTAGTCCCAATACTAACCTAAGGGGTAATACCCAAAAATTAGAGATACAACATAGTAGAACGAACTGCAGGCACAACTTCTACTCCTTAAGAGTTGTCAAATGTTGGAATTCGCTGCTAGCTGAGCTAGTCCAAGCAACTTCCCAGGAGTCCCTTAAGAGGCGACTTGATCTATTCTTAATGACTAAGGATAGTATCTTACTATGATTTACCAGTTTATTATTTTTTTCTCTTTTATCGTTAACATACCTAGGTTCTTGCCTGGAGGTATTGGTGATCCTCTGCTACTAGACACGGAAGCCTGTTAAGCGAAAGCTTCTATTCCGTCCACAACCATTTGAACCATTTGACTTACTATTGTAAGGACGAGTGTAAACATAATCACCCAAACACAAGACTAATACTAATTAGATACTTATGTAAATTAGCAAATATAATCAGACGAGTTACAGCATGGTGTTTGTTTATTATTCACTATTGATAGAAGTTGGTTAGAATGTGGTTACACAGAAAACATCGACCTTCAAATGTAAAAAGCAGTAAGAAATGCAACAAAATAGAATTCGTACGTTTCCCTTGATGAACACGAACCAATAATTCTTATCTACCAACAGACGGAAAATCTTAACAAGCACAAAAGATGATTAAAGATAGACGAGACAGACCTAGACAGGATCAGATACACAACTAGTTGCAGTCACATTTACATGTTGCATTCAAAAGGTTATGCAAATAATATCGACAAAAACGAACAAAATCAAATAATAGTAAACACTGCATCGTGGAAACTACATAGTCGACTAAAACGTCGTAAGATTAAGGACAGAAGTATACCGACAGTAATAAAAACCATAAGATCCCAAAGAACGCCAATATATGGCGACTTCGTTATGCATTCTTAGTACGAAGGTGAACTTCTATTAGAGGATATTAAATGTCAACCCGCTAGAGGTTTTCTAAAGCACAAATATATCTTCGGAGCTCGGAAGCTAAGCTTTAGAAGTTTGTAAATATATCATAGAAACCGTCCAGTTACGTACGGCGTGGTTGGAAGAAAAGTATGCAAGCAGCTTTGGAATCGCTTCCAATTAGAGAATATACAGTGTCTGACCATATGTTCATTTGTGACAAAGAATACAGTGATAAATGACATGTTTAAAATGAATAAAGAATAGCAAAGTATGTAAATATGTATAAAATTAGGGCTTTAACAACGAACTGACATCAGATTTATTCTTAAGGTGAGCTCTTCACCGAAATAAAACTGATACACCAATAAACTCCTGATGACTGATAAATTAGTTGATGAAGCAAAAGCAAGTACCATAAAGCGTGGGTTTAATATAATTATCGCTCAAACTGAGTTATACAAGACACGCTTAATTTTTCACAAAGACAGTGCAAACAAAAACAGGAACTATGCCAATGACTAAAAAATTAATAGGATTCGAACAAACGAGCATATTACACTTGCTTCTAACCTTGACCTTCAGTAACAAAAGCAAAAAAGTGCGATTCCTATTGAAGAATTAAAACTGTTATTTGTCTGTATATACATAAGGAAGAATAACCAAGCAAACCATACTTAAATGGCTATTTTTCATCCAAGGATATGAATATTACCAACTTTTACTTTAAACTTCATACAATGTTGTATCGTTTTCACGCCTTATTCAGTGAGCATTTCAATGAGATAAGTGTGCAAATAAATTTATAGATCTTCTTTGTTCGCCCAGCCTATTGTTGATCGCTATAAGCGTTGTCATTGTGGAGTACTCCGAAATTCTGGAAAGTAGCAATAAGTGTTTTGATAACCTTAAAAGCCCTCTTTGCACATGATGTGACGATATTGTATGGCAACTTTGAAATAACTACGCATTTTGTTGATAATTGTGTGAAGAAAACTTTGCACTGACGAAATCCACTTTTCAGTTTTACAGCAACATTGTGACGAAGATTGTGAAACCTAACGGACTTAAGCGCATATATTGGTTGCATTTTTAACCATTTTTACATTCATGCTTCAGTCTTCAGTCTTCAGTAATAAGGATAGTAGGTTAGTGAACCTGTGTTAATCCTAACAGGTTGGCTTCCAGTGAAGGTCCAGTTTCTCTTTGAAAATATTCACTGATGGGGCTGATACCACTTGATCGGGCAAAGCGTTCCAATCATTGACTACTCGATGAGAAAAACGGAACCCCACCTTGAGTTTATTAGATCGTGGTTTGTGAACCTTCTTGCTATGACCTCGGAGATTATTAGTGCTGGAGGGAGCAAAAAGATAAGACATATTAACACCCAAATCATAATTAAAGATACGAAATGCCAGTATAAGGTCACCTCGAGTCCTACGATACGACAAGGGGAAAAGGTTTAAGCGTTTTAAACGCTCATCGTAAGGGAGTTTAGAAAGACCCTTCACTAATTTCGTTCCCACACGCTGGACACGCTCAAGTGAGGTAGTATCCTTTATCAGACATGGGCTAGCTGCTTGAATACAGTACTCTAAATGTGGTCTTACATAGGTGGGATATAAAATTCGAAACATTTCCTCGTCAAAGGATTTGAACGCTCGGCGAAGTGACCACAACGCACGAAAACCTTTGACAGCGGCTGCGTTGCAGTGCGCAGTTGTTTTTAAATCATGACTTATTATTACTCCTAAGTCTTTATGTTCTTGAACGCATGGAAGAGGTTTGCCATCAATAGTATAATGGTAATTATTGCCGTGACCGATGTGCATTAGCACACTCTTACTAGAATTGATTTCTAAACCCCAATCTCCAGCCCATCTAACTAAATCGTCTAAGTCAGATTGAAGATCCAGATGATCAGCCTCACCTCTTATTGCTCTCCATATTTTGACATCATCCGCAAATAATAATGTCGACGACCTAAGCAACAGCGGTAATTCATTTACGTAGAGAAGGAATAGCAGAGGGCCTAATATGGTGCCTTGGGGTACACCACTTTTGACCGGCTTCCAATCGGATAGCGTCCCATTGACCCTCACTCTCTGTCTGCGGTCACGTAAGAAGTTTCCTATCCACTCCTGTACAGTACCTATTATTCCGAAGCTTGTGAGCTTCTGCATAAGACCTGAGTGTGAAACCTTGTCAAATGCTTTGCTAAAATCTATGAATATAACATCGACAGACAGACCTTTATCTAAAGCTGCTGTCCAATCCTCTCTCGCAATAAGTAAATTAGTCAAGCATGAACGCTTATCACGAAATCCATGTTGCTCAGGGGCTAACAGATTGTATGAATCTATGTGGCTTAGCAACCTAACCCGAATTATCTTTTCAAGTAACTTAACGACAATGCTAGTCAGACTGACAGGTCGGTAGTTAGATACGATGTGTCTCTGACCATCCTTAAATATAGGACTGACAATAGCATCTTTCCAATCCCTAGGTAGTTGAGCGAGTGAAAGGGACATGTTAAAGAGTGTCGCGAGTGGTTTTGAAATAATGTCTGCAAGAGATGACAGCAATCGTGGATGTAACCCGTCAGAACCCGGTATCTTACAAGGTTTGAGGTTAATTATCAACGAAAGGACAGTTTCTTCAGTCACCTGTATGGATTCCATGGCTGGTATCGCGGCGTAACTGGGACAAGTATTTGTTACAATAAACGTAGAGTAGACTTCGCTAAAGTAGTTTGAAAATGTCTCAGCTTTTGCTCGATCTGATTCAGCTAGTAAACCTGAATTGTCGTGTAACAATAATGGGGGAATACTATCACTACGTTTTATTTGCCGTTTAACATACGAAAACAATCGTTTTGGACAAGTACGGCTATCGTATACCAACTGTCGTTCGTAAGTAATACGGGATTTAGCTATAGTTTTCTTACAAATATTCCGGAGTTTTTGGTACTCACGCTTAAAAGATGCATGACCTGTCAACAAGAATAAGTCCCAGAAGTGTTTCCTACGCTTTAACAGCTTACGGGTTTCCTTATTAATCCATGGAGGGCAGTGCGATAGCTTACGTACTGACCATGGGATAAACGGCGACGTTACGGACTCGAATGTAGCCTTAAACTTAATCCATTCGTCTTCGATCGATCCATCTGCATCAACCGACCAATCAGTAGAGATCGCACAGTCTCTGATTGCCGGAATATTAGCCCGCCAGATATTGGGACGGGGTGGAGCAGATACAAATCGTATACCATGTGTCCTAAACTTAAAGTGAAGTACAACGTGATCACTGTTCACTAGTGGAGGAAGGTGCTGAATATCAAAGACGTCCTCACAGTGGTGGGTGAGGGCGAGGTCCAGCAGTGACGGATCACGTTTCAGATCAATATGTGTCGGTTCAGTGATACATTGGACAAGTGCACACTGAATAACTGTTGATAAAAGTTCGCTATCAAAACCTCCACCTGGAGCTGTAAGCTCTATCCAGTTTATGTTCGGAGCGTTGAAGTCCCCAATGATGAGGCAACATTCTGCCATACTCCAAGAACAGATGTGTCTTAAGATAAAGTCGTCAGCAAGACAACACGGACTACGGTATATTCCGCCTATAGTCACTAACCCATTTCTAGATTTAATCTTACAACATGCTACCTCACATGTACCACTAACATGAGCCTCCGATATGATTGATTGTATACGAAAGTGGTCCTTAATGTATAACATTATGCCTCCCCCCTTGCGGCTTACAACTCTATCACTTCTAATACAGATATAGCCTGCAATGATGGGAGAACATTCTATATCTACGGTGAACCAAGTTTCTGTAATGACAATTATATCGGGACTTAATTCATCCACCATCAGACTTAGCTCAGACGTTTTATTCCTAAGACTACGGGCGTTCGTGTAGCACACACTTAAGGTGTTATGCTAATCGTTCGTTCTACCCATACAGGCCTCGGAAGCATTGGCTTCCAAGACCTGACTACCCGAAAACCCTTAATGGTAAGGTTGGTTTCGCCATTTAACTTGCGAGTTCTTAACTCCGTGAGAGCATTCTTCCACTTGATTCGATCCTCAAGCGGCCAATCTGGTCGGATACGAATATTTGAATCACGAATTTTTTGTGCGTTTTTCAATAATATATCTCGTTCTTCAAAACTCCCTAGAACCAGCTTCAAGATCCTTCTTGGTTGGGTCTCGCCTCCAACCCATTTACCGAGTCGTATCACTTTCGTGATATGTACTCCTGAAACCTCTTCAGGTAGTACATTTCTTACCATGGATTCTACTAACTTCAGATCATGTGCATGTCTCTTAGCAGGATCGTTGTCTATCGACTCCTCTAGATTCCAAATAATTAAGCTAGGGAGTGGTTTAGTTTCTTTAGGAATCGTGTTAACGGCTATCGATCGTGACCTAACATCATGTATATTAACTACTGGTATCTTACGATTAGTTTTTATTGTAACAGAGTCATTGGAGTCGAGAGAGTGACTCACAACAATGTTTGACGAGGCTTTACTTTGGGACTTTGGCGGAGTGGTCTGAGAGTCCACCAAAGACTTATCAAGTAAACAGTCCTTACTTTTAGCTGTTTTTCCTACTCTTCTGCGTTTACACTTCATCCATATTCCGTCAGCCGTAGCATCTACAATGGAACTGCTCGGGACAATAATTGTTTTATCTGGATCACCAGTTGCTGCTGTAGCAACATGGCCACCAATATCTAATGAGGTGTCACTCATTGATTGTTTCGAGGTAAAAATTTTGATTTCGGGTTGCGCAGTTAGATGTCTGACTCGCGCCGTGACAGCAATTACGACACTAACGCGATCTTCGCTATCGGCACCAATATTGTCAGTGCAGCCCTCGTCGACCTTCTTATTAGCCAACACCAGGAGGCTAATGGCTTCCTGGATGAGTGTTGTACGTGCTATGAAATCCTTCCTAAGTAAACGATTACTCCGTGTCACTTCAGAGGTTTTGGCACATAAGCACACGTTCTTGAAGTCAAAGATATGATAAATGAGATTTATAGTCAACATTTAGTTTGAGATGACAAATGGTGAACACAGGAGCATGGAATTGAGTTGTCGTGACTCGACCATGCAGGCGTAGTCTTGTAGCGTGGTGTGGAGTTGAGCTTGACTATGAACACCGCTACCAGACTACGTGCCAATAGACCAATAAGATTCCGGTAGGCCAAAAATCAGAAGGCAGATGATAGTAGTAGTTGCAATATATTTGTTGGCAATCTCGTGGTATCGAAAGAATACAGAGATCGTGCCAAAGGAATACAAATGCGATCGGCAAGGAGAGGTACGTGCGTAGTCGAAAACCGCGTAGAAGTAATGGAGTACAATGGAAGACCAAAATGGCTGTTATTAGCACAGTTAAACAAACGAGCACAATAAAACAATCACTGGTACAATTGGTTATAATAATAATTGTTTTCATTGAACCAATCGCGTTCTGTTGGCAGAAGTAGGTCACTACAGAAGCCCCCCGCTAGAAAGGGTTTACACTTTCGATAGTTAGCGGTTCGATTCGTGGGACTGATCGGCAGAAGTGCGGTTGTAGGACGGAGGAAATTGGCGGAACAGGAAGTGATCGTTGATCCTCGAGTTGCCAACGAAGGTCTTTTGCGCACAACGGTACCAGAAGTGTGCTGAATTTGTTGGTCGAATTAGCATACCACAACAGAGTGGTTTGTATCCAGGATCTGATGATTGCGTTCGTAGGGATGCGAACCAGAAAACGCTGCAGACGAAGGACGAAACTACGTTGAGCCAAGAAACCGGAAGTGACCATAACGACCAATCGTATGCCAGGCGCATTCGAGACCAGATAATCGACTGAGTGCGTTGACTGGAGCGTGGGTGGCCAAACCAGCTTTTGATAAAGTTGACTGAAGTCGACCACACCGAACGGGCGATGGTCGGAGGCGTGGGCTCAGGATACAAAAAAAAGAAAAGTGCAGCATGCGTGTAGTATAGGAATAATCCTACACCGTATCTGTTATTGACTGTGCGTTTAGTCGCTAAAGCGTACGAGTAATCATACTCGGCGACCGGAACGTGAGACGGTAGTCTCGTTCGTACTTCGTGAGCCTGCGATCTCATCCGAGATCAAGGGCGGCGTGGTCTGCCGATCTGGACGTGAAACGGAAGTCTCGTCCGCAGATGGTGCAGATGACGCGTGCTGTTGACCGGGACGTGAAAACGAGGTCTCTGATGTATCTAGCGTTGGATCCGAGGTAGACGTAGAGATCCCGCTAGAAGGTTTGATAGGTCCAGCATTGAGTCTCAAGTTATCGGGTAGGGCACTGTCATCGACGTGTGCTGGTTTGAGACGATCAATGCTGACGATCTCGACGCGGCCATGTCGATCAGCCTTGAAGGTCTTTTCGTGACGAGAGATCACGTGAAAAGGTCCTTCGTAAAGCTGTTGCAAAGGTTTGCGTACCGAATCCACTCGTATGAAAACATGGGAACAGGTAGATAACTCTCGAGGGAGAGCGACCTGTAGATGTTGTATTCGAGTTGACACCGGAGACAGCGTTCGCATAAATGCAGACAGTCGATGGACGTAGTCTGATTTACCGAAATCATTACTGCTCCGTGGTGTGAAGAATTCTTCAGGCAGACGCAATGTCGTGCCGTACACAAGTTCAGCGGCGGAACATTGAATATCTGCCTTCAAACTCGTTCTGATGCCTAAGAGAACGAGCGGTAAGGTTTCGTACCAATTGTCGTTTTCGTGTGCTCGGAGAGCACTTTTAAGTTGGCGATGAAACCTTTCGACTAAATTATTCGATGCTGGACGGTAGGCGGTGGTGCGTATGCGTTCCGTACCAAGCAGCCGGGTCAGCGAGGAGAATAATGCGGATTCGAATTGTTGTCCTCGGTCAGTCGTGACAGTCGAGGGACAACCGTACAATGCCATCCATCGTTCTACGAAGCGGTGAGCAAATGTCTCCGCCGTGATAGACATGATGGGAATAGCTTCGGGCCATCTTGTAAAACGGTCAATGCACGTGAGTATGTGATCATACCCATGCGATGGTGGCAATGGTCCTACAATGTCTATATGAACGTGATCAAAGCGAGCATCAGGCGTAGCGAACGTGCCAATGGTGGCAGCTACGTGCCTGTGCACTTTGATCGTTGACGCTGTAAGCATTGCTTTACCCACATACGAACATCTTTATTCGTGGACGGCCAGACGTATCGTGCAGCGATGAGACGTAATGTGGCTGCGATACCTGGATGAGACAATCCATAAAGGGCATCGAAAACGAGACGGCGATAAGCAGAGGGTACGATGGGTCGGGGAAGACCGGAAGAAGTATCACATAGGATAGTACCTGAGCTAGTAGCTAGGGGTACTTCCTGGCACTGAAAGAACGAAGATTGTGGTGCTTCTGTACAGACAGGATCGTTTGCTTGTGCGGCGGCCATAGCAGGAAGATCGAGCACCGGTAAAGTAACTGCATTCGTCTGGATACGTGACAGAGCATCGGCAAAATAGTTCGACTCGCCTTTAATTTGACGAAGGTCTGTCGTGAACTGGGAGATATTTAGTGACCCGTGATCTGACTCCAATTTGATCGTAATGATTGGTTGATATCGTCTATCTTCGTATATAATCATTGACTTAAATCGCGTTGGTTATTAACGGAATTAAATAAGTCAAATAACGAGAATGGAGTTTTGAATGCATATATTTTGCATAATTGTTGATTAGACAAACGAACGGAGGAACGACGCGAAGAGAAGAAAGCGAAGCAAAATTGACGAGCGGTGGAGATGGCTGGTAAGCCAACTCCCCTTTAACAAAGAGTTAATCAATATTTATAAGCCCACAAAATTAAATCACAGACATGTGATGAGTAACGGGATAAGAAGTGTACATACGCCTACGCGCTCATATAAAGCAGTCAAGATATTGATAAGCGAATAATTAACAAGGTCAGAATGTGACTCAAATAGAATGAATAGAATGGGCTGTTCGAAGGTTAGAATAATGAGGTATTTGGGCTTAACATAATGACACACACTACAGATATAGTCCAAATGTCTTCATTCTTGTGGTGAATAGCGGTCAGACTTGGTATGCAGGGTATACGTTAAGGGCTTATGGTCAGTGAATAAGATGGGCGTCTTTTTTCTGCGTGCCGGAAATGTTTGACGGCGCAGTAGGCTGCAAGCAGCTCGCGACCAAAAGCGCTATATCTCGTCTCCGTGGGAGTAAGGCGTCGGGAGAAAAATTCAAGCGGTTGCCAACTACCGGAGATATTCTGTTGCGTAACGGCTCCTATAGCAAAATCTGATGCATCAACCGCTATACTAAGCGTGGCTGGTGGGTCAGGATGAGCGAGAAGTGTAACTTCAGCGAGAGCCGTTTCGATCTCTGAGAATGCAGTACGTGCGGTATCGTTCAATTCTAATTTGCGTGGATTACCGCGTAGTAAAACGATTAATGGTCGTAACCGTTCTGCCGTGTGAGGGATGAAACGTCGGTAGAATTTAACCAAACCGAGAAAAGCCTTCAGTTCCTTGAGTGAGGACGGCACGTTGTACTCCTTGATTGCTCGAACTTTGTCCTCGCAAGGCAGAATACCCTCTTGTCTGATGATGTGACCTAGAAATATTATTTCTGATTGACCCATTTCACATTTCTCTGGGTTGACTAGTATTCCATTATCCGAAAGACGTTGGAATAATAGCGTAAGGTGTTGATAATGTTCATCTACGTTTGATGATGCGATCAGCAGGTCATCAATAAACGCGAACAAAATCCAAGTCTCGTACTATGCTATCAATAAACCTTTGGAAAGTTTGAGCAGCATTCCGTAATCCAAATGGCATTCGTAGGAACACAAATAGACCGGAGTCGTGATAGCAGTTTTTTCGATATCTTCAAGAGCGACTGGGATCTGGTGATATGCTCATACTAGATCGATTTTAGAAAAGATAGTCGTGCCCTTGAGCGATGCCGTGATGTCGTGTATGTGGGGGATGGGGTAGCTATCAAAGCGCGTAACTACGTTTAATGCTCGGTAGTCGCCGCATGGTCTCCAACTAACCCCGTCCTTTTTGCGCACCATATGAAGAGGAGAGGCCCAGGGACTGTGAGAAGGACGAATAATACCAGTAGATAGTAAATTGTCAAACTCACGTTTAGCGAAGGCTAATTTGTCCGGTGCCAGTCGGCGTGGTTTTGCCGTGACTGGTGGTTCGCGGGTGACTATGTGGTGTACCACACGATTGGTCACCGATGACATCTCGAGTGGCTTAGTTAATCTGGGGAATTTCTTGAATAAAGTGTGGAATTTATCGTCATGCGAATAAAAAGTGCCGAGGATTCGGTACGCGTACATCGGAGTCTATTATATTAATACTATTCTTATCGTTAGCCGTCATGTCGAGTATATTATATATTAAAAATTAATATGAAAATATACGAAAGAAGTGGATAGATAAAGCAATAGACTCACTGAATTGCCTTCTTTGGAAGATTTGACCGAGGTTGAGACGTGTTCCAATATTTGGCTCACCAATGGTAGCGCGGTGTGGAGTTGAGCTTGACTATGAACACCGCTACCAGACTACGTGCCAATAGACCAATAAGATTCCGGTAGGCCAAAAATCAGAAGGCAGATGATAGTAGTAGTTGCAATATATTTGTTGGCAATCTCGTGGTATCGAAAGAATACAGAGATCGTGCCAAAGGAATACAAATGCGATCGGCAAGGAGAGGTACGTGCGTAGTCGAAAACCGCGTAGAAGTAATGGAGTACAATGGAAGACCAAAATGGCTGTTATTAGCACAGTTAAACAAACGAGCACAATAAAACAATCACTGGTACAATTGGTTATAATAATAATTGTTTTCATTGAACCAATCGCGTTCTGTTGACAAAGTAGGTCACTACAGTCTTTATGCAACGTATTCCTCTTCATATTCATCACACACTATTGTATTTTCGGACTGAATGTGTTCTTCAGAGATGCTAAACATCATGATGTTCATTGTCTCGATGAGACGAATGAGTATAGAAAATCGTGCGATTTCTAAGCGAGATCTTATACGTTAGGTGGTCACAAAATGACAAATTTACAATTTTATGATTAGGTTGATTTTAGCTGTTAGCAAAATGTACTAATGCCTAACAATAACATAATTCAAAAGTACTTCTTCTTAGAATTATGATCTTCGTGTGTCGTTACTCTGTATTCCACATCGGATGACTTCCAAATTGGTCAGCAGTTTAGTAATTCAAGCAATAAGGAAATTATCTAAATGCTAATACCATAACAACAAACTAGAAGTGGTGTCGCTCTGTAGTGAAATTCTTACGAAAACAATCCACTCGTATTATAAATTATAGTTGATATTGCCCTCACCAATACCTGCCATTCGATTCCCGCAGTTATACCACAATTAGTGATGAGAGACTGGTAAGTTCATACTCACACAAAATTTAGAACACTGCTTTCACAGTTAAACCTTCCGGAACCTCAACAACAGCCAAAAACTGTGGTATTTGTACGAACTAATGGTTCCTGTGTAGTTGCTTGCCTGCTTATTGTAAATTACAAATACAATAAGTTCATGAGTGGTTTTAAATTCAATGCTGTCACGTAGGCCTAATGGATCGCCAAGTAGAATAACGGTCATTGTGATGAGCTTCTATTAAAAAACTAGATTATGCTGTGAATTTCCCTCTGGCTGTAATTTTCTATTTGCCACGTCTGACTGCGTAACGCACGACATGAATTACGTTATAGAATAGGGCAGATTAAATTACGAGTAATTTCCGAGAACAATCGATCGACTAATATTATATGTATCAGTTGTTATTCTATGACTATTCAGTAACTAGATTGTGTATATTTATGTTCCTTATTATTATTATTGCTATTATTACTATACGATTTACTGTCCTTAAATTATACTCAGTTTATTAATTAGAGTCTCCCATGTCCACAGCTACTTTTGGCTTGATCTTGTATGAATGCTATTTCCTATTTTACGGTGTGATATGGCCTGTTTGCCTGGTATACAAAACAATTATGGTGTTCTGGACTGAATTGAATGGACTAAGTGGCCAAGTGACGAACGAGGACTCTAGGATGTTCATACCGGTCAAACATCAATGGTTTAGCACAATACTAAGTTCAAATAAGTCGTATTTCGATTACGTACAAATCACGTGATTAAAAGCAGACCTTAAAATCACAACACATTGCATACTGGAATGATATTTATTGTGAGATTACATACATACTCATTTATGCTTGTTCTGTTTTTACAAACACGCCCAGTAAACTATTTGCTTATTTCACGTCTCCTTTACTTCCGTTACCTTATTTTCTCTATTTCCTTCTTTAAAGTCAATTCAATACTCTTCTCAATTACACATAACCTGATTTATTATTATTAATCCATTATCATTATTATTTCTCCTCTTTTTCAAATGTGGCAAACATAATGCTAACATTATTGAAACTTGTGTATTATTGCATTTTTGACGAAACTCGAAATGGTCACTTCAAAAGACTTACGCACCCATAAGATGTTTGCCAAAAATGTTGATAATAAAAATTATTCACATGGTCGTTTTTTTCATCTTCAAAGCACAATGTTACTGGATAAAAGTTCGTTTTGCTGTAAACTATTGTAAATTGCTGTTTTCAGTCTCAAAACAATATCGTTTGTGCATTGCGAAGTAAGTGTTACTAGCCTATAGTTTGAATTTTGAGTTTATAGGCTTAATTATCTACATTTAATTACTTTGAGTAACATGTCTGTGCAAATGAAACAATAACTACGACACCTGTTTAGTTTAGTATTCTTAGTTATCGCATAATTGACTTGAGCGATATAATTTTGTCTTCTGTGACAGTAACACTTATTTTAGCTAAAAAAATAACTTCGCCTTTCGATATCTACAAACAAAATGGATTAACATTTTATAAAATGAGACAAGCGACGTACCCTGGGGGAACACAATGAACTGACTAGCAGCAGCAAAAAACCGAGAAAACAATATTGATTCAAATAAAATTTGCGCGAATACTAAGAGTATCATATTAACTGAGGAATTTCAGCACATTGAAACATCAAATTTCGTAACTACACAAAAGGAACAGAGGATAAAGACACAGAACGAAAAAAGACGACCGCTATATCTTAAAAAGATGGCAGATATGGTAATTTCCGCTTCATTCTGATTGAAAGTTTAGTCAGCTGCCACAATTACGAAATCAAGTTGCGTTAAATTGCAGCGAACGTCCGTTTGTGCTCATCTAGTACCACTTGTTGTGAACTGCACTTTTTCGGGAATCATTATTAATTGGTACGTCAATCCGGATACTTCTAATGATCACGGTTACGTGGAAATAGAGCCTATGGTGGGTATAAATTCAGATATCCAAGCTGTCAAACATTGCGTGAAAAGACTTGAAATTTGTTATGATGTGTTAAGGATGAATAAACAGTCAGTTACTTCCTTACATTCATAGGTAAGGATGCTTACACACTATTGTACTTCCAGACACAACTCCTAAAGTACTACTACTGTGGTGGGTGCTACTTATATCGACATAAGTAGTGTATGACGCGAGTCAGGAATATAATGTTTGGCAGCAGAACATTGAGAAGATCAAGAAAAAAGAACGGAATAGAAAGCATTTAGTATGGAAATGCAAGAACTGTGAAGTACAAGACAATTATTGAATATTTCGCAGATTAAGTATTATATTATGGTCGTTATTTTTTACCAAGTAACTATGTAATTTTACGCTTAATATAAATCTATTACCCTCACATGTGTTCTCCTTGACTACATTTATTGTCGAGTGTGTCTGCCACAGTTTCACAGTAGCTGAAATTAGTAAACGCCGCTCAACCTGCAGACATCAGTGATTTGACGAAGCTGACTCGGCAGCTGATGACACTAACAGTAACTCCTGTCGAGTGCGAAAGCAGGAATAAATACTGTCAAGTAGAAGATTGAAGTGATGAGAAGCAAGATTACGGCAAAACGAGTGAATCATAAAAGGAACGATAAGCGTTACGCTCGTGGAGAGACAGGACATTGTAAAATAAACTGTCTAACAAGACGAAGATGCAGATATTTTAGATGTTATAACGTGTGTTCTTTCTACCCTAGGAATCTGGAGGTTGTTGCATTAGTAGATAAAAATAGCAGCCTACACGAGAGTGAACATAAATGAACGGGAATTAGTGTGTCTGATCGATACAGGGGCAGCGGTATCGTCAATAGGCAAAGAGCAATATAAAGGACTCAAGCCATGCATATCATAGGAGGGCAAATGATGGAAGTATTGAAGGTGTCTGACACAACCGTAAAAGTGGGTGATGTTGAAATAAATTTTCCGTTCGCGGTAACCACAAGTTTATCGAGGCCGATATTGGGAGCATATTTCCTAAGAGGAGTAAAAGCGATAATTGACCTAAGAAGCGGTAAGGTGGTAACAAAGTATGGTTCATTGCCAATACACGAAAGTATCGAAGTGGCTGAAATAAGAATGGCAACGGACGCCTCGACGAAGAAGCCAAACATTAACGAGTTGTGCACAAAATATGCGAAATTGTTTAGTGGAGAAAGAGAACTGTACGGATTTTGTGATCAAGTAAAGCACTGAATCTCGATAAAGAACGATCGAGTAAATATATTTGCAACATTCGTGTCCCGGTGCATTTAGAGGCTCAGGTAAATCGACAGGTCCAGGAAATGTTGAAAGAAGGTATTGTTGAGGAAGCGGACAGCCCATATAGCTCACCGGTACTCTTGGTAAAGAAACCCAATGGAAAGTATAGATTTTGTGTCGACTTTAGAGAACTGAATCATATAACAGAACTGGAACCTTGTAAAATATCAACAGTGGTGAAAACATTAGATGCCACAGCGTTTACAGTGCTGGATTTACAGTCAGGTTATTGGCAACTACCTGTAAAAAAAGCGATCGAAGCAAGGCAGCATTTACTGTACGTGATAAACAGTGTCAATTTAAACGAATGACGTTCGGGTTGGTGGGTGCACGGTTTACGTTCAGAAGAATAACGACACTACTGCTCAAGAATCTAGGTGACGTCGAGTTATATGACGACGATGTTGTTGTGTACAACCAGACAGAAGCAGATCACGTCAAGCATATGCAAGCGGTCCTTAAGCGAATTGATGAATTGGGACTTCGAATCAAAGAGGACAAGTTGCAGGTAGCGAAAGGTAGAGTCATCTTGTTGGAACATAAAGTGGGAAATGGAGAAATAAAACCACTGCCGGAGAAAATTCTTACTACAAAGAACATTGTAGTACCCAATTCGAAAAGTAAATTGAGACAGTTCCTGGGAAGGGCGGCGTTCCACAGTCACTTTGTCAAGAATTTCAACGAGATAGCAGCACCCCTATATAAATTATTGGACAACACTAAGCTTAGGTGAACTGAGACTGCCGAACAAACGTTCAGCCGAATCAAAAACACATTAAACAATTTCCAGATTACTCTCAGACTGCCTGAACCCGAGAAACTGTTGACAGTGGCCACAGATGCAAGTGATCATGGTATAGGTGCCGTCTTGAGTCAGACTGATAGAGCGGCGGAATACGCTAGTCACGTTCTCACACCCGTTGAACAGAAGAATTCATAGATCGAAAAGAAGTGTCTAGGAATCGTGTGGGCATTAGAGAAGTGGACGACAACAAGGTTAAGTAAATAGAGGAGGGAGGCAATAAAGAACACGGAAAAGAAAAAATCTCAGACATAGAGAGGGCAGAACAGCATAGGGGAAGGTGGAAGCCTTTTGCAATGGGGAACCTGGTAAAGTGTAGAGCACGGAAAAGTAACATAGTAGGGGGATCACTGTCGGGAAAGCTAATCTCAAAGTGGAAGGACAGTACGTTGTCATAGAGAGACATGGCTCGGTTTACACGATCCGAAGAGAAGACAAGCAGAAGAGGGTAGATGCCGGTCAACTACAGAGCTGGTTTCAAGATCACCATGAGTCACAAACAGCACCAAAGAAGACAGCGGTACGGCGATCAGAAAGACTACGACGACACCTGCGTTTTCCTTCACTACTGGTAAATCATGTACAATTTGCCAGTTTCAGATGTTTTGAAAATTTATGAAATGTGTCAGAATGACAAAAAGGTTAGAGAATATATACTTGATTCGCAGAAACAAGTCACATAGTGTAATTTCAATACGGCTGTATGACTGATTGATTATAGGAATAAACATACCACAGGTTTCATAGTTTGATAACGCCTTTAGAAGTGACAGCCATATAATCGAGGTATGCCAACTCAATCAAATTAGGAGTGAAAAATAAAGAAACTCGAGAATGTATTTGGAAGGCCATCGATATATTTTGTAGCGCCTGAAATAAGCTAGCTAACGGTCGTGAGAGATGATAGGACAACGTGCCCACTCATGACCTCGTGCGAATGTGATGGAGTGCCTTTATCTAGATGTGTCTAGTTAAACCATTGCGGTCAGCACTAATGACAAAGACTTACAGAACTATTCAATTTCGAGATTTATTTATCGCTACAATACCAAATCTGGAAAGAGATCCTATGCAAATGCCGAAGTGTTCCTTTCAAGTTGCTAGAATTACGTGTATTAATTATGAGATAGTGCACGAAATTGAGTTTCAGAACATCAGGCAGGTTACGAAGGTGTGCTCAACTTTGGCAAATGTAACCTACGTAATTCATGTCTTTTGTCATGGTAAATGCTTCAAACATGATGTGACACTCAAACGAGGTTTGTGAAACTGTCACCCATCACAGCAATTAATACTATACTCTGTAATCTGGATCCTAATAATTTGGGTGGTTTTAGTAATCATATAGTATTCTTATTTTTAACTTCCAGTAACTCACTTTAAATTCAAAAATGATTGTATTGGTCCACTGTTTTCTACGAATTTGTTGTTGACATTAGCAGTATCAAGTCCGCCGTTTCTGTTGGAAAGTTGAAGTCATTAAGAACTTTAAATATAATACGATCACTTGTGCACATTTAGTTCTACTTGCTGTAAATTGCAATTTTTCGGGAATCCTCATCTATCACGTTAATTCAAATACTTCTAACGATCATAAAATTAAATATTGTTTATCTCACCTTACTTGGAAACTATCCACACAGTTTAACTTTACTTCACATATCAGTAAATTGATAGTCTGTGAAGGGTTTTGCCACAACTTTCATTATAGTCGATGAAACAATTTGTAATAATCTCTAGTATCTTAAAAACCATGATGAATAACCTAATGATATTACAGTTTTCATGTTGATGTCTAATACACGTTTTGAAGACAGAACTTACTATGGTGCTACTCTAACCACCTGGTATTTCGAATTGGATTCCAGATTTATTAAAGTGTTCTCAAGTCAATCAACTAACCTGGGACGCATTTCATCGGGTTCCATATTGAATTTACCTACTGAACAAGCCGATATGTGAAATGAGGAAAATGATGGATGGAACTGTGTTAAAATCAATGGAAATAACATACATCATTTATACCCACGCCTATATATACATAATTCACGTACTAATATTACACTCACCAGGTATTTTTTCTCCCATCAGCTAATTTGTTACTCATTGGCGAAAAGTTATCGATAAGTCAGTTGGTACGGTATGATAAGAGCTCTGCTTCCATGCCTTCCGCGCATCATGAGAGTTGTCTTAATTCCCAATAACAGAAAGTATTCGTTAAAACATTCATACACCTTAATCAGTACTCGTACACCCAACTATAAGCAACCAAATAATTTTAGTATTACACGTGTCACCATGTAGACGCATATTAATACCTAGTTTTGTGAGACTAATTTGTACCGCTGGTAGTTTTCGGTTAACAAAGAAATTAAACGCAGAAGCTACATTTAAATTACTACAGTAATATAGTTATAATTCATATTACAAAAGATTGATTTCACAGGATATTTAACAGACCGAGCAAATTAAGCGACCGACCCGGTTACAAGCTTTCCTTTGTAAGTAGTTTGCAGCATTTATACACGCAAATGTATTCAAAATGAGATAGCTTGTTGAGATAGTCATGAAAAAGTTATTAACAGGCGACAATCTAAGCAACAAATATCAATTGTTATTAAAAAGAATAACTGCCATCAAGTGATATCAGAACAATGGAAATACAAAATTAGGATACATTACAAATCAGCAGTTCAATGAACGTGTTACAAACATTAGGAAGTTACAATCATAGGAAACGGTAGGATCTACCTCTGCCATGACCGCACCAATGAACATACATTCGAAGACTAATTAAGTGGTTCTTATGCACTGATGCATTTTTGTGACTGAACTAGTGAATACAACTGACTGGGAAACTTTACCGATCGATTCAGATGCAACATTGATTGAAACAGTATTGGGTGCTCTTTTAGTCAACTATGACTAAGAGCAAATTATGATGCTTGCTTATCACATAAACCTAGACAACTAGCATTTAAATCTGAAGTTACTTAGTCGCAGGACTCTAAACTCTTCTTCTTGAAATATAACATGATTATTATTAATAAACTTGTATCTAAATGGTGTTTTATGGGCCAAAATTGTTTCGTTTGATGTCTTGTTTACAATTGACTCTTGTCTCTCTAACCAGCAATAAGATCACTAAGTAAATCAGGTTCTAAATATATACAACTCATGGAACGTGGTCGTACCACTTCTAAGCATCGTGAAAATTTGCTCAACTAAACCATCATTGTCTTTTATTTACTTATAAGTGTCCTCTTGTTCAAGGACGTCAGACATTGTTCTCTTCTGGGCGAATTATGTCTTCGTTAGATGTTTATTAAAGCGACAAGACAGAAGGCTACTGTCATATACAAAAAAGGTATGTAGGTAACTTATAGGAACTATTTATAGACTTATTATATATGTATTCCTATTGCATAACTGTTAAGTAACTAGACTACACATATTTACATTTCTTTTGTCATAAACTTCTATTTGACCTGTTGATTACTATCGTACAATTTACTATTCCTAAATTATTCCCAATCTATTAGTTACAAGCACTTCTTAGCTTGGTCCTGTATAATTGTTTTTTTGTTTTATGGTAAGACGTGGTCTGGTTCACCTGTACATAAACTATGTGCGTCTGAAATATATTATTCATACAGTGGAGGCTGAGATTACTTTCTGAACTCAACGGACAGTGCTAGGTGAGAAGTACCAATAGGGGTTTAGAGTTGACACAAGTCTGCTAGTGCTGTTTTGACGTGTCAGTGGTTTAGCATAAGAACAAGGTAATACAAGTCAGTGTTCGGATTGGCGGTTTTGTCACATGGTAGTTAACAGGACAAAAGTTATAACAAAATTCACACTCTAAGAGTTGTTTGACAAAATGGTGTATAAAAGACCAACTAGATTGTGTTTGGTTGGTGATATATCGTCTAAGTACGTTGGCTCACAAAACAAATCCGACTATTAGATTAAACTGTGTATTCATGAATTCCATAGGACTGGTAGGATGTATCATTGGTGAACCATCCCACCCAATAAATCTGTCAGACTGCAATGGATTTACACAGGCTTGAATGATGGATACAGTATGGGAGTTAGTTTGAGGGCACTTACACACATGTTATTTGATTATCTTCGAAACCGTCATTCCTCACTCTGGAGTGAATGTTGGTTGTTCACAGTCAATCTGTGTAACGTGTTATTGACATTTTATCAAAATCACTTGAACCGTATATTTATTGTTTTCCTTCATGTAAGATAACGTTAAGTCTATAGGTATCATTACCAAGGTTTGATTTGATAATTTCGAATAAATTGAGCATTGGGTTGATTGTTATAAGATCTCGCTAGCCCCCAAATGCCCTGGTATGGCCGAGAGCGGGGAGGGTTCGCCCTCCCTCTCGAAATACTCTCACACGGCCACGCGTATACAGCCTCTGCCAGGGAAGTCCTACTCACTGCCTTCTCGTGGCGGGGGTGTTGTTTACGAAAATGAGAGGACGAAAAGCGAATGTCCGGCGCTATAACCGGATCCCAATTCAATGGTGCACATGGGCTCCAGTATCCTGAGGGAACAAAAGGCGTATGAACCAATTTCTTGGTCACCGGCTTCCATGGGACTGCATCTCCTCACGATGCTCCACTGCCTTGTGGACTAGACCTTTAGGTCAAAGGCTCGGGGTGTGGCCCCCTAAGAAAACCACCTGCAACGGTTTGGGCACCCGGGCAGTATCTCAGCCCACGCACTAAAATCATGATGAACAATTTGCTTATGTAAAATATTCCTTTCTCTCTGATTAACATTGAAATGACTCGTACTAATATTATCATTATTTTACCACGTCATTTATTTACCCTCTCTTATACCTACTTTATGTAACCGTTTCGACTCAGAGAGCAGCTCGCCTATGGTGAAAATTCAGCTTTATCTAAACGTTCTCGAGTCACTGCCTGGTTGAAAATTGTATGTTACCACCGAATATGAGTACTGAAGCAGTTTTTCTGAAACCACGTGCACCATTCAAACTGGCTGCCTTCAACGTTCGCACACTTATGCAGGTCGGACAACAGATAGGGCTGTCTGTCTTTGGAAAGTCTTAATATTGATGTGTGTTGTCTATCCGAGACCCGTATTCAAGACACTGGTGAAGTACTACATGTTCGCTCTCCATCTGTCGCTTCAAAAAGCTTGTTTTATGTGCGTTTATCCGGGGACCCTGTGGCATCTTCGTCTGGTCTTGCTGGCGTTGGTGTCGCACTAAGCGCTAGAGCTGAGGCAACACTAGTCGACTGGATCCCCATTAACAGTCGATTATGTGCTGTTAGATTAGAAAGTTCGATCAAAGTGAGAAGAAATCGGCGTGAGAAACGATGTCTTTTCGTCATCTCCGCCTATGCCCCGACAGATTGCAGCCCGGATGCAATCAAGGATGAGATCTGCCACCAGTTAACTGTTCTTCTCCAGAAAGTGCGTTCGACAGATATTGTAGTACTAGCTGGAGACTTGAATGCTAAGGTCGGGCGTCTAGGCACAGAACAGATTCGTTTAGGTGGCCGATGGGGACTCGTTGGTCGCAGGACAGATAACGGGGAACGTCTGCTGCAACTATGCACAGACCACAACCTGTTTCTGGCTAGCACTAAATTTCGGCACAGTCAACGCCGATGTGCCACCTGGCGTCCTCCTTCTACATCTCAAGCCTGGATACAGATTGATCACATCGCGATCAGCTACCGCTGGCGTGGTTGTGAACAAGACTGCCGCTCCTTTTGAAGTACCTATCTGGAATCTGATCATGCCCTGGTCTGCGCCAATCTTACCTTACTTTTCAGTGGACAACGAAGTGACCGCCACCAAAGGATTGATGTTAGCAAGCTGGCTGCAACTTCTGTTGCTAGTAAGTACCGAACCGAGCTAGCTTCTAGGCTAGCTACCATTCCACCGAAAAGTATAGATGAGCATTGTTTGCAATTGTATGACGCCATGAAAATGGCGGATACAGTCTGTTGTGGGTTTGCGAAACGTCCAACTTACAAGCACTGGGTTTCTTCTGGTTCCTTACAACTGATTGAAGCCCGTCGGTCTACTCCGGGTGACCGTGAGTTTGACCACAGACGAAGGATGTTACGTAATGAAATCGGGCAAAGCTTGCGTAAGGACCGAGAAGCCTGGTGGTCGGAGCGTGCCAGTGAGTTGGAAGCAGCAGCTGCATCTGGTAATTACCGGAAGCCCTTCCAACTCATCCGAGCCACTGGCAGCAAGAAGTCTGGTGTGAGCGAAACAATCTGCGAGGATGACGGAACGCCAATCACTAACATCCATCGGCGTCTTGGACGATGGGCAGAATTCTTTGAAGGGTAGTTCAACTAGCCTGCTGCTCCGACGACATCGGTCAGACTGTCCTGCCCTCCATGGTCGGTGACGACTGATCCACCAAATGAGGCGGAAGTCCGCAAGGAACTCCAACTCTTGAAACGTTACAAATCACCGGGCCCAGAAGACTTACCTATGGCTCTTTTTAAAGATGGTGGTGACTTTCTGACTAAGGGACTGACGACGTTGTTTACAAAGGTCTGGGAACTAGAGAGTGTACCAACGTCATGGAATGAGTCGATAGTTGTCCCTATCTTTAAAAAGGGTTCAAATTGTTCCTGTAACAACTATCGGGGGATAAGTCTACTTTCGATTGCGTCCAAGCTATTGGCTTCCGTCATACTTCGTAGGTTGTTCAGAATCCGAGAAGGATTGACTCGCGAGGAGCAGGCTGGGTTTCGTTCTGGTCGAGGATGTATTGATCATATCTTCACCCTCCGCCAAGTGTTAGAACACCGCCATACTTATCAAAGGCCAACAATCGTAGTGTTTCTTGATATCAGGGCTGCCTTCGATTCGTTGGACAGAACTGTTCTCTGGGATGGTCTATTGAAGAAGGGTGTGCCTGAGAAGTTTATTAACATCCTAAAAGCCCTATACACAAACACCTCAGGCAGAGTGAGGGCATACAACCACCTTTCTCCACTATTCCTTTCGAGCAGGGTTGCCCAATCTCACCATTCCTCTTCAACTTTGCCATCGATGACATTCTGGAAACAGCTCTGACGGATGTAAGTAATGGTGGTGTGGATCTGTTGCCTGGAGAAAGACTTCTCGACCTTGAGTATGCGGATGATATTGTCTTACTGTGCGAGAATGCCCAAGCCATGCAATCCGCACTTAATCAGTTGGCAATCAGTGTCCGTAGGTATGGTATGTGCTTTGCACCTTCGAAGTGCAAAGTACTTCTACAAGACTGGCAGGATTCTAATCCTGTACTCACTCTGAATGGTGAGCAGATAGAAGTAGTCGAGAAGTTCGTGTATCTAGGTAGCTGCATAAGTGCTGGTGGTGGCGTGAGTGATGAAATCAATGCACGTATAGTGAAAGCCAAAGGTACTTATGCCAATCTGTGCCACCTTTGTGATGTTAGTCTGGCTGTAAAAGGTCGCATCTACAACGCGACGGTGAGAGCAGTTTTGCTCTATGCTTGTGAAACCTGGCCTCTCCGAGCTGAGGATGTTAGACGACTCTCTGTGTTTGATCATCGTTGTCTCCGAAGGATTGCTGGCATCCAGTGGCAACACTATGTCAGTAATGCAGAGGTCCGGCATCGTGTGTTCGGTCACAGAGACGATAATTCCATTGGTGTCACCATCTTGAAACACCGGCTTCGGTGGCTTGGACATGTTCTACGAATGTCGTCCCAGAGAATTCCTCGTCGTGCCTTACTTGCCGACGCTGGGACTGGTTGGAAAAAGCGGAGAGGTGGTCAGTATATGACATGGTGTCGTGGTATGAAAGAAAGCTGCAACGGGCTGGCTTGTGTTGGTTCTTCACGACTAACTGGCTGGGGTCCGAGAGACGGTGTAACGCAGTGGCTAGAGACGTTATCAGATATGGCTCAGAATAGAAGCGAATGGCGATCCTGCTGTAACCTTCTACATAAAAAGTGGTTGTATCTTCCTTAACTGAAAGATTTCTTGTGATTTTACCTTTCCGTTTTCCCTATCATTGTTCTCTTCCTCTTTTTTTTATAATTCCCCACGTTCATTACTTTATATATATATATATATATATATATATATATATATATATATATATATATACATTCTCCTTCTCTTCATTGTTTTGTTTGGCGCATATATATTTGGTGCCCACCTGTACCAATATTTATGTGTTCAAATAAATAAACAATCGCTAGCCTTAAATCTTTTTAGAAGAGCTAACAAGATAATCACATCAAAGGAAGACAAACAAAAAGAACAAATGAATATAATTAGCATCTTACAATTTAATAATTTTCCTTTGAATATTATTAGAAGCATATTAAAACAAAACAGTTCATTACGTTATAATAATGATTCGAATGAAATACCATGGATTGGTACTGCAGTTTTAGCATACCGTCATGGCACAACAGAAGAAATCCAAAGAATCTTGAAAAAACACAGAATTAAAGTATACTACAAAACAACGAACACACTACGTAATACTTTAGTTCACCTAAAAGACAAAATCCCCTTCATGTACACACAGAACTGCGTCTACAAATTAGGTTGTATCGATTGTGATGCCTATTATATTGGAGTCATCCCGCGAAATCTTGACTAGAGCCAAAGAACATATTAGGCACACAAAGAAACCGCCTAACAATCCTGTAGAATTGAACCAACTTCAGGTTAAATTGGCAATAGCAGTTCATGCCATTTTCAACAACCACCAAATCGATTTTAAAAATATCAAAATATTGCAAAAAGGCTTTTCCAACTACAAAGAAATAAGGGTAGCTGAGGCGTTCCATATAATGCTTAATCCTACTTCTCTCAACAGAAAGGAAGGCCTTACCATACATCCTACTTGGACCATTTATCCTAGCCACTCAGTCTGATCATATTTATAAATTCACACTATCATATTACAAATTTAAACTGTATCCCATCTTACCATAAAGGTCACACAATTTTTCATTCTTAAACAATGCACACATACATACACATGCAAATTCACATACATATCACTTATCAATCACCTTGACAAAAATGACATGACATCAACTTGTTCATATCTGTTTTTTGATTGATCAAATATTATTCTTGTATTGCTCCGTTGTACTATTTAATTTGGTTATTTATTCTCTGAAGAAGTGACTTACACTAAGCCACGAAACGTCAGATAATCTAATTTTCTACTCATTGGGATATTACAAATATCTTATTTATTTATAACGTAAAGTCTAGTTTAACAATGATTCCAGGTTTTTCGTACTGGTCAACACGCCATTGGTTTGGTACAGTACTAAGATTGTATAAATCGTGTTCTGATCGGGGAACTTATCGTGTGAGAATTGACAGGCGACACATCATAACAACTAGTAGCGAATTATTCTCAAAGGATGGACTTTGTTATATGTGATACCCGATACTTCTAACAAAAGATCTTTGACATCTAGTATTTTGGGAGGAAGATGACTAATATTCAAAGTAATTCTTAAATCAAGAAGTTGCTAAGTTGCATAATATATGAAAAAGAGAAGGAACTTAGCAACTTCTTGATTTAAGAATTACTTTGAATATTAATCATCTTCCTCCCAAAATACTAGATGTTAATTTAAATGTCATTATGTAATTATTACGTAACTTATCCACTTAATGAGTATTATATCATTATTGTAAAAGATCTTTGAGTAAAAGGTAACTAATGAATAACTTAGGACTCGAAAGGTGTGTTGGAAATTAGTTTGTTTTCTTAAATAAGGGAAAAAACAAAAAAGAGAAACTTCCGAAAACTGTACAATGCGTCAAAGAAAGATCAACCCACAAACTAATAAAAGACCCAGCTTAGTAGATGAAATTAATGTACTCTCCATTTTACGCACATAAGATAATTCCGGCGTGAAAGTGCTGGTGGATGAGGATTAAGAAGATTGGACTTTTAGAAATGAAAGGTAAGAGAAAAATTTTAATTACTTGACAATAATGGTTAAATAGTTATAAACCACCGTAGATTATTGCCAATATGGTTAAATCTTCACCAAATATAAAATATTCAACAAACCATCTACTGTAAACCAATACAGTGAAGTGCACAAATATGACAGCCGAAACCACAAAATTAACCAGTCACTAGGTATTTTTAATAACCTATGACTGCAAATGATTTGAAGTGCAGTTGACAATATAACTTAATTATAAGTAAAAGATAGGAGAAACAAGAAAAACTAACGAATAGTCATAAAAGCACGACCTTCGCGACTCACAAAAGGCGCTAAAGTGTCTAAGCCACGACATTCCACAGGACTATGAAGTCGGATGGCACGCAGATGTGTGTCGCGACCATTCTGATGGTTAGCTGAAATGGCAATCTGTAAAAGAAAGGTTCGTAACGGAGATCCATCAGGCCATTTTAGTGGAATCACCGACCACCCAGTAGGTTCCTGTAGTTCCACCTCTAAAAGTTCGATAAGATCGTGTATAGTATTCCCAACTCGTATGGCCAACCTGGAAAAGGAAATTAAAAAATCGACAATGTAGTTAGTAAAGATAAGATTCATTATTATATCTTATCAATAGTAATAATAAGATAAAGGTAAAAACGGACCATAAAGTGTAACGATAAACAACTAACAGAAAAGCTATAATGAACGAACACTCAAGTGGAGACAACCAATTTATTATTTCATATGAATTGCAGAAGGTCCTCGTAAAATATGAAAACCATACACTAAGTGTTTCATTTGTAAATCCTCCGTCAATTATCCTTTACATTCCCTCTGATTCATCCAATTCACAGTTCCTTTCTATTTCCCTTTCTGTTTTTTTCAATTCAATCTTCTTAACCTTCTGCTGCCAGTCCTCCAACTTTTGATTGGTATTACATACTTCTTATGTCGACAGAAATAAGTAGCATATACCACATATTGAGTGTGGTAAGGAAGATATTAGGATCGCAGTAATGCTACGTTGACGAAAGCAAGCTCAAGAGGAACAAACGTCCTGGGCTCTGATAGAAGAAGATAAAGCATGTTCCCTTTTATTCACAGTTTCCTGGTTGAGTCGAATATCTAATGCATTACGGTTATAGTTTTTACCAGGGTTCTGATACACTAATTATAGCCTATCACCATAAAGTTGAGTTAGAGTTAATGCGAACAACCTGAATTGAGATGTAGATATATCCACCTGAAGACCCCTGAATACCCAAATATTGATATCTGAATCTAAGTTATTTAAAATCCTGGTTAAATACACTGTTTACAAATTATTGAGACCGAATATAATTTCTCACCTAGTGTTATTACATGCACAAAATCCGGTAGCCAATGAATCCTCTGATAAACTGTTAGGAAGTTATTTGAGTGCGATATAGGCTCAAATATCTGTTTTTATTTTTTTGTTAATTTTAGTGACGTATAGAACTTATCTACTACATTCCCTACAATACTTATTGTCGTGAATTATAATGCTTACGATTAATATTATGAACTAGTACATTCACAAAAAAAAGATTGTGTGAGATCATATTTTACTTTAAACACTGACCTACTAGGTGTATAACTTTCATCAACTTTGTAATCAGTGTATAAACATAATTTTGAAAGAACCATTTTTCGGGGAAATTGTATATTAACACAATGTGGTTGTGGACCATCCGATTGCCAAAATGTATCAGTAGATTCATTCAACAATTGGTCGATACCATGACCTGGTTTACATGAAGAAAGACTCCAAACAGCATGATCACATACATCACGAACCTTGTGAAATTGAGAAATAATTTTATGAGTAAGCTACTGATAATCAAAATAAAGTAGTTATTAAAGTAATACGTCATAATAATTGACAACTACAGAAGGAGTTTTGTGGTGAGTGTACTAATTTTAATAGTTGACATCATGAGTCAATTGAAGCTACACCACCATGGAAAACCTGGAGGTGGGGTCGTGGATGCGTACTACTGAGGAGTCCCACAATAGAACGAAACGACCGCCTCCAGGTTTTCCATGATGGTCTAACTTCAATAACTACAGAAGTAACATAACAAGCGCAACCACTTCAGAGCTTTTACAAACCTTTAATTTTTCACTCACCAAAACACTTGTTTTAGTTACCAAATATTTCTTATCACAGGTAAAAAAAGACAACACGAACATCATGACAATTCTAATGTACGAAGCTGAAACTATGAGGACTACCACAACCATAATCTAAAAGTACAAGTAATTATAAACAGTTGTCTACGCAAGATACCCCAAATCCGTTGACCAGATATCATTAGCAACAACCTACTGTGGGAGTGAACAAACCAACTTCCAGATGAAGAGGAAATTGAGAAATGACGCTGGAAGTGTATAGGACATACATTGCGGAAATCACCAAACTACGTAACGAGGCAAGCTCTAACTTGGAATACTGAAGGGAAAAGGAAAAGTGGAAGCTTAAGGAACACATTACGTCAAGAATCAGAGGTAGACAACAAAGGAATGAACAGTGATTGAAATCAACTGGAAAGAAGAGCCCAGGATAGAGTTGGTTGGGGAATCCTGATCGGCGGCCTATGTTTCACGAGGAGTATGTAACTAAAGATCGGTTACCCAACTTCTTATTTACTTCTCCTAATCCATTACATGCACCATGTACAAATGATGTTAGGTTAGTTAACAAGGAAGAAATACACTCACTTTTCCATCGCGTTCATCTTTCGTCACATCGAAATTGGATATGGCTTTAAGCTTAAAAGGCATTCATAAATTCTAGAAGATGAAACATATAGTGTTCATGTAACTGTAATATTAAAAAACGAATAGACAGAAAAACCAACTAAGAAATAATACTATATTTTAAAATAACTTTAATAATATAGATACAAAATGACATGAACAGCGCGATAATTTTATTTAGATCTCGTTGTAATAGCTCCGACTACAGAATCACTTCCAGATGAATGACGATGTTTACGAGGCAGTGGACTAGAAGGAGATGAACCCTGAAAAAATGATAGAAACAGAAATATAGGGCTTTATAAACAAAAGAAAACAGATGTCCTAAAAATATGATTAAAAACAGTGATTTTATCCATACTTTATAGGAACACTGAAAAGTTTGTAAGAACAGCTTGACAAAAATTGGACATCACGTACACAGACGCAAAATTGTTAGGATGACTTCTACTCTCACTATATACAAAATCAATACAAATAGAATTGAAGAACTTTTAAGTATAAAATTGTTTCCGAATATAATAATCTTTGATAATCATGATTATTTGATGAAGCTTGGGTTAGATTGACAAGCGAAAAGCTTGTACTATTTAAATTTTAATCTCTCCGATAATTACAAAACTAATAAAATCCTGAAATTTTTTAAAAGAATGGTTATTGAGGACGAGACAGCTTAAGATAAATTAGCATTCAAGTGAATTTCTGATTACCTTAAACTAACTTTCGCATCGTTAATAAATATGATTCATGTGTCATGAGAATTTCATTTTGTACAGATTTAGTCGAATGGTGATCAAAACATCAACATATGTGAAAAGTTTAAATAAATAACTAAAACTTAAGTTTCTTACTAGCACTTTTTAGCAACAAATTTCTGTGCATGAAATTGAATTCAGTATACTAATGAAGACGAACTTATTTAATCATCACATGTCTTGTTGATAATTATGGAAAGAGATGAAGCTTTTACAAGCCGTTTAATTAGGAGGTAAGCTCTATGGTGCAATAATTATTTCTGTCCGTGTTGGGGTATTCGGAAAATACCCCAGAAATTATCTAATGCTATTCCTGAATGAGATATAGTGTCATTTCCCCATTGGTCAACATTCTCCCAACGTGTCATCTCCTTATTGGTCAATATTTATTTGTGTCATTTCCTGAAGGTTAAATCTTGTACAAATGTTACTTTCTATTTTATGGTACGATGTAGTCTGTTTGTTTGGTATATAAACAGTGTATGTTTGAAATATAACGATTCATATATCCGAGGCTGAGACTTTTGTTCTGGACTCAATTGGCTGGGCTAGACAGGGAAGCAAGACCAATCAGAGCTCTAGGCTGCTCGGTCGCATTTTGTGCGTCACTGTTTCGATCGATAATAGGCTGCTCTCTAATAGGCGGATCACACGTTATAACAGTCCGGGCATCTTGAGTACACAACTTTACGATCCTATTGAAGTGACTACGAAACATTAGCTATACTAGATTAATGCCAAAAAAGACAACTGCAGAGTATTTTTTGAGAATCAGTTTACTTGTTAGGTACATGTGAAATTGATATTTCAAATACTAATTGTATGTATCGCAAACGAACTTTCGATAATCAAATTGCCATCTAAACTATGTGAGGAATGAGTCTTCTTAATCCATACCTTTCATACAAAAAATAGTTGTCCGAATTTAGAGGATAATTTCAGTTGTCTACTCAGTGACTCTCGAAATCAGATTTCGAGTCCAAGGACATAGATTCAGATAATGCTTAGGTCCTCCCATGCCAAACAGGTCGGTTGGAGAATTTTAGGGCCGAGGGTGAAGTTGTACTGCTAACTGCAAAGAGGTGTGACAAGAGAAAGGCATTTCCCTCGGACAAACAGCATCTGCGGCGACGCGACCTTTTCACAATGAAAGGAAAGGTTTAAAAATGTCTATTCATAAAGCGTTGCACATCACCTTACTCAGACCACCGGTGCTAAGGCATTTCCAATTGCAGAGCTAGCTCATCAAAAACTTCGCATTTGAGCTTACGAAATATTATTACCAGTCTTCTGAAGCCACACTCTAGCCTAGATTTTGGGGATTTTAATATTCGAACCTTGTGTCAGATAAGACAACATGCTTCTTTAGCGAAGACTCGCACTATCGACATATACTGCGTCTCGGAAACGTGCAAACGGGTTTCAAGAACGGTCACACGTTTGACCACACCTTTTTAAATATAAAGAACAAGGACGATTTACTCTTCTAATATCTGGAGACCTCATTGCTACTACCCATGGCCTTTCTTGTGTAGGCACAGAATTAAGTTCTGAGGCAGAACGAGCTCATATAGACTGGGTTCAAATAGGCAGTCGCTTGTACTCTGTTCGACTAAACAGGACCGTAAGAACCCGAAAACATAGGGACACGCCCTTGCGTTTTTGTTGTCACTGTCTACGCTCCCACTGACTGCACCTCAAAAGAAACTAAAGATGAATTTTGTAGAAAGCAATCCGGCCTGTTTTTAAAAGCTAAACTCTCTGATGTAGTAATAGTTGGAGGTGATTTTATTACTCAAGCAGGTAAATTAAACTAAACCGAAAGACAGAAGCAGATCTGACAGTGTTGAGGCTCAGAGAACAGATGATGGCGACCGTCTGTTGCAACTGTGCTTAGATAACTATCTATTTATGGTAAAACATCATCTAATGTGGTGACTTCAACAATCGATTCATTGATAGACTCCAATAGACTATAGCAACTCACGTGCAATTGAGTTTATTTATATTTAATTTGGTCAAGCCTTTTTGTTAACTTATTTAACGGATAGAGTCATTCGTACAATAACAACTTATCTATATCATTATACCTCTATTATTGTTACACTTGTATGAATATGTATGCTTGAGCATTGGTTACTGTCTAGGCATATATTCATTCTGCTAGTCTTAACATTAGTTGTTTAATTGATTCTCTCTGTCTCGCTCATTCAACTCGCTTGCCTGCTAGCTTTTCGGCACTACTCTTTCATGCTTGCTTAACGTACATGAAAATCTGGATATTTGTGTGGTCCAGTAATAAACATAATCAACACTTCGTATTCGCCCTCTGATTAACATACCGTTGGGGCGTTATCTAGTGACGGTTACCAAGACGAACTGTATACGAAGTTTAAGGATTATACTGAATACTGACGACCACAGAATTGGTGATCTCAACGTGTGAGCAAGAAACAAACTTAGTAGATATAATCTAACAACGAAAATCCAATGCACTCTATTTCAAGTTGGATTATCACCTGGATTATAATCATAATTGTGGATTTATATCACTATTTCAATTATACGTACATTATCTCACAAACATTATTGAACATAACGATAATATTCACAATAAACGACATTTTATAAACAATTGATATATTGGTGCAATTTAGTAAGTCCGTCGTAATTCCGTTACAGAAATTGTTGTACATAATCTCTTCTAATGAATACGTGAGTACTATTATATAGTTCCTGCAGTATGAACACTCGTCGTTGTTGTAGTCTGTGAAGTATTGTTTTTAAATCGTTTAAGTTCTTTAAAGGGTTGCACGTAGTTGGCTACATCAGTCGGAACACCTTTACATGAAGCAAAAAATTCTCCGGGTAAACGTAGAGTAGTTCCATATACCAACTCAGCTGGACAACATCCCATATCCTGTCTAACTGTTGTTCTTAAACCCAACATAACTAAAGGAAGCTTATTAGCCCAATCGTTGTTGACAATGACAGATGTCAGGAACGCTTTTAACTGTCTAGACAGGCGTTCAACCATTCCGTTTGCCATTGGATGGTAGGACGTCGTTCGAATACGTTTAATTCCGAGGGGTTCTATAAGCTGCTGGAAGAGTCGACTTTTAAATTGGGTTCCTCTATCGGTTGTGATAACTGATGGTACGCCATTGCAAGAAATCCAATTTTCGACTAGGGTTTTGGCTACGGACTCGGCTGAGGTGTCGTTTATCGGTAACGCTATAGGCCATCGTGTAAATCTATCGATTAATGTAAAAATATAGTTGTATCCATTTGAAACTGGCAGTGGTCCTGTTAAACCGTGTTCTGATTTGGGGACTTGTCGAGTGAATTGGTGTCTGATAATACTAAGCAATAGGAATGGCTGGGTTATAACCGTAAGAGAGAATTATAACAGTGGCGACGAGGAAAAAGGAAAATAAACTCAAGATGTCCATATCAGATGACCAGCTTAACCGAATACTACAACAACAGCAAGCACAATTAGATGCACAAATGCGGTTGTTGGAGACTCTGATTCAACAGCTTAACATCCACTGCCCAAGTTCACATGATATTTCAAGTACGTCTTGTGATGCAGTTGCTAGCAACATCCCAGAATTCGTCTATGATCCGGAAAGCGGAAATACTTTTCTCACGTGGTTCAAACGTTGGGAAGATACATTTAGAATAGAATACTGTAACCAAGACGACGCGTGGAAGACTCGATTGTTGGTACGTAAGTTGGGAAGCAATGAACATGCACGTTATGCTGACCATATATTGCCAAAGTTACCTTGAGAGCTCAGTTTCGAGGAGACGGTAATTCAATTGTCAGAGATATTCGGTGAATCATCTGCATTGTTTAGTATTCGACATCAGTGTCTAAATTTGGTGAAAGGAGAAGCCGATGAATATAGTGTTCTAGCAGACATCGTCAACAGAGAATGTGAACGGTTCAAGTTACGCTTGTTGACAGAAGACAGAAGCCGATAACAACTCGTAACAAACTAACGACTGCAAGTTGATTATGTGGTGATCGGCATTATGTACGATTCGGTTCATTTAAGAAGCATAAATATCAGATGTGCAACAAGCGTGGACATAAAGAAGGTCATTGTCCACCGAATCGTACGTCTCATCCCAAAAAGAAGCATAAACGTCCTCGACATGTGAAATCAGCCGAGTCTAAATCTCTTTCTCTGGTAGCTGCCTTTTAAACAAACTATGACATTCGGAGAAAGTATGTTGCCAACCAGATAAACGACATATCAGCTCGTCTTCAAATTGGCACGGCATCAGATATCACCTTAATGTCTAGAGCAACGTATAACTTGCTGGGTAAACCGCCAATGAAGCCATCTAAGAAAACGGCTAAAAACGCATCAGGTGGTGTGCTAAAACTGGTTGGTGAATTACAGTGTGAATTTTCCTTCAATTGAACCAACTGTACAGGAATATGTTACCTAACAGAACGGCCAAACCTTGATCCTCTTGGTCTAGATATGTTAGATAAACTTGGAATAATGGATGTACCGATTAACAGTGTCTGCAACGTATTGTGTTCATCATTAGACACCCCAGTACTTGCAAAGAAGACAGGTGAAAGGTTACTAGAAAAACTGAAAAGAAAGTTTGCCTCTGTTTTTCAGAATAGCCTTGGCCATTGTACCAAGATGAAAGCTCATTTACCACTGAAACCAGATGCCAAACCTATTTTTCGTCCGAGACGTCCTGTACCATATGCTGCTCTTGAGTTAGTCGATCAGGAACTTAATCGCTTGCAACAGGCTGGTGTAATTCAACCAGTCAACTACTCTGCATGGGCCGCACCGATCGTAGTGATTAAGAAGGCGAATGGAACTATACGCATATGTGCCGATTTCTCGACCGGTTTAAATGCTGCATTAGATGTGTATCAATATCCATTACCAGTTCCTGAAGACCTGTTTGCCAAACTTAATGGTGGGACATGTTTCGCGAAAATAGACTTTTCCGATGCCTATCTGCAAGTAGAAGTAGATGAAGACAGTAGAGAGCTTTTGACCATTAACACTCATCGAGGGTTATTTCAATACACCCGTCTACCATTTGGCATCAAGACTGCACCTGCCATCTTTCAGCAAATAATGGATACGATGCTAACAGGTATACCTGGTACAGCAGCTTATCTAGATGATATCATAGTTATGGGTTCAACTGACAATGAACTTTCTGATCGACTACATCAAGTCCTTAACCGAGTGTTGGAATATGGTTTCCAACTACGTGAGGAAAAGTATATCTTCTTTATGCATTCGATCAAATACCTTCGTTTTATCTTAAATAAGAACGGTCGCTGACCAGACCCTGCCAACATCGAAGCCATTCAGAAGATGCCTGCACCAACTGATGTCTCTTCATTAAGATCCTTCTTGTGGTTAAGCAGTCATTACAGCACATTCTTGCCTGAAATGCATCGACTGAGAGGTCCCCTGAATGGATCGCTATCAAAAGATAAACCTTGGCAGTAGTCAGCAGAATGTCAAGCATCTTTTGACAGAGTCAAATCAATGCTCAGCTCAAAGATTCTTTTGACACACTTCGATTCCAGCTTGGAAATTGTTGTTGCATCTGATGCCTTTAGTCATGGAGTTGGAGCAGTGATATCTCACGTGTTTGCGGACAAATCACAAAAGACAATTGCCCATGCTGCTAGATCACTTACCCCAGCAGAGCGGAACTACAGTCAAATTGAAAAGGAAGCTCTTGCAATCATTTTCGCTGTCAAAAGATTTCATAAAATGCTCTATGGTCGTACATTTACTCTACTGACAGATCACAAACCTTTGATTGCAATCTTTGGTTCTAAGAAAGGAATCCCTGTCTATACGGCTAATAGACTACAGCGCTGGGCAACAATGCTCCCGAGTTATGATTTCAATATCAAGTATCAGTCGACAAATACTATCAGTCAAGCCGAGGCTCTCTCTCGATTAATTGGAGTTCAGCATCCTGGACCAGAGGATATAATCATTGCCTCCACAGCAGTATACCCAGAAATACGAAGTATAGCGGCGGATGCCATTCGAAACACTCTAGTGTCGTCAGGTGAAGTCAGAGAAGAAACTCTTCGAGACCCAATTCTACAAGAAGTTAGAAAGTTCCACCTGGAAGTGTGGCCCGCGAAGATCAGTTCCACAGAGCTTCAACAGTTTTACCAGCGTAGACTCTCTCTCTCAACCATGGACGACTGCCTGTTGTTTGCAGAACGTGTCATAATCCCAAAGAAGCTACAACCAGCAGTGCTTGAACAGTTGCACGCAGGACATCCTGGAATAAATCGTATGAAAGCATTAGCACGAAGTTATGTATACTGGACGCATTTAGACACCCAACTGGAGCAGCTATCGCGTTCATGTACCAAATGTGCATTATCAACGAAAGCACCGCAAAAAGCAGAGCTGCAATCATGGCCAATACCACAGTCACCGTGGTAGCGTATACACTTGGACTTTGCTGGTCCACTTCATGGACAAACTTACCTTTTGGTAGTTGATGCATATAGCGAGTGGCCAGAAATCTTTCTCATGGAACACCCGAATGCAAGCTGCACAGTCAGTAAGCTATGTCAACTATTCAGTCGTTTAGGAGTCCCGGAATTGATAGTTAGTGACAACGGAACACAGTTTACGTCCGTAATCTCACAATTTTGTCGGCAGAACGGAATCCATCACGTCCGAACACCTCCATTCCATCCCCAATCAAATGGTCAAGTGGAACGTTTTGTGAGTACATTTAAAAATGCTCTAAAAAATCTAAAGGGGAGGGGACCACCGAAGAGATCTTATATAGGTTCCTGCTTATTTATCTCTCTACACCGAATCCAGCAGAAGCTCTACTTGGCAGAAAAATACGAACACAATTCGATGTCATCCGTCCTACGCCAGCACTTGAGCCTCAACGAAACCTATCGATGGAGAATCAGTTCAATCGACATCATGGGGCACAAAGACGATTGTTCACGGTGGGACAAAAAGTACTTGCTATGGACTATCGTGAGAAACATGCTACATGGACAGCTGGTCAGGTCTTGAAAAAGAAAGGGAGCGTGGTTTATGAGGTGTCAGTTGGCTCAGAAGTTTGGGTACGTCATGCTAACCAATTGAAAGCAACTTCGATAGCCAACAACGAGATTCCATATCGATTACCTCTTGATGTTCTGCTAGACACCTTTGAAATCGAAACGCCTGGAACAGACAGGTCAGTTTCTGTACAAGCAAAGAGTGATACTTCTTGATTGCCTAGACGATGGACAAATCGAAAGCACAGGCCAGTCACTCGGTTGCAGTTGGACCCTAGCAACAGACCCTACGAATCTGCTCAAAGGAGAGGTGTTAGCGGGACATAGATTGGATTAAAGCATGCTCAATGCACGATTGCTTTGGAGCACGCTGATTGGCTAATTCTTGTCCAATCAGCGCTAGTCGATACTCTAGAAATATTCTCATGTAAAAGCTATAAATATACTAACGGTTTTCCTATTGTGCTTTTTACTTCCATCTAACCTTGTTATTTGGAATATAATCTCTTTCCTGTTCAACCGTGTTCTGAGTTGGGGACTTGTCGAGTGAATTGGTGTCCGATAATACTAAGCAATAGGAATTGCTGGGTTATAACCATAAGAAAGAATTATAACACTGGGTGAGAAAATGAACCCGTTGCGGATAGAGTATGACGATGTGCTTTGACTTTTCAACACTTCCTGCACGCTTGTGTCCAATTACGCACATCGCGATTCGTGTTCGTCCATACGAAGCGTTCGCTAATTAGCTTCACCGTGGCTTTTATTCCCGGATGCGATATGTTGTGCATACTTTCAAATATTTTCTGTCAGAATGGTTTCGGGATGAATGGTCGCGGTCGGCCTGTCGATATACCACATATTACTTTTGTGCTACCGAACTGAACCTCTTAGGAAACTAATGATGTCATGTCATCGGATCTTAGCTTGCTTAATTCGATGTCTCTCTCTTCCAACTTTGCCAGACCGTGATAATCGATTCCACTTGTAATAAACGCGTTTATCGCTGTTCTTGATAGTGAGTCAGCTACTTCGTTTTCTTGGCCTTTAATATATCCTATATAGGACGTGAACTGGGAAATGAATACCAACTGTCTGATTTTTCTCGGCGAATAATTATCTTGCTTTGCGCTTAGTGTTTTCGTCAGTGGTTTGTAGTCCGTGTAAACAGTAACATTTATACCTTCTACCACATGTCAAAAATGTTTTATTGCCAAGTAAATTGCTAGTGATTCTCTTTCGAAAGTACTATATCTCGTTTGTGTATGACTCAATCTCTTCGAAAAAAATGAAAGCGGTTCCCACGTGCCATTTACTAACAGTTGTAAGACGGATCCTACCGCCACATTCGATGCATCGGTCATGATAGATAATAGCGTTTCTTTATTTAGCGCCTTCTTGACGTTCTCGAACCCTTGTACCGTCTCTGCTAATACATGGAATGTCCGGGCATGTCCCCGTGACGCGTCCGTTAGTGGTTGCAGTATTGCCACACAATTCAGAATAAAGCGTCTGTAGTAATTTATCAGTCCTAGAAATCGTCGTAACCTCTTCCGTCAGTCGGGTAACGGATAACCCCTGATGGCATTGACTTCTGCTGAGGTCGACGTAATACCTTCAGAAGTTATAGTGTGACCTAGAAACTGCAAGGTTCCCTTTCCGAACTCACACTTCTCAACGTTTATGGAAATGTCATGTTCTCGTAGTCACGTGAACAAACGTCGTAGCTGCTGTATATGCTCGTCCATAGTAGTGTTAACTACTAGTAAATCATCGATGTACGCGTATACTCCTGTCAAACCTCTAACAACCTGATCAATCAATCGCTGGAAGGTTTGAGCTGCATTAGTTAATCCAAAGGGCATTCGCAAAAACTCAAATAGCCCAAATGGAGTGATTACAGCTGTTTTTTGGTATACCTTCTGGTGCCACGGGAATGTGGTAATAAACCCAGTGGTTCAGTAGGTTAAGCGTTCGCGCGCGAGACTGTAGGCCCTGGGTTCCAATTCCATGAGCAGGATCGTGGACTAAAAAAGATTCAAACAAGCCCCCAAATGCCCTAGTACGACCGAGAATGAGGAGAGTCCGCTCTCTCTCTCAAAATGCTCTCACATGGCCACGCGTATATAGCCTCTGCCAGGGAGGTCCTACTCACTGCCTTCTCGTGGTGGGTGTGTTGTTTACGAAAATGAGAGGACAAAAAGCGAATGTCCGGCGCTTTAATCGGATCCCAAACCAATGGTGCACATGGGCTCCAGTATCCTGAGGGAACAAATGGCGTTTGAACCAATTGTTGGTCACCGGCCACCATGGGGCTGCATCGCCTTACGATGCTCCACTGCCTTGTGGATCAGATCTTCAGGTCGGAGGCTCGGGATGTGTCCCCCTAAGAGAACCACCTGCTTCGGTTTGAGCACCCAGGCAGTATCACAGCCCTCACACATATCAAATGGGATCTGTGTGGCGCATATGCATTTGGTGCCTCCTTGTACCAATATCTATGTGCTAAAATAAATAAAATAAAAATAAAATACCCGAACAAGATCAATTTTCGAAAAGATCGTGGCACCTTCCATATTGGTAGTAATGTCGTGGATGTGAAGTACCGGATATCTATCTGCTATAGTTTGCTTGTTAAGGGCTCTATAATCTTCACATGGCCTGATATCTCTATTCCTTTTGGAAACCATATGTAACGGAGATGCCCAGAGACTATTAGATGGCCTTATAATACCAAGTTTCAGGAATATTTCGAATTCTCATTTCGCGATATCCAACCTTTTTGGGTCTAGCCTTCGTGGTCTTGTGTTAGTCGCTGAACCTGTCGTTACTATGAGCACTACAATCCTCTTGTGACAATTACAGAAGAATCAGTTTAACTAATGCTGTGTCTAAAATATTAGCCCGAATAGCGCTTCGATGCCTAACTACAGCTCGTGAAGGGCAAAATCGAGAAAATCAGGCTGGTTTCAGACCGCCTTAATGTGGATGTATAGACTAAATATCCACTCTTCGTCAGATTCTGGAACAAAGACATACTTTTCGACGCCCGACTACAGTTTTATTCCTTGATCTTAAGGTGGCATTCGACTCGGTGCCAATGTTTCCCAGTGAAAGGTGTATCAAAGAAGTACATTTACCTTGTACAGGCTCTACCCGATCACCATTGGTCAAGTCAGCTTATAGCGAACTGTTATCTGAGTTGGTTACTCCGAAGGGTATTGTCTACTTTCCCATTTTTTGTTTAACCTTATCATAGACATGCTTTTGGAGATAACACACATCATCTGACTTTTAAGGGATTGATCTATCATGGGATTCACTTGTTGACTTGGGATACGGAGATGATATAGTTCTGTTTGGTGAATGCGGTAACAAAATGCAGAGTACTCTGACCACCTTAAGCAACAATGAAGGCATGTTTAGGATGCAGTTCTCTCTCTTCGAATGTGAAATGTTGCTTTAGGATTGGCTTGTGTCATCGCTTGAATTAATGATAGGAAGTGAAGTAGTTGAACGCATCGACCGTCTCACTTATCATGGGAGTCTTAGCAGTCCTGATGGTCTGGCGTCCGATGAAACCTCGGCACGGATTCAGAAGGCTCAGTCTGCTTTGCCGACTTGCGTCACTTTTGGGGTAGGGGAGATATCTGTTTCCCAACCAAAAAACGAGTTCACTGTGAAGCAGTTCACTCCGTCCTACTTTATGAATGTGAAACATGGCCATTTAGAAAAGAGGATGTCCGTAGGTTACTGGTATTTGGTTATAAGTTTCTTCAAAGAATTGCTCGTGTAATTTGGTACCATGGAATAAGCAATCCCTGGGATAGGTGTATGATACCAGGTGAGGATGGGAATTCGATTGATGAGGCAGTACATCTTCACCAACTGAGGTGGTTGGGACATGTGTTCGTATGCCCAACCACCACTTACCTTCGCTAGCGATGTTGTTTGTAGTAGACTGAAAGTTAAAGGATAGCCAAACCAAAACATGGCATTAATCAATCAAATAACCTACAATTGGAATTAACCACGTCAGTAGGTATAGACTGCCTGGTTGAGGTTTGTGTGCTTATCGTAACCATCGATTAGAGAGCTTGAATGACACCCCTAATCTCCAAAACAATATGCGAGAAGTTCCTTCTGTACTTTTTACACAAGATCATGTGCTTTTGCTCATTTCCAAGACTCTTTTAAAACATTTTGTTTCTGACCCTATTGGATTCATGAGAAGTCAAGAGCACTGGAAACACTATGCACGGAACAACATAACACACATTTTCTCAACTGATACTCTTATAAACAAACAAACAATATTAAATAAACTAACTCATTTAGCAGTAATTTGGGTAAAAGCTACGCTCTAATTGTGAGGTTTAATGACACTACGCAATCCCCCAGACCGAAGTAGATAGAACGGGGTTCAGACCTTGGTCCTAGTGGCTGGAAATCAAACGACGTAACCATAAAGCCATTGCTTTACAACTGCAAAACAATGAGATTGGAAAACGTAAGATATATTTGCATACACTTACTTCAGGAGCAGGACGTTTGTTTTGCTTGATAAAAAAATGAGAAGACTGTTTGCCAACATTCGATTCCTCATCTTTAAGCACACATGAAACAGGATGTGAGGGACTAGTAGTTGGGGCAGTCGACACTATAGTAGGTTGCTGTAGTGAACGCGTAGTCTGTGGAGGAGCTAAATTCAAGAAAGGCAAAGACGGGAATCCTGGAATGTCCTCAGCCATAATAGACCAAAGAGGTTGAAGCTGCAAAGTTTCAAGAGATTTATATGGAAAATCAATCTTTTGGCAAAGTCAGGTTATTAATTATAACTAATTATTACTAACAAAACGCTCTCAAAAAGTTTACAAAAAATGGAGTCATGACCAGCAGTATGACGAACAAGAGGATAACAAACCACAAAAATAAATCAATAGGACAATGACAAAACAAAAACTCTTCTTTGATGAAAAAAAGAATACTTATGACTTCGTACTTAATCACAATACAACGGTTATCTGATCTATGAAACAAAGTACACACCTCAAATGAGCAGAACCATTGTGATATAAAAATATGGAACAGGTGCTCGGATTAACTTAAACTAGTATTATTGTGACCTTTCACACCTAGATATTATGACGGATTTCGCAATGTGACTATGTTACGAAACTTAAGCATATGTTCATTATTCTGGTACAAAACTATAGCATAGTACAATAAATACCGTGATAACTACCCATATAATTGTCGTTTAATGAGAAGTAAAAGCTCTTTTGAAAGTTTCAACTCCTTTCTTTCTTCCATGTAAGTACCATCGTTAAAGTGTTGCTGTGTAAGAATCGTCCACTTTATCTAATCGTACAGACCTGTCCTCATATTGAAGGTATTTTCAGATCGTTTCAATCAAGTTATACAAATCATAACTTCGCGAAAAACGAAATATGACAACTATTTTCGGAAATTCGTCTTGCAGACACATCTAATAGCAAAACATTTTATACTGATTTTTAATGACAAAAAGATATCAATATGTGTTCGTCAAGTGAAAAGTACAGTATTCCGATTTATCCGTAATTTCGAAGGGAAAAATTTCTGATTACAATCTTTTAAAAAATCCTGATTTCAATATGCCATTACTAAGTTACTCAACAAAGGAGAACTGATAACTTGTTCAATACATAATTTTACGGGGAATAGAGTGAACTGATGTAAATAATAAACAAATACTACTTTAAGCTACTTGAAGTGACATCGAGTTGGGAATGTTAAAGGTCGCAAATAAAATTACTATCTATTAGAACTACCGAAGGCGGTAAAATACTACGCGCAAAAATAGCATTATGATAAAATAAAATAAAAAAATGTCATCAAACACTAATCATAAACTATCTACAATTCGAGGATGACATTATAACCACTTATATACCAAAAACGTTTTGATTAAACCGCATAGCCTCGTTGTTATTTCTTTGTTATATCACCCTGAACCATTTTTTGATGTAGCTAACCAGTAGAAACAATTAAAACCGGACATATTTGACTTATTTAGTGAGACTTATACACCAGAAAGGCTTTAGAATTCAAAATTTCCAAGATGAACCTAGATGTTAGAGTTAATGTATACATCATGCCATGAACATTAAGATATAACATATTCGGACTCGCGATTACCACAAAATACTAAACTCTCAGAAACGACAAAAGATGGTCAGTGGTACTTTCAGAATTCGATAGTCTGAAATGACGAGATAAAATCGTGTATTCATTCCTGATGTGATCCAGAATCTAATATGACTAAATGAAAACACGTCTAAGAAATCATAAATAACTGTTTTTTCTCATAGGGTCCATTCACAGTAATGGTCTTCAGTGTCACAAACAAAAGGCGAGTTGTACTGAAGTGAACGAAAATTGTGGGCAGTAAGTGTTCCACTTATATCTTCACAATTCTAGCCACATGTGATAAATTCAATGTGAAAAAGGAACTAAATTGATAGTCAGGCAAAATTTTTTGGTCGATGCTAAACATATATATATTCCCCTGGAAAAATAAGTAACAACCGGATGTACCAAAGCAAACTAAGAGGACATACAAACATTATCTTACTCAATCGTTACATCCTCTCCCTATAAAAGAATTAACTAGAAAAGCTATGATGATATATTAAGGAACTAACGAATTTCTATATGATTTATACTAACAAACTAAAAGGAAACATGAAAACCATACACAATAGCTACGAAATAAAATACAACATACCGAAGTATCAATCTGAAACAAATTAAGGAATGGGTATGGATTAAGGTGGAACTAGATAGATGTCTGAAACCATTTTCGTCATGATGAGTTTATTCCCTAAGTTACAGTCGGCGTAGAGTCTGATACAAATGTGCGTCACCCCAAGTGACCATACCATACCACGACAGAGATGAAATCAAAATCACAAAAAGTGAAGGGGTCAAAATAACGCAGTATCAATGAAAACGACTAAATAATGGGAATATGATTCGAGAAGGAATGAAGAGGTATACAAGAAGAAATAATGTAACTCAAGACCTAACAAGAATAACTGCGGCTTAACTGCTAAGATAGGTTCTGAGTCATGTTACAACCACTGATCGAAAATATCACGCATACTCCAACTACACAATCGGACGGTTAGTTTTTAGTTTTTTAATACTTACTATACAAATCCTCACTATGACCGCTTGACAGTAAATGATTAAGATCCACCACTTACTTCACTAATGACATCATGATACATCTCCCCAGCCATTCGGTGGACTTCGTGATTTTGACTATTGTACATTCTTGCATTCATAAACATTAGCAAAAGATCACGAATGAAACGTCTTGCGATCTCAATGATAACTCGATAAGAAGAGATAGATGGATTTAGAGCGGAAGGCTGCTGAGAACTGATCAAGTAACTGAGTGACGACTCCATACGGCGCCTAAGGGACGTTAAGTCCACTGGCTCATAAACAACAGTACTGTACCCGGGAGCTATATCTTCAGTTACAGGATGCATAAACACATAAGCGTGACGATGGCTGTACACCGTAGAAAGTGCTGATAAAAGAGATCTTCTCCATCGTCGAGCCACACAAACTGATGACTGAGATGTATCTGTAAGTTCATCATTATTGAGATTGGTAGATATTGAGGGACTGAGAGCTATTAAATTTGAATATGAAAATAAATGAGTCATTATTAGTAAACAATAAAAGAGACGTCAGCGTACGTCAATAAAACTCTCCTGAGATAAAAAATCTCTCATATTGAGTACAAGATACAAAATGGGATAAATTGTGAGTGCATCAGTGTGACCACTTCCACAAAAGAATGGTAAGAATGCATTTATTGAATAAAATTTATAACAATGAAATAAAATAATACCTGAAGTGAACTCTCCCACTTGATTTTGATAAACAGGAGCAGGATTCGATATCTTCCTCTTTGTATGATTATGCTTTCGGTTCAGACTAACGGCTTTTAGGGATGGTGATTGCGTTTCCGCAAGACTTAGTGCAGGACTTGAATTAAGACTCTGAGTAAAGTGTGGAGAAGCCAATGTTTCTGAGTCACTTACAAGAGCGGAACTACTAGGAGTAATTGGTTCATCCAGGATTTCCAAACACTTGGAAGGGCTTGTTTGTATTCTTATTTTGTTTGAGACACTATCAAGGTTATTAAGCTGTTCAGAAGCTCTGGATGAATCTTCGACTTTGACTTCTTGGTTATGGCTAGTTGTAACCTTCAAAGGTGAACACGCGAAAAATCGAAATACATATAACCATAGCGTTTATTCCTAATTAAATTCTCAACAAGTTGAATTATATGTGAACATAATCGGTGTGTTTATTTATAAATGTATTCCATAGTATTCGCAACTTTGCAAAAATATGTACATCAAACAAACGTTACACTAGTGATTCTAATCAGTAACAGCAAGTATCAGTAAGTTGAAGCTGATAATAAACCTGTTACAAAATGATTTTGGAATGAGTGATAAGCTAATGCAATACACACTTCTAAAAGGTAAAGAAGTGATCTAAATTCTTCAGTACATTGAGCCTATATCTAGTTATAAATCGCATGTCGATTAAATTAAACATTTTGATGTAAAATATCACTAAAAATAGATACACAAAAACAATGAGTAACTTTGCAGTAAGCAGTGATTTTGGTGGCTCTTCGGTATTTATGCAGAATATGCTATCAAATCAGAATAAACCACAAAATCAAAACAGGAACGTTTGTATGTGTATACCTCTGAGTGAGTCTGAATGGATGATGTAGTATCTAGACTTGAGATTTCATCATCATGTCCTTGGAAACCCAGTCTTTGTGAAATAATAGCTATCAGTAAAATGAGATAAAATAAAAACATAGTGAGAGTGATTTGTAAGATAAATGGGTAGAAGTGAAAGACATACATAAATCATACTTACCCCAAAAGCTAGAGAGCATAATAAGTAGTTTTAAAGTTTTAGTAGAGAGACATTACTCAACATCTCTTTTCAATACTTCACGTATTAACTTCCGCTTATTAAGTTATTCTAAAGGTCAATTATTGATCCCACAAGTCCTGGATTCGATCCTTGGTGTAATTGTGGGTGTATCTTCCACACAGATTCGATATTAGAAAAGAGATTTTCAGTACCTCTTGGTGTTTTATATCATCTCAACAAGTATTCATCTGACAGAGAACACCTACAAATATTCTGATGAAAACATCTGGTGAGCACATAATGTAGGTGTATCAAGTGAGTTGATTTAGGTGATTCACTCGTGTTCTCAAAAGAGATGCAATAGTGCCGACTATTGAGTTATTATCATCTCAAATATAGGATACTACACATAAAGCACTGCATTAAAAATACTTGCCGAAAATTATAAACGACAACTCAAAACGATAGCATATTATGATGTGGTCAGTTTCAAAACGCTATAAGTCAGTCAGTCAGTCAGCTGCAACGTAGGACCAGGCACGTATATGCATCCGTCCAAGTTGCCATACCGCATTAGCACAACAAGATGAACACCGGATTCATAGAAGTAGTTAATTCAGTGGTGGTAATATATAAAAGATTGCATATAAGGAGATAGTACAGGAAGAAAGAATTAGTTCCTAGAAAGAAAGATATGAAGCGATTTTAATCTCTTAGTTTGAAGGAAGACAGAGAGTGCGTACACAGACGCCATTGTGATCGACTCTGAGCCACGTCACCAAGAGTCTCCAACCATTGGTTACGATAGTCACGCGGACCCCAACCAGGTAGTCTGCATCTATCAACATGGCTCAGACCAGAAGTTAGTGACTTCAAGCACTGATGCCACGTTTTGGTTTGGCCGCCCCTAACTTTCTTCCAGTCATCCCTAACACCGGTTACCATTGCGCGTCGCGGTAATCGGTGTTCAGGCATACGCAGCACGTGGCCCAAACATCTCAGTCGATGAAGGTTCATAACCTCACCAACTGATTTACCATCATTTCCTAATACCCTGCGTCTAACCTCACTATTACTTACCCGGTGATCCCAGCAGATGCGAGCAATATTTCTAAGGCATCTGTGGTCAAATACTAGTAACTTACGAATATCTTCTACTCTTAAAGGCCAGGTTTCACAGCCGTATAGTAGAACGGAACGACCTGCCGCGCAGTATACTCGTCCCTTAATTGATAGACGGATATCGCTAAAACTAGACCACCATCCTTAAAGACATCTGGGGCCAATCCGTCTGGACCAGCTGCCCTTCCTCGTTTCAGATTAGCTATAGCCTTTTGAACTTCAGCTAGAGTTGGGGGACCTACTTCAATGTTCCATTCATACTGTCTGGGAATAGAGGGTAGTTGTAGAGTAGCTGAAGGCCAACTGAACTGCTCCTTAAAGTGTTCCGCCCATCGTTCTAAACGTCTGGACTGGGAGCAGATGAGAGTGTCGTCTTTTTCCGAAATAGTCTGACTTACACTTGACTTATTAATTCCAGTTTCTTTTATTAGTCTGTAGAGTTGTCTTGTGTTCCCTATAGCCGCCGCCTTTTCCATCTCTTTTGCTTTCGTTGCCCACCACTGCTCACGATCGTTCCTTAGACTTTTGCTTAACCTAGATCTGATTTCTTTACGCTCTTCATCGTGTTCAGAACCTGATGGGATGAGTTTACGAGAATCTATCAGTGCAATAGACCTTGGCGAAATCCATTGGTTCTTTGTAACCCTGTGGTTTAAATCACTAGTAGATGTCACTGCTGTTTTCACAGCTGTTCGTATATTTTTCAAAGCAACATCTGGGTCAGCCTCGTTTTCGGAACTACCTAAGTGTGACCTCAGTTGTTCCTGGAACCCACTTTTGGTTTTCTCCTTACTCAATTCAGTTCTAATAGGTCTTTTTAAAGTGGCTTTTTTGCGTCCAGTGAGGCGCAAGCAGATGCGTGCTCGTATTAGGGCATGGTCGTAGTCCAAACAGGTACTCCAGAATGAGCGACAATCTTCTATCGACACTCTCCAACGATGACTGATGGCAATATGGTCTATTTCAGTCTATCGTTGGTTTGGTGCAGGGGGTCGCCATGTTAGACGATGTCTCTCCTTATGCTTAAAATTTGTGTTTGCTAAAAATAAACGATTGTCTGAGCACAGTTGCAGCAGACGATCACCATTATCTGTTCTCTGTGCAGGAATACTAAAATACCCACCTAAATGTCTTTCTGTTTCGTTTAACCTACCTACCTGGGCATTAAAATCGCCTGCTACGAGTACTATGTCTGAACGTTTAGCTTTCTGAAGAAGTTCAGAGAGTTTTCTGTAAAATTCATCTTTCACTTCATCCGAACTGCAGTCAGTGGGAGCGTAGGCAGAAACGACGAAAAGGCAACGACGTGTGTCCCTATCCTTTCGAGTTCTTACCGAGCCGTTTAGCCGAACAGCGCATAGACGACTATTAACGGGGATCCACTCTAACAGCGCTTGTTCCGCCCTCATGCTTAGTGCTATGCCTACACCTGCAAGTCGGCACTCCGTTTTGCCGAGGTGAGGTCAAGTGAATGACCACACTAGGATCCTGTATGCGTGTTTCAGAGACACAGCATACATCAATCGTACGAGATTCTAAGGTTTTAGCCAAGGAAGCCTGCTGACCGATTTGGCATAGTGTGCGTACGTTGAAGGCTCCAATGTGTAGTTTGGAGCGGGGTTTCAGTAGACCTGGGACAGTGTTTAGCGCACTAGAATCGTTGGCTGTGGTGACACTTGAGGAGGAAGCTAAAGGAGGGAGTTTAGATTTGAAAGTCGATGTAAGAGGAATAATAGGAATTGAAGAGGTAGGTTGATTATGAATACAGTGGTCTTGAGTGCTGTTAGAGGTATGAGGGCGGTTATCACTTCCCGGTTGCCCACACCGTGGAAGGGTTCTGCTGGAGGTGCCTGAAAAGGAAATTGGATTAGAGGTGGTCTTAGTGACCTGAGAGCGTGACCGCAGTGCCCAAGGGACAGCTGCTTGAGGTCGGTCACACACGACCTTTTTATGAGTAATTTTTGTGTTAGCTCCGTACTTGTTGAGACCTTACCGCCGGAGACGGATATCCGTGGGATAAGGCGAGGTGTGCATTTTTAGGGTCGACCTTTTTTAACCCCTCCCCTCCTTTTGGGAAGGCAGCATCGCTGTCATGCTGGTTGTCTGAAGGAAACACCTTACTGCTGTCACACCTCTGTACAGTCAGCAGTACGACTTCGCCTTCGGACCTTGGGTTTGTTGCTTTTAGTCTTACCGCTCTTCAACCGACCTGTCTGGCATGGTAGGACCTTGAGGAACGGTTGTTCCAGCCAGTATAGCTCAGTTGCTTCATCACGATAGGCAAGCCCGACCACCACATCAAGGTAGCAACAACGGTCAGGAAAACGCTTTAAAGGCTATGACTTACTATCATTTCCTAATACCGTGTGTCCAACCTCAGTATTACTTACTCAGTGATCCCAGCAGGTGCGAGCAATAGTTTTATAGCATTTGTGGTCGAATACTAGTAACCTACGAGTATCTTCTACTATTAATGGCCGTTTCGCAGCCATAAAGTAGAACAGGACGAACTGGTGCGAAGTATACTCGCCCCTTTATTGATAGATGGATATCTCGCCTTCGCCATAAGTGAGGTAAGTTAACAAAAGCCAGACGGGCGTTTCGAGTCCGTGTTGAAATTTCATTAGACATCAACCCGTTAGGGCTGATCAGACTTCTAAGATAAGTGTTGTCGACACGTTCGACTACTTCACTCCCGATCCTTATTCCAGGTGTTGACGCGGGGCAGTTCTAGAACAACAACTTGCATTTAAAGGGGGAGAAACGTATCCCAAACATCCTGGTATTGTTGCTCAGTGCTACCAAAATACTGAATTTTATCAGCGTCCTCACCAAACAAGACTATGTCATCTGCGTATTATAAGTCGATAAGTGCATCTCCTGGAAGGAGATCAATCCCCAATAATTCGGTCGACGGAAACGTTGCTTCCATCACTAAGTCGATGATGAAATTAAACAAAAATAGTGACAGTAAAGTTTTTCCGGACACCACATGAGGTTGCGAAATTAAATGACAGTTCTCCATAAGCTCTGAATCGACAGGTAGTGTTCGAGTAAATAGCCCTCACTAGGTATAAGCACTTCTTAGATACGCCTTTTAATGACAGACACTGCCACAGCACCTCCCGGTCTACAGAGCCAAATGCTGCTTTTAAGTCAAGAAAGACCACCATTGTCGGACGCCGATAAGCATGCCTGTGTTCTAGAACCTAACGAATGGTTAATATCTGGTCGACACAGCCACGACCAGGTTTCAACCCAGTCTAGTATTTTTTCGTGTTTGTAGTTCACGAGTCTTTGTTAAGCAGCAAATAATTAATGAGGCTAGTATTTCAGATGCCTTGTTAGTTAAACTAATCCCTCCATGGTTATCACAGGATGATTTTGACCCCTTCTTATGTATTGAAACAATCAGTGGTTGAGACCAGTCAGACGGGATTACGTCCAACTTTCAGGTTTTAGCTAAAATACTAGTCAATCTAATCGCTAAAATTGGACCGCCATTCTTAAAGACCTGTGTAGTTAATCCTTCTGGAGCAGCTGCTCTTTCTCGTTCCAGAATAGCCATGGCCTTTCGGACTTCAATGTTCCATTTAGGCTGTTTGGAAATGGTGGGTAGTTATAGAGTAGCTGAAGGCCATCCGAAATGCCCCTTAAAGTGTTCCGTCTATCGTTCTAAACGTCTGGGCTGACAGTAGATAAGAGCGTCATCTTTTTTCCAAATCGTCTCACTTACACTTGACTTCTTAATTCGGGTTCCTTTTATTAGTCTGAAAAACTGTCTGGTGTTACCTAAAGCCGCTACCATTTCTCTCTTTTGCTTTCGTTGCCCACTGCTGCTCACGGTCGTTCCTTAGACTAACACAGTTGTCAAGTCTTCATGCATTTTGTAGTATTTTACAAGAGAGAATAAGGGACCTGGGTCTTCTTGTTTTATGATGGGAAGTAATACGCTTGGTTGGTTTCGCACTCTTCTACATATCTTAAGAATGATCACTTTCAAGCTTATCATTAGGTTTAGATGTCATATATGGATAGACAGCGTAATTTTATCTCTTCATTCGATTAAGGAACTTAAGAAACTGGACTTTACAGGAAATAAGTTACTATGATGCATGTCTTTTTCGGTTAAGAATTGGAGGCCAGATATTCATACCACTTCATAAATTAGTGCTTTAGCTCAAATATGTTTGTAAAAGACTTTGAGAGGGAATCACAAAGATGGGTAGTGCTTTAAAAAGGCGACAAAGACTCCGACACATAAGAAATCAAACTCAAAAGTAGGCAGCGGGAGATATTGTTCCAGTAATTTCTAATAAAACTTGTACATAAACCCCATGTTTCTACGGAAAAATGCATTCTTAACGAGTAGTCTTAATAAAAGTTACCTTGAGCACGAATGAAGTTGGCTAACGATGACTCCTGAATGTTATCACATCTCTCTTTAAACAACTCATAAATAAGAGGGGTCCCGACAGGAATCCAGATACCACCGTTCTGGTCAACTGTTTCTTTCTCAATTTTAGTATTTGAACGCTGCAGTGTAATGGGAAACTTCTTGACAGTTCGATCATTTTCCTCTGAAATCGGTGACAACGGTTCCATATTTAAGCAACGACCTATTTTGTCCGGAATTCCGAGTGCACGACATCTTTTTCTATAGCTGAAGCGAAATAAATATTAGTAAAGAGAGCTCACGTCAGTAATCGATCTGGAGGTATTTCAGAATACCGACCTTGTCGCAACTTTTCTGCATCCTCTTCCTCAATCCTAAGAGTTGACAATTAACCAGCATTCGGGTCTTACTTCATAGCTCGCAAGATCTCCAACCGAGCAGCATGCAACTGCTCACGTCTCAATGTAGTGTAATGATCTAGTGAAATGTTTAAGAGCTGGCTCTCTGTTAAATCGCCTGGATTCCTAGAGAGCTTTCAACCAAGCACAAGAAAGTAATACCTTTGACGTGCGGATGCAATAATATATTTATATTGAAGTGAACAACTCTGATTATAACCAGTGGTTTCAAATGTATTAATTACCTGTTTTGAGAGATCCTGCACATTTTCATCTTTCAAGAACGTCTTGCAGGATGTTCTTAGTGACTCACTGACAAGGTCCCAGTTTTTTCCATGTGTGAGAACAGCCCGAAGTAGGTAACAATTAGCGCCCACAGCCCAATTCATTTGTCACACCTACTTACTGCTTTCATGTTAGCCAACCTTGAAAACAAATCAAGTACCAATTAGCAAAACATTCATGGTACAATCCCATAACTTTGGCGACGAGCATTAAAAGTTGGTTGACCAATAATATGATTTTCTCTTAGGATTCAGTTGCCTCCCGAAAATCTCAAACAGCGTATCTGATGCTACTTGTTAGAGGAAGTAACACTATAGGATACAAATTTTACTGAGTAAAAAAGCGATCTATTTGTCCCATGATTCTACACCCAAGTACTAATAGAGATTTCTTTGATACAGTAAGATATTATTTTTATCATATTCATTCCAAAGTTGAAGGAGGAAAGTGGTAAATACTATTAGGAGTTACAAAGAAGTGACACCTCGTGAGATCCAGATTGATGTTGGTGTGTTAAAGACGGAGGGACGCTAACCTGTATTAGCGCCCACTAGGTTACTGTGAGTGTTTAGTCTTCTCCTGAATGAGTCAATTAAAGGTACGAATACCATGTCTTTGGTCATTAGGTTCCAAGCGTTGACGACGGCATCAAATCTTGTATACCATGAGTGATTTGTTCGTTCTTGCCTCTGTGATTTTCTTGACTTTACAGAGAGGAAAAGAAAGAACATACTGGATGGAAAATCTTGTTTAGGTATTCTATACACCATCTTCATCTGAGATAGGACAAAGTGAAGAGACATTACTTTGCGAAACCTCGCTGTGTATTATAGATCTTGAAATTCTAGGATTGATTGACAGCTGTCTTCTGTTCATTTTCCAAGAAACCTGAGTCACATTTTAAACAGGAGTGAGAATTTCAGGTGATATAAACAGATGGAACTTATCCCAATAAGTCTAAAACTTTGACGAGGCCCAATCAAGAACACAAATTCGAAGTACGCTGTATGAGATTGTATTGCTATTATTATTACAGTTTTAAATACAGCATAAAATATTTAACAGCACAGTAAGCGTTTTGGCTATTCACTATACCCATCACATGTTGATTTTCGGCCTCTATGTCGATAACGTAGTTTTCTCGATTGTTCAGCAGTCTGATTTCCATCTCTTTGCTTATATGAAATTCAAAATTATCTAAAGAGTTTTAATACCGGTGTGCACCTTTCGTTCTATCGATGGAAGAAGCCAGATTAAAAGTAAATAGATTTTTGTTTAAATAGTAGAACAAAACAGTTGAAGCAAGAGATTTTTACAAACTCAAATTTTTTCAACATTCGATATACAATAATAGTAACTATAAAGTCTACACAAAAATGGGAAGTGAATGAGTATTTGAGCCATAATGTTTCGACATTGCCAAGATGAATTACATACGTTAGTAAAATTTCTTGATGAAGCCCTGGCTTGTACTGGTACGGCACGCTTGAACACATCTGCGCCCCACTCTGACATCACAGGCCCTCCACGAATCTAAACCATATTGAACTCTAATATTAGTTTCCCTTTCTTTACAGTTGTATTAGATATGTCTACGTAGATGTATGTCCCTCCCTACATTTTGTTTGAAGTAAACAGATAACCCAGTGGACCTACCGATACCGCTGAACTATAGTCGGTATGAAGAGACACTCGCTACCATCCTAAAGAGTTGTCAAGAGAATTTCACAATCTCCTGTCTACTATCACTGATCTTTCATCTTTGGAGTAGGTAACCTATCAAACGTCTCACCAGCACCAAACTAATATGAGATCTTGTCTATTTCTCATCAGCTTTCTACTTTCACGTAAGCTGTGTCCACCCGTTATTAATTTTATTCCATCATCCATTAACGTATTCATAACTATAATATTACTGCACTTTCCCGCCTACGTCGGTACACATTTATTCTTCATTATATCCTACTTAATGCTTATATTTTGTTTGGAAACTGATAGTTTTTAATATAGTTATTTAAATCATTGCATCGATGCCTCGCCTATGGTCCATAATTTATGTCGCATAATTAGCTCAAAAATAATACTTATAGACAATGAAAGACACAGCTATTAGCGTTTATTAACACATGACTGCCTTTTGATTTACTTCTTATTCTAATAAACTACCTACTTTAATTTAACTTCGAGTTCCCTTTCAACATTTGAACCCACTTCACCATGTTATACGTCACAATCCGTTGTTTTTCATTACTATATCTTTAACCTTATTTCACTTAGGCAACAGCAGCTGGTATGAGTTTTATTTACTAATTTATCATACATCTATCTGTTCAACTATTAAACATTGTTTACGGTTTATATTCGAATTCCTTACTGCTCCTCCGTTTCTCTTTCCTCAGCATCACGCTCGCAGTACATAAGAATGGAGCTTCTTGCGCCTGAAACAAACATGAGGTACGTGTTCTCCAAGGTCACGGCTCATACAAAGCGCCACTTGTACTTACTATATAAGAACTATGAACTTCTAGAAAACTTGTACTGCATAGACACTTAGCAGGATGAGAATTGTAACACAACAATGCTGAGTTTGGAGTTGCTATGCGTTTCCCATGGCTACAACATGGACGCGATGTCTTTTATGAAACAGACAAAAAACCTGCACCAATAGTGCAATACTAAAACATAAACATGGTTTTTAACTCTCTGTAATATCTGCCTAATTGCAACGATCTTTATTTTTGTTGATTTCATCTATTTAACAACCCTACTTGAGAAACATCGTATATGCCAACCAATGCTGTAAATCACAGATCATTCCCATGAAAATCGCGTGTATCTGTTCAAGCAGAAACATCGTTTTACAGATGAAGAGCATGTGGCTTATCAAAGTATCAACTACAGCGGTGTTATAGAAATTTGCTGTGTGTTTAGAGTGCGGCGAGAAAAGTCTTTTATCGTCTATTCTCAACTATACATTTACATTCCATTACGTCAGTTCCATCAGAAATGACAACACTTACAATGGTTAAAATTGACTATAGTTGTATATCAGAAACTTATATGAATTCAAAAATAATTTGAGGTAGAGCTGCTTCTACTTTCACTTACTCAAGAACGACCAGGCATCTTAGCTTATCAACATCTTCTGAGGCGGTAGGTCATATGTAAGAGAATTTTAGGCCTGATTTTGTTCAAAGGATGAAACAAACCCCTATCTAGGACATTGTGGATTTTACCTCAATTATTAACTACAAATTTACATTTTGATGTGTAATAGATTTCGACATTAAGGAAACCTTTGATAAAGTACCTCCTAACCTCCTAACCAACGGACTTCAGTCGGCTAGAATTACAAAACCCCTATTGTAATGGATTAAATCTTTGTCACGAACGGACACCAAATAACCAAAATGAACTCTACAACATCTACATCTTTACTAATATCCAATGGTGTTATGCAGGGTAGTGTCTTGAGTCTATTGCTTTTTACAATCTACATCAACCATATATGCAAGTGCTTTAGCAAAGGTAAGACCTACCTTTACGCTGATGATTTAAATGTCATCTATAAAACTGATATTTTCAATATGCGTGGTACAATGCAAACAATCCAGCATGAACTTATCATGGTATACAAATGATGCGAGCGTTGGAAGTTGGAGATCAGCACAGAGAAATGCGACAGGCTATGTAATGGAGACATGTCTCTTAAAATAAAACTAGCACTTAACAAGAGCACACTGCCGAAACTCACATCAGTAACTGACCTAATGGTACACTAATCAAATAATATTATCTGAATATATCTCAAACAAAGAATCTAAAATGTGTAAACTGCATGGCTTCATTTTAAGTCATTTCCTTCAAGGTGGACCTAAAATCACTTTTTATAAAGTCTGCGTGAGACCTATCGTTGAATACTGTTCTCTGTTATTTTCCAACGTATATCCATCAGATGTATTCAAGGTGGAAGGAATACAACGAGGTTTTACCCGCAATAAACTTAAGACCGACTCAGTCATTGACTACAGTTCCAAATGCCATATCTTAGGACTAGAACCCCATTGGAAAAGATGGCTTAAGTGCAATCTGATTCTCTACTCCAAACTCTTCAAACACCTCACTTATTTCACTTGTAATATTGTTCTTACCCAAGACTCACATGAGTTTGACCTTCGAGAAAAAGTATCTACGGTCAAGGTTGTGAAATACAGACCAAAACAAAGACATTATTTTCTTGCTTTGCAGATGTATTAGATGAATTTTCCATGTGAAGTAGACCGGTAATTCCCTAGACTTATCGATATTCACGACTGATTGATCATTGGGTGGTCATAAATGACATGTGTGTTAAGTCCTTCTTAGTGTAGATTGAATGCTGTCGACCAAGTAGCGATGTGGCCACCAGTCTAGGTGACTTAACATTGCGCGCACTATGTTGAAATAAGATGGTGGTTGGAGGTAGTCAACAGGAAACCCTGGACCCGGTTTTCGTGCTACTTGGCACTCATATGCAGGGTGTGCCTGTAATCTTGAGGAAACTGGTGCTCCCTGATGTATTCGACCCCGTGTCACCCAGCTTCACAGTCAGAGACGTTAACACTGAGCTATCCGGGCCGTGACCGACCTCCTGTAGGACTGAGATGTAATCACAATTGATTGATTACTGGGTGGTGATCAATTTCATGTGAGTCAAGTGAACATAACCACTTCACAGACTGCCAGTGCATTGCCAGCAACAGCTAAACTCATTGATAAGAGATAGTATAAAAATAGATTATAGTACCATCGTCATTACTTTCGGCTTCGTCCATCGTTCAAACAAAGGAAGAAGATTCCTCCCTTGAATTATGTGAAGATTTCCGTCGACACGATGCTATTAGGAAATGTGACTTCTTTTCACTTCCGCGAGTTGATGATACGTTAAACTCTATGAAACTCGCTCAATAATTATCGACTTTATATCTTTCTCTGTTTGTCATACCAAATAGGCCCTACAAACTTCAAGTGATGCCATTCGGATTAGCTCATACTTCAGCAACTTTCCAACGATTGATACAGAGAGTTCCACACGATCTGGTACATTCACGAGTCCCTGGTGTAACTAGATGATATTATTGTACATAAAAATACGCCCGAACAGAATAATGGCAATTATGAGCAGTCCTCCAAAGTCTTAGGCAACAACATCTAAATGTCGATTTTTTCAGGAAGAAGCGCTCTTCTTGGGACACCTTATTACGACAGAAGGAGTAGGGACAAACAAGAAAAAACAAGAGCCATCACCAACTGAACACAGTCAAATTAAGCCGATAACCGCAGATTCCCGGTTCTCACTTCTTGTTATGGCCTTTTTGTACTCAATTTTGCAGCCCTGACAGCACTTTTACTCTACCTGGCATGCAAACGTTCGTGAGCCATGAGATATCAACCGACCTTTGACACTTCGAAGTCATGTCTAACTTTTCCGAATACTTTGGCTAATCGGGGCGAGTTTGTACTTGAAACGGATGCTGGCTCGTCAACTAACAAAGCAACGCTGTCTCAGACGTCAGGAGATGGACAGTAGTGGGTCAAAGCGTACGCTAGTCGGTGGCTTGGTAAGAGGGAAACGAGCTTTTCTACAGCGCACCAAGGAATTCTGGCTCTAATCAAATGTTTGCAACATTTTCATCAGTACCTCTTCGGGCGTCTTTTTGTGTGCGCACAGACCATCGTGCACTCTGCTGATGTCGTTCGTTTTGTAAGCCAGAATGTCAAGTGGAGCTCTAGCATGATAGGTTGCAAGAGCTCGATTTGACATGCGAGGAAGGAAGATGACATACAAACTCCGGTTCTCCATTCCTGCTGCCTTATTTTCCAGGCACTACTAGTGTTGTCCTTAGCACAGCCCCGACCTCAAACCTGCCGAGGGGTCCCATAATAGGACGAAACGGCCGCCTATTGCCTCCAGGTTTTCAATGGTGGTCTAGCTTCAACTGACTCATGATCTTAACCACTGAAATTACTACAATCTCCACAAAACTCCTTCTGACTATTTATTAAAGACTACTACATGGAAGTATTAAGCCTCCTATGGATAAGCTGAAAGATCAGCCCCTAGCAACTCACCAATTTTTCTCAGAATAGAATAATCTGAGATTGTGTGGTGACATGTTATTTCTAGTCAGTGAGTCGAGACAACCTCTGTTTATAGTAACATGTGTAAACGTTCAGAATATTACGAAGCAGGTGAATCATAAACCCAGCCACTCGAAGAAACGTATAACGGTACATACCATTTACCAGGGATTTTGCTGACCATCCACCAACAAAGTACAACTGAATTTTGCAGAAGTCGTAACACGTGTTACGTCATAAAGTCACCTTTAAAAATCGCTCATGCATTGTAAATACCAATGTCCACAGCAAAGTCAAACCAGTAAGTTAGACTTGATATTATGAGGCCACTTATAGCAACAAAGAATGGGTACCATTACTGCTTTAGAAAACGGTGTAAAGCCGTCCCTATCCCGCAGCAAGAAGTCTCAACGGTTGCACTCGCTTATCGTCAGGTTTCTCGTTACGGCACTCCAGTTTCACTCCACTCCCAACAGATTGCAGCTTTTGAAGGTCATATGATTGCTCGGGTACTTCAGATATTGAGAATCCAGAAAACACATAGTACCACGTACCATCCGGAATGTAAGTCGTTGATTAAATGTTGTGATGATGCGATACCTCTAAATATTTTAGTATATAGTGCATCAGTGTATGGGTCCACATGATTCTCAATCACTAGTTTGCATTTTGGGCATGAACTACGTCTATTTGATGTGGTACAAACGCCTTTGTTACCATGTGAGGCTCAGGAACATGTATCATACATTCGCAATATTAATAGCCATCTTACCAATGTGAAACGCCCAGTCAAAACAAACCAACAGAATGTCTGCAAACACCAGAAGGAAGTGTACGACAGACAATTGAACGGACAGGTATATAAACCTGGAGTTCTTGTTTGGCTGCATTGCCTTGTTACTCCACCAGGAACATTGAGCAAGTTCCACCATCCTTGGCAACGGCCCTACGAAACTGTGATTATTTGATCTTCCTCTATGTTTGTCTTGCGTTACCTTCAAGGGCCTCAACACAACTTTATAAAAGTTTAATCTAACCAGATGAATCCAGACCGAGCACCGGTGCATTTAGAAACTGAGCTTGTAAACCCCTCCACCCTACAACAGCTATTACGTAGTGTCATCAGAAGGAGGTATGACATATCCGTGTCCACAACCAGGCACTAGGGGCAGTACCTCGCGAAGAGAGTGTAGTGTAACACTATTAAAAATCACTATATATGGTGGTATTAATGTGAATTCCTTTATATTGCAGGGCAAGAATGGTATTAAATGGTATTAAATGTAGGACTGTCATTCAGTTCTGGCAATGTAACCGGTTTGGTAGGTACATGGAAATTTGTGTAGACATTCGGCAGTAACATGAAAAGGGTACATATCAATCTCTGATTGTAGTAAAAAACAAATTGTTTGATACAAGATAATAATCTTGGCTGCTGAAACCGTACTGACCGATGTGATTTTAGATCTCACGGTCATTATCGCTGCAATGTCGTCACCAGTGCATCCAAGTATAATGTGGTTGCTTAAAGCGTCTTAAAATTACTTTTCCATTAACTCACAATCACTTTATTCGAATAACCGTCATTCTTAAGTCATCATATTAATTCACTAAAATTCTGTTTCCAAGGTATCAGCGAAATACAGAAGTCATACAACATTAGGTGTATACGGAATGTAGAATGTGATATTTAGATAGACGTGAGTATAATACGTTCAGCAGATTATATTGTTAAAGTAGATACACAAACAAGACAAATTTATCACACATGTAAATTTACTCAAAAACAAATGAATTTATGCATTCTGTTTCATTTCCAGATCGATATTTGAACGTTTAAGCCGACATCGCTTCGTGATCGTCGTATATTTTCAATTGGTTTTATTCGATTATTTTATGCGGAATTAGTGTAATCTATCTCCTGTGCATACATTCCACGTACTAAATGAGAAAATACGTCTCAGTGGTCCCATTGAACGTGTGATTCATGAAACGCATCGCATGATGTTAACAACATGCGAAGTATAAAGAGTTTGTTGATGAAATCCACCATTTCATCAAATCCGGATTTGATGATAAGCTATGAAGTTAGTTGTATATTTCCAAGTAACCATCTCAATTTTGAAATCTATCTCATTTTCAAATCACTAAGGAATCTATTGCATTCTGACATATTAAGCATGTTGAATTTTAGTTAAATGATCCCTATTGAGTTAGTCAATAATTCCATTTTGGCTGACGTTATTTATGACACACAATTAACAATTTTCAACTATGAGGTTGAAAGCAGTATACTAGTTTACATCTTTGAATATTATTTTCGTGCTTGTTCAACTTTTGACTTCTAACATGTCTTCCATGATGATTGCAAAACCTTAACGTTCGCTTTGGTTTGCTTATTCGACTTTATCAAATACCACTGAAATTAGCCATGTAAATGGACTTACTATAATCAAAGCCACTTAATATTAATGCGTCGTTGGAGTTCTATCATATCCGTCAGCCTTACACTGAAAATTCATTATATTACTGTCATTTACAAAACATGTCATATAACCTAAGCGAAACCTACTGTGGAGGTAATGTTACATCATGTCGTCAGTGATTCGAAGATATCTGTCAAATAATTCTGATATGAAGGATGTTTACACATGGCATCCTATCTTCATTCAACACTAATATAAATTATAAGAATGCAAAAATTTAGTTTTATAAATGGAATATATATTTCAGATTTAATGTAACATACGAATTTATTACACGAACGATTTGCAACAGAGAGTTATTTTGTAAATGGAAGGTAGTTTTACAGACAGAAGAATTAAAAGAAATGTATACATTATGGAAATGAAGGAGAAAGGGAATGAGAACCTTCAGTAGTTTAACATAAATCAGGTTATGAAATTACTGTATGAATTCACTTCTGAAATGTACTATATATATATATATATATATATATATATATATATATATATATATATATATATATATATATATATATATATATATATATACCAAAGTTATTCACCAAATTGTGAATTATTGCTCCAAATAAATTGTTTGGGTGGTCATTTATTTTGAACAATATTCTTAGTCATTTTTTCATAAATAAATAATTAAATATCTTGAACAGATATATTCGGAAAATGAAATTTTTTAAATTTTTTCATTGTAATAATCTAAATTTCGAGTTATTTTATAATTCTACTTAAGTTTATAATTCTATGTATTACATCCAGGTTTTGAAAATAAATCATGATATACCTCGTTTTACAGACTGTTAAAATTGAACAGTAACCAGAACCACTTTTGCACTTACACATAGAAGCCAATTTATGCGGTAAAATCCGCTAATCAACTAAGAGCTTCAAACTATATATAAAATTTCGGTCTAAAACCGTACTTTTTAGCCTTATCAACCTTTAAAGTTAGATTGCTATTCTTCTTTACATCATTGGTATCTTACATGAGATATTAAATGAAACAATTTCGACTTAAATGCAATTAAATGTAAGTGTTAACTTACAACAACAATATAGTTCGATGCATTCAGAAGGTATGTTTTTCGTTTCTTCTACGTCTGAAAATTTATTGAATCCAGCGCAGTACGAGTACATTGAGAACTGTAAACAGAAATCAGAATTAATGAACAGTTTTCACAAGGATACGTACGCTCAATGGTTCTCAGGTTAAAGACAAAGAAAAACTTTTGTGATTTAACTCCAGAATGATCAATTATTGTTCAGAGCTGTAAGCAACAATCGTCATCTAAATACTGGTGAAGATGTACCAAGCAATATAGAATTTGTTTACTACACCAACTGTGTACACCTTGCAGTTTATAGATGCTCTACTGATCACACAATGTTCTTAACGGTTGAAATTAATGTATTTTAAACGTTTTATAAATGATTAGCAGTTCCATGAAATGCTCTAATAATTTAGTTTCTTTTGTCTTATTACAAGAACTAACGGAATCGATGTCACGTACTTGCGCTTCCAACAGACGTGGATGCAATATCAACAGTTTTAAACATAGAACAATCAAAGGCTTCTGCTCACTGCACAAACCATCGAAATCACAATGAATGTCATTCATTCAGTTAACTGTATGATAGTAATGCGTATTCCATATCACTCAAACACCTGTGGCATAGCTTTCTTGGTTTGCAAAATATATAACAGGTTAAAAGCCTAGTCAAAGAATAGTGAAAGATAGTCCTAGTATTTGCTGATTCACGTCTAGTTCAATTGTATGGAATATTATTAACTATTACACTGCTTTAAGAAAATTCATCCAGGCTAAAATGCACTTCTTGATTTCTTATAACCCAATTTTTTCCTTTGGTAAAATTGTCATTAAAAGTATTTAATACTAATAGATATAATACTTGAATATCAACAAAATCTTTAATAACTGAATGTGTTATGGGAATAGTGAACTCACCTGAGTATAAAACACTGTAGTACAGTCCTCCTGAAGTAAACATTTTAATTTACATTCTTCTATGTCATTTCTCCGCATAAGTGACTTTAAGACTGGTGTCCTGAGTTCTGTTTTATTATTTTTCAACACTCTCCACTTTCCTAAATCACCTGAACATCCAAGAAGCAAAGCTTTTCTTTTTGGTAGGTTAATACACTGACAGTCAACAAGTTTTACCAAGTAAACTGTGACGATAAGTAACTGAAACCAATTCATGATAAGACAGATTTGTAACATTTTCATACTATATATATATATATATATATATATATATATATATATATATATATATATATATAAATGAGTTCATACAATTTGATATTCAAATGTGATTGGTTTACCTTACGTGATTCATGTGTACATAATAACCAATAATCAGTGAACAACTATGTAATGTTAACCAAGTACAGGAGGAATCTAATATGACAAGGTTGAGTCTTTAAGTTACAGAACAAATGTTTTTCATGATGAAAACAAACTACCAAAAGTAGATACATCAAAATCCACGTAATTTACACAAACAAACATATACAATATCGAATCTAGCAAAGCTAACATACAATATGAAACACATGAATCCCATGATTCGACTACAGATGTTCATCTAATTAAACCAAAAATATACTACAATAAAAACATTTAGGTAAAACTACAGAATGTTTTCATTCTCTTTCTCCTTCATTTCCATAATGTATACATTTCTTTTAATTCTTCTGTCTGTAAAACTATCTTCCATTTACAAAATAACTCTCTGTTGCAAATCGTTCGTGTAATAAATTCGTATGTTACATTAAATCTGAAATATATATTCCATTTATAAAACTAAATTTTTGCATTCTTATAATTTATATTAGTGTTGAATGAAGATAGGATGCCATGTGTAAACATCCTTCATATCAGAATTATTTGACAGATATCTTCGAATCACTGACGACATGATGTAACATTACCTCCACAGTAGGTTTCGCTTAGGTTATATGACATGTTTTGTAAATGACAGTAATATAATGAATTTTCAGTGTAAGGCTGACGGATATGATAGAACTCCAACGACGCATTAATATTAAGTGGCTTTGATTATAGTAAGTCCATTTACATGGCTAATTTCAGTGGTATTTGATAAAGTCGAATAAGCAAACCAAAGCGAACGTTAAGGTTTTGCAATCATCATGGAAGACATGTTAGAAGTCAAAAGTTGAACAAGCACGAAAATAATATTCAAAGATGTAAACTAGTATACTGCTTTCAACCTCATAGTTGAAAATTGTTAATTGTGTGTCATAAATAACGTCAGCCAAAATGGAATTATTGACTAACTCAATAGGGATCATTTAACTAAAATTCAACATGCTTAATATGTCAGAATGCAATAGATTCCTTAGTGATTTGAAAATGAGATAGATTTCAAAATTGAGATGGTTACTTGGAAATATACAACTAACTTCATAGCTTATCATCAAATCCGGATTTGATGAAATGGTGGATTTCATCAACAAACTCTTTATACTTCGCATGTTGTTAACATCATGCGATGCGTTTCATGAATCACACGTTCAATGGGACCACTGAGACGTATTTTCTCATTTAGTACGTGGAATGTATGCACAGGAGATTGATTACACTAATTCCGCATAAAATAATCGAATAAAACCAATTGAAAATATACGACGATCACGAAGCGATGTCGGCTTAAACGTTCAAATATCGATCTGGAAATGAAACAGAATGCATAAATTCATTTGTTTTTGAGTAAATTTACATGTGTGATAAATTTGTCTTGTTTGTGTATCTACTTTAACAATATAATCTGCTGAACGTATTATACTCACGTCTATCTAAATATCACATTCTACATTCCGTATACACCTAATATTGTTTCAGTTTTGTATTTCTCATGAATAATCCCCACAACAAAATTTTTGGACAGTTTTTTTTTGAAATTCGCCTTTAATGGACTCGTGGCATGTGATTGTTTAGTTAGCGTATTCGATGAATATTTTTTTCATTTTTGTTTGCTGTTTATGAAGAAACTGTTTGTCATTTTGTTTGTTTATTTATTTGACTCTCTTTATTTGGAGCATTTTGCTTTTGAGTCAGGTTAGCTATCGTCCCAATCTTGTCTGTTACTTTATACAGAATAATTTATAAATTTTTTAAAACGAATAATTGTTGTGCATTATGCTACAAATGATGTATTAGTAGTGCGTTATCAAGTATTTGGGATTTGTCTGGAATCTAAATATGTTGATAACACATTCGCGATACCAGCTTATGGAAATGGAAATAGATCTGTGGAATTTTTCAGCATTTAAATTATTGTACAGATTTTACTGATCTTTAGTTACTGTTCTAAATCAATTTTTGTCAACACCACATATGATTCAACCATTAAATACCGTTATTACTTATTTCATCGTTGCTTTTGTGTTCAGTGCTAATAACACATATAACAGATATAATCGGAGATTCACCATCTAATGGAAATTAGCAGACATTTCTGTGATACAGTCTTACGATACATCCTTAATAATTCAAGCGGTATGGACTGTACTTGTGGAGTGATACATTTCATTATACAGGAACATGGACTATCTTCTAATAATCATAAATCTGTAGAGAAAAATAAACGAAATAATTTGTTGATTATACATGACGATGTTCGCATTATTCTGACTGTAGAGATATTTAAAAACTCCCTGAAAACATCATTGATGTACAGTAAATGTATAAAAAGAGGAGCTTGTTATCCCTATGTGGTGTCAAACAACAACTCGCTAACGAGATTTTCAAGCAAAGATGGATAGTCGAAGCAGTGGAATCCACGATTCGCGTTTCGTTCCATTTGAGACCCGTCAGATGGATGTATCTACATCCCAGAGTTGTTGTTCCAACCGGAACTCGAACCCAGTACCGTTCGCTTCCAACACTATCGCATTATCCACTTAGCTACTGAGTCCGTCTGACGAGTCCAAAGTAGGACGAAACGCGCGTCCTTGATTCCACTGCTAGTCACTATCCATCTCTGATTAAAATGCTTGTGACTTAAGGCAATATCTAGGCGATCCGCACAGGATGCATATATGCCAACAAGAGATTGATCAATTGCAGTTTTAAATAACAATGGGAAGATGCAAACAAACAACACCGTATGAATTGCTAACGAGATATTTATTTACACACTAGGAATCTTCATTCAGTTGATTATCCGTATTTTGACTTTTAATTTGATGAAGTTGGAATTTCTACGCTGAAACCAAACGATTAGATTATAATGTTTGGTAAGTTAGAACAATGGAATCTAATTTTGTTGTAAAATACAGATCATGAACAAATTTGATTATGGATGGTTTAGCTTCTTGTCCTTTTTGTTCAGTGTCGCTTAAATATACACAAAAATGGCGGTTCTTTTAATGATAAGCCTACATTCAAGATTGTTTGTAGGCTTGTAAGAACAGCTTTAAGAAACCACATTCGACGTAAACCTACGTTTTGTTTCAACTTGGATGCACTGGTGACGACATTGCAGCGATAATGACCGGGAGATCTAAAATCACATCGGTCAGTACGGTTTAAGCAGCCAAGATTATTATCTTGTATCAAACAATTTGTTTTTTACTACAATCAGAGATTGATATGTACCCTTTTCATGTTACTGCCGAATGTCTACACAAATTTCCATGTACCTACCAAACCGGTTACATTGCTAGAACTGAATGACAGTCCTACATTTAATACCAAGGACATATCTCAAGTCAATGGGATGAAAAGAAATTCTCAGCGCTATTGTGAAACATCTCTGTGACATGAAATATCCAGTAAATTTATTTCATTTTCTCAAGATCGCAAATTGACAGTCTAGCCATAGTTATTAAACGCCTAAAGCCGAACTTATGTATTCAAAATAAAATAATGGTAAGCTTTTCTTTACCATGGTGGCATTCTCGTCAGTTGACACATCATTTTCTAAATTTTTCTTTCCTCTTGTGTCTCCCTTACCTCTTTCAAGTTCATAAATCTATGTATAACTGATTGATCTCAACTTATGCTTTCTTTAAATGCTGTTAATTTACTGTCAAATTACTACGTTACATAATCAATTAATTATTTTAGCCCTATGATCTCTTGTCAATATGTTTGATGATCCAAAATCTTATCTCACATTTTGTATTTATTAACAACAGTTTTCATATGTCTTCAATGTTATCACTCAACCATGATGATAAATACCTAATTCCGCTGTTATAAGTATGTTAACTTGACAATAGTTTCGATTCTAAAACATTATAGATTGCAAGCAACTGATGATAACCTAACGAGATAAAATGAATTCATACTATCCTCAGAGGGGGTTTTGTGGAGATTATAATAATTTCAATATTTGAGATCATGAGTCAATTGAAGCTAGACCACCATGGAAAATCTGGAAGCACTGAACGGCTGTTTCGTCCTTTTGTGGGACTCCTCAGCAGTGCATATCCACAACTCCGCCTCGCGAGATCCCAACCCTGGACCTATCAGTCTGGTGCGCGAGCGCTTAACCACTAGACCACTGAGCCAGCGTCCAGTGCTTCCAGGTTGCCCATGATGGTCTAGCTTTAATTGACATATAATCTCATACTAATATGGTTAATTCCTTGTTCTTGCTCTCCAAAAGAAATGTTTATTAGCTTGCATAACAAAACTTTCAAAATTTATTTACGCTAGTGTTTTGCCTATACACAAACACGCAATAGCTTGATCTCAACTTGTACAAGAATAATCCTAACGTTATTTCTTGTATGTTAATTGAAACACCTAAAACATTTTTATATCTAAGACTAGTCAATGATAAAAATATTAGACTACAACAACAAAGCTCAACAGATTAAAGATAAAACAAACACACTGGATATTAGTAAACTGATAGGTAATTTATCTGATAGGATTCTTAGTTCCCACGAAATTTCATTGCTTAAAAAGGGTCTCAATTTCAATATAAATAGATCACAATTATCGCCTTTCAATATTATACCAACAATAGAACCAGCTGTGAATGTACTTCTCAGTGAAACAGCGAATGAATTGAGGAATAAAATAATGGCCACATTATTACATCAGAAATCTCACGATTCTAATATAATTAAAAATGAATTATATGCATTAAAACAGATGAGAAATGATAAGATAATTATCATTACGAGAGCAGATAAAGGGGACACAAGTTATTATGAACAAAACAGACTGCGAGAAAAAAGCCAGGGAACATCTACAATAGAGCCCATATAAACAGGTTAAAGAAGCGAAAAGTAGGACAATTCTTAATAAACTCAAGGAGGAAACCAGTAAAATCTTACAGTCGTTAAAGTTTAAACTAGGATCGTCATTATAGTTTGTGTTATATCCAAAGAGTTGTACCCCTGTAAATTTTATGGACTCCCAAATATTCACAGGAACAATACTCCACTAAGACCAGTGGTTGATTTTACAAAGTCATCGACATACAATCTAGCAAAATATTTGGCTAAGATACTCAAACCGTATTAAAAACTGATTAATCATGGAATTCAAGAATTTCATTGGTACCACCGATATAGAAGAGGATGATATAATGGCAAGTTTTTATGTATCTTTCTTATTCACTAATGTATCTATCAATAGGGCTTTGTGTATTATCTATGATTGTTTAGAATCTGATTCAGATCTGAATTCACGTTGCCCGTTATATCCATCGGAGGTTATCAAATGCTTGGAATTATGTTTAAGATCCACCTTATTCATATTTCGAGGAGACCTTTACAGACAAAAAGAAGGTATAGCATTGGGTTCACCAGTTTCTCCGATTGTAGCGAATTTATTCATGCATTCCCTAGAAACCAGTGCAATCTCAAGAAGTGTATGTCCACCAAAGGTCTGGTTACGGTATGTAGATGATATTTTCATTATCAATAAACGGGATGGTTTAGAAGAATTGTTTAACAATGTATTGCTTGGTTGAATGAAGACATAATAATAATAATAAGTTGAAAATAAATGTATTCAGGAAGTCAACACATTCTGAGAGATACTTAGATTATGGTTCGGCTCATGCGCAAGGCACGAACAGAGATATTAAGCTCGTTACAGATAAGGAAGACCAACGAGTTGAACGGAATAGAGCATCGTCTACATTTAGGGATAACAACTACCCAAAAGAGTTTATAAAGAAGATTGTTAAAAATGAGAGAAAAATTAAACTAGAATGTATATGAAAAGTTTGGAAGTACACCGTGGTCATTCGATACCGTAGTGAAATATCGGAAGAAATCAAGCAGATTCTAAACAAGCATGAAATAAGAGTGTATTTTCTGGCGAGCAACACCATAAGATAGACATTAGTGAAAGTTAAGGATAGGTTACCAAAGGAAGAACAACAAAATATTGTGTATGAGATGAAGTGTCATGATTGTTATGCAGCTTATGTGGGAGAAACATCCAGAAAATTGAATGCAAAGTTGAAGGAACACAGTGTTTGAAAAATGTCCCCAAATCATCGGTTGATTTGAAGAAACTTGAGAATAAGTCTGAGGTAGCGTTACATGCGTTAGAAACAGGACACATGACCAATTTTGAAGGGACCAAATTACTTCAGAAAGGTTTTAGCGTTCATAAAGAAAGATTGACAGCAGAAGCGCTGTATATATGGACGAACAAGAACAGCCTGAATCGAAAGGATGATATTCGACTAGCGACTACCTGACAAATATTCATGGACAAGTAATTTGGACCTTTTCTTTATTCAACCTGTTTATTTCACATACATCTTTATTTCGACTCAAATTCATGTGTTTTTTATCAATTACAATTTTTATGATTCTCAAATTGACATGCACATCGATGATTCAGAGACAATTTTTCAGCCTTGAACTTGCACTTTTAATTATTTATTTATTCCTTCATATATAACATATTAACACCGAATATCAGTAATTAATAACTTCATCTTACACGTACAACGTACATACTTACACACATACAATTCGTTTTTAGCTAATTATTCCCACGTTGTGAACTTTTCACATGATTACTGTGTAAACTGACTCATGTTATCCTATTTTACAAAAATCAACATCCAAATATGATTGGTTTAACACAGTACAGATTTGATTGTTAAAAAGCTATATATTTCTTTGATGATTTTGATTATTACCCTGAAGAAGTCTAAGCAAGTTAGCTAGACGAAATGTTGAAATTATTTCAAATTTCATCCGCTGAGGTTATTTCAAATATACTTTTCACATATAATAACTTCTCTATACTGGGCGCCCAATTTCTGTCAAACTATTTGTTCTAATCTTGACGAATATTCGTATAAATTAGACTATTACATTTTTAAGCAGTGATAATTATAACCTAATCGATATAACTGACATGATTGTCATGGGAATTAGAAGTCATAGATTGAGATAAGGCATTGACTATAAATGATTATTAATAATTATGTGATTTTTAGTCACATACTCAGTGTTTAAATGATAATCTTAACTAATACAAACTGTTTGTAATAAATACTAAATATATTTTGAATCCAAGTGAATATCGAATGTGAACAACAACAAAATTTTCATTAGCATAAAATCACATATGTAACACATTATTAATGAGATGTCATGTATGTTTGAAATAAATCTAGTTGTCTAAACTACAAACATAAAACATCACTCCTTAAAACAATAATTCATTTATATATTGAATAGAATTGTTTGAATCTTTCAACTATTGTTAATTTTTAGGGATATATGATTTATAATACAATAAAGTTAATATGAGTATTAAACTTATGAACTGTTGTTATTTCATTCTTTTTTTTTTTGTATGATAAATGAAACAATGTAGAGTAGCTGAATTGTGATTCAGAAAAGAAATCTGATTTATTTTATTGTATTGTTATCTATCTTTTGTTCACATTGAATAGTGTTATGATTGACAATATAATTCACTTTCAGCTATGTACACATACAGGTGATAAAGTTCATTATATGTAAATTATTTATATATGTGAAAATATTAAAAATATATATAATTGTAACGAAATGTTGTTGTAGAAGTTATGTAGGTTCATTGACAAATTGTTCCAAATAGAGAAACAACTCTCAGATATTTCTATGGTTCGCTTTACATATCATTTCAACTAGATAGAATTTTGCAAATAGTTGTAAAGTAGACATTACTCATACTTAAGCATATTTTCTAAGATATGAGACTATGATTGTTACACTTTATTATGTCACTGTTGATTCATTCTCGAATAGCAATAATAATAAAATATGCGTCTTATGTTCCCGACTAATTACAATTTTATCATTTGTTCAGTCAAAATAATTTACGGATCTTGTTCACTCAAATATTGTATGCTCACTTTCTAATGATGTCTCTTGTTTTCCTTAAATTTCTTCATAATCATAATTGGGTTTGTAATTGATATTGTGAGTACTAGCTTAATCAGTTGTAGTGCAAATGATACATGAGAATAATTTTTTTAGTCATGTATGACATTCTTTCGTATCTTAATAATGATTGTTAATGCTTCATTGAATAATATGTAAATATGTATTCACACAATAAATTATTGAATTATCATTGTTAACGAGAACTTAGTTCAATATAAACGAATCTAAATGGTAATCTAACAATAAATAAATCATATGAAATATAGTGTATTCCCAAATCATTTTGATTTATTTTGAGAGTCGAATAAAATCTTATCATCAGTCTTTGGTTTGTACTTCAGTCCTTTTTTCCTGTATTCAAGTTCTTTCATAGATTTAATTGAGGAAGACAGTTTAGGCGTCTCGGTAGTATTCTGTTTACATTATCAGAATGTATGTGTAAATGTATGTATTAAAACTGTTGTTATTATGAAATAATGCAGTTCATAGATTCCACCACTTGAATCCGCCTTTTATCTGATTATAAAGCAGAATTAGCTATTACTTTACTTGAATCACAATCACTAGAAACAATTCATCTGATGATGGACTTATGTACTAAAACTGGTTAGCGTTTTAGCGTTTTTTTAGCGAGTTAGTTTTCTACGGGATGGGGTCGCTAACCCCATGCCCAACCCTCCTCCTTTATCCGGGCTTGGGACCGGCAGTAGCCCCCCGAAAGGGACTCCAGGCGGAGAGTAGAGTTTATTGGTTGACCCAATTAACAATAAATCAGACAAATGTATCTGAAATTAACAAATTTTGCTGCAGTTCCGAACTCGAATATATCATAGGTCGTCTGTTAGACTTGATTTCATGAATGAGTGTTCGAGACAACTATTTAGATGTGATTTAAGTATGTAATAATGAAATCTTTCTGGAATAATATGACGTGGCAAACTATCGAAATAGAAATACTGAGTGAACCTTTATCAGACACTGAGATCTATATTTTTATGGTGTGAATATGAACAGAGACCATTTACATATGACTAAACTAAGTGAATTTTAGAGATACATGTTCGTTTGTAATATGACCTTGTCTTTTTGCAGCTAGATACGCAAAAATGAAATGTTTTGCACCAAGTTTCGCATTTTTAATTTGTTTAAAGGAAGAATTTTTATAGGAACCCATGAATATATCTTATATGAAATAATATTCAGTCTAGGTATTCGGTGATCCTGTCGTGGGCCAAGGTAAACATAGAGGCTGGATATACTTTTTCTGGATACATAAATTTGGTTTTCTGGAGTTGATCCAGATGGCTTCGGCTATGTAGAGCATTCGTAATCCAGCTCCTTGAGGTAGATATTTTGGAACTTGATGTAAAACAGAGAAAGCTTCCTGTATTTTGATATGATGTTCACTATCTACCAAATGAGAAAGAATAGTGCTGTTAATCGATTTGGTAACTCCTTTTCCCAACCATGCTGGTACATGTTCACGAACACGCAAGGATAAAGCTCTCTGAGTACGGCCTATGTAACTAGCTCCACAGGAGCAGTTGAATTGGTATACACACATGGAGGAGCCCATCTTCGGTAACCTATCCTTGATTAGTTGTGTGAGCACTGGTTTAGTTGAGAAAATTATGTGTAACTTGGCGGTGTGAAACGTCCTTTCGACAGATCTTTTGAGTCGACGTGTTAAAATATCACCCGCTATGTCCCCTTATTTTGGCCTTTATAAAATATTATAATTATGGACTTATAACTGTAGAGCCTGATGATGAAGTTATTGGAAATAATTGTTCGCTCAAATATTCTTTATTTTTGAACGTATAATTTCCCAAAATACAGGATTTTCAGATTCTGTAGTTATCATCTCCATTATTTCGATAAAGTTTTGGTGAAGGATAGTAGCGCGGTCAAGCCTAGACTTCGTTGTTCTCTAACGTATACAATAAGATATGATTACCTGTTACAAGTACTATAATACGACTCAACACATTAACATAGAATTCCAAATTTCTGTACAATCCATTTTACGACAATGGTATATATATGTTTAAAGGAAAGTCAATTTTGTGATTTGACCTTTGGATTCACATATGTAATGGATTGGCTGTATTTTACTTCTCTTTATTAGTTTGTTCTACACAAAGCAATTGAATACCATTAAAATATTCACTCATATACGAAATGTACGAATTAAATCAAGGTTGAATTAATCGGTTAGTAGCGGTTTCATTCTTGAAGTTATTTAAAATGCAAGTCTGGTTGAAAATTAATCCAAATCACAAAAATATACGTCCAATCGTTCACTTAGATTGCTCCACATTATTGATATACTGTTGTGTTTGGTAGCTAAACAGCTTGCTCAGTTAAGGATGGTTTGTCTATGTAAGTCATTTTTTTTATCAATTTTATGCAGACAATGTACTGGGACAATTAGATCAGCATACTAGTGTTAGTTTTGACAAATTAAAATGGTCATATGAAGTCATTTGAGTTGTTTGAAAATATATCAGTAAGTACATGAATGAGACTTATAGCCTCTAACTGAACTTTCAACTGTCAATACAGTGTGATTTTACCTTGAAATTCAACATGGTGTGACGTTAAAAAAAGTAACGAAATGATCAGCTTTTTTAAAAATTCAACAATTTAATAAAACAATTAGTATAGGATTGAGTTTAGATTAATATCATGAATGGATCAACCTTAGACCTCCGTTGATAATCTGGAAGCACTGGACGGCCGTGTCATCCTAGTACGGAACTCCTCAGTAGTGCTCATCCACGATCTCGCACGCGGGACACTCGGTCTCGCGCGCGAACGCTTGGCCTCGAGACCACTGAGTTGGCATGCAACACTGGTTCATTAATAAAACCAGTCGTTTTACATCTTGTTCCTCACGCTTGAAAAGTTCTCCGCATAGTGAACTTCACAATTTTTTCATGGGAACTGATGCAATCGCAGAAATATACCTCTCTACTCATGTCCATATTACTATTTTCCCTCGTTTTCGACTTGTTGTTCATTTTCAACTTGCTGAGATATAATAAACTGTCACTAGAATAAACCGTGACCAAACTTTTTAAATTTACATAAATCTGGTATTAGGAAGTGTGAAACTTGAACCACCATATATTATATTTTGTCAGTCCTATATCACATCAAAACTAAATTCACGACAGTGAGTCATCTTCAAAAATGTCTCTTACAACTTCTTCAAGCACGCTCATCGGTGATAGGTTAACGAGAGCTTGCGGCTGGTATTTGAAGGTTACATGACATATCAATGAAGAAAGATATTAGTGTAGGCAACAATCGCAGAAAATTTTTTAGCTCGAAAATATTTCTGTTCTCTACTGTACAAATAATCTGATATATTGAAAACGGCTTGCGTAATAAGCTTTAGTTCTATAACTGTTAGTAAAATCTATATAAATGAGAATTTTCGTCTTACAATTATTAGTATTCGTGAACTGTAGAGTGCTGCTTAAAGTGTTCGCACTTAGTTGTTTCGAAAAGACATACTTGACTGCAAATCATTATTTAACATGAGATAGCTAGTTTGTGGATTTCAAAATAAATTTATTGTGCAGTTATTGAACAATAATCAATAATGCTGCTATATTACTATGCACGGAACAGTGTAAAAGTAAAGATGATTTCACTATAATTTATTGAATTCCTGTCATTCTACACAAAATACAGTGCACAAAGAAGTATATTACATTTCATAATTCTTACAGTTTAATTTCACATCCTGTTTGTATCTATTTCTAATAAACAGACCAGTTTCATATAAACAATTCAAGTAAATATAAGGTTTTCTGATTGATAACCTCATAATGTGAAAGTTCTTCCACTAATTTGACTGTATATAAATTAATATATTATTTTTGATTTTGGTGTGTTAGCTGTTTTCATACAGGGATGATGTAACAAATTCCCTTTCTTTTTTGTTATCCTTCTTTACAATTATCATTTCATTTTCATTTGAACTTTTAGCTAATTGACCATTTTTATTTTTTCGTACATGAAAATGTTTTGAAAAGTATGTGTGTGACAAGATTGTGCAAAATGAATAACGTAAATACAGTACATTTTTCAGATCATATTGTTCTATCAAAATTTATAAAAGTGACTTATTACTTTATATAGATATATTTGACTTAACTCAACAAACACATTCACAATTTATTTTTCTAAATTCTTTGAATTTATCGACTAGTACATGACTTTGAATTTCCACGTATTTTGAAATTTTAATATAAACTTGTTGTGTTAGTGAGAACACCTTAATGAATGCATTCTTCTTATTCAACTGTTCTCCTTTCTTTATAGTGACTGTAAAAAACACCTCTTTATTGTAGTGAAATATCGACAGTCACTCAGTGGCTCAGAGATGATTATTGAGAAATTTTCAGTCTTATTGACCTTCCATCGGTAAAACACGAAAATTGTAGCATTATATTTTAGATAAATGTGATGTAATCTTCAGATTTATGAATCATAGTAATAACAACAGTTATTTACCTAAAAATCTTTTGAGATAGTGGACCGATTGATGATAGAACACCATTGAAAACCTGGGAGCACTAGACGACCGTTTCGTCCTATTGTGGGACTCCTCAGCAGTGCGCATCCGCGATCTCGCTCGCGGGATTCGAACCCTTTAGTCTCGCGCACGAACGCTTAACCTACTCGACCACTGAGCCGGCATCCAATGTCTAACCTCAACCAGTCCATGAAGTTGCGCGACCATCTTCCATTGTACTGAGATAGACACCTGTTTCTACCCGACACGGATTAGCTCCACTGGTCACAGCTTCTCACCTGTTATACCGCGATAAGGATAATGAGTGGTAATTTTGGGGATCCATTTGTGGACCAATACTGTACGTATAATTTTATCGTACAATTGTTAGTTAACTAAACTATTCATATTCATGTCTCTCTTATCATAAGCTTTATTTTAACCTATGAACTGTTATTATACGATTTTCCATTCTTGAATTATTCCCTGTATATTAATCACTACCTCCCACGTTCACAGCCACATTTGGCCAGATTTTGTACAAATGTTATTCCACATGGGTTTCCTGTAGATAGATCTTTTCAAAGTACCGTCCTGCTTTCCTGTCATTTCCACTTCTAGAAAGTGAATATTTTGTTTGTTTTCAACTTCAAGTGTAAATTTTATTGATGGGTGACAATTATTAAATGTATCTAGGAGATGACTTAAGTCACATTTATTGTCACAAATGATAATGATGTCATCCAGGTACCTTTTATACAAGTGGAGGTTTTCTATAATTGTTTTGAGTGGGTTGTTTTCTAAACTGGCCATGAAGCAATCTGTCCGTAATGGACCCAGTCGGGAACCCATTGCTATGTCATCCTTCTGTTTATAAATTCCGTCGTTGAATGTGAACTGTACATTGCAAGTGCAACGTAGTAATAGTTCCCTCAGATAAGCATTAGGTATTCCAATGTTTATCTTATTATTATTTATGTAGTTGCAGATAAAGTTAATGGTCTCTGTGAGTTGAACATTAGTGAATAATGATTCGACATCCAGAGATAGCATAATTTTGTCACTTACATTCACTTCTTTTGTGTGCTAGATAAATTCAAAAGTATCATGTACGGAATGTTTACAAATGCGTTATCTAATGGGTTCTAGGAGATTTGTCAGCCACTTTGCTATAGAATGGTAAGGGGATCCTGACATATCAAGAATCGGTCTAAGAGGTAAGTTAGGTTTGTGTATTTTTGACACAACCTCTTCTTCTACCTTGGTCTTAATGTATTAAAATTTTCTCTTGTTCCTTTACAGCCATCTGCTTCACCTCCCACCTTCCCCTTAAATCTTCTACCCCCCACTGGTTTATTTCTGTTTCTAAGATCCTCCTGATTACATTTAATCTCAATTTCAACATTTTATCTTATCATGCTGAGCCATCCTTTCCCAATGATAATTTCCCTATCTATTTTTTGATAAACATTTAAGCCATTAACAATCAAACAATCAAACTTTCCTTGTTTAAAAAATTTTTTTAATACTTTTGTTCATTTAACCTCACTGTCACCATGTATAACAAGTTTATTATCAGTACTATTATCATCCTGTAAAAATAAGTATATATATATTTGCGATTGTACAGCTTTGAAAATGAATTCGCCGAAAAGAGAACTCTTCGCTGAACTAATCTTTCTAATTTAACTTCATATAACAACAAAAATAATGTTTCAGTAGATAAACTAGAAAGTAAGATAGAAATATACGATAAATAGTGCCATTGATAAACCAATAAAAATTAAGTTTAAGGTAATTTAAAGTTACAGATATATACTCCTATTGGCAAACAAATGAGAAATATTTCAAAGCAAACTTTTATATATATATATATATATATATATATATATATATATATATATATATAAATATATATATATATATATATATATATATATACATATAGTCTTTTGAATTTTCAAGGTCACTTGTTTACGTTAACTGAACATGTACTGTGTTCAGATTTTTGTAATTACAATTTACTTAATGAAATTGTTAAACTGTCAATGTATTTCCTTATCAAAAGTAAAGTTATCACTCTTAAAATGTTCAGATGATTTAGCGGTATGGATACCTATGAGTTCAACTAAGTCTGGGAAGAGAATATATTTATATAGTTTAGAATTAAAGAATAATGATGATGAACCATGTAAATCAACTTGTTTAAAAACTCCATATTGTACTTTAATTCTTTTGAAAAAGGTAGGTTTAATTCCTAAACTTTATTTGTTACAATTGTTTGTATAGACTTGAGTTTTTCATTTTAATTCGATTTCAATAATATTTATTTTTAAGCTTTTGGGATATTTTGAAAGCTAACAAGTTAAATAAAATGCATAGCTTTATGGTATTTTAATATCAGAATGGGTTTTATGGATATTATAGTAGTTTCAGTCGCTGAGATCATGAGTCAATTGAAGCTAGACCATTATCGAAAACCTGGAAGCACTGGATGGCCGTTTTGTCATAATATGGGGTTCCTTAGCAATGCGCAGCCACGATCGCATTACGCGAGATTCGGACCCAGGACCTATCGTTCTCGTGCGCGAGCGCTTAACCTCCAGACCACTGAGCCGGCATCTGACGGTGTTAATGTCTAACTTTATTGTGTCAAACGTTATGACCAGATCATTAACTAAATATGAAAATAGATTAGTGTTGAGATTTCTTAGGAAGTAAGGAACACACTACAATTGCCATTAAGTTACATTTGTAAGCTGGAGCAGCTTAATCTATGTATATTTTAAACTTTGTACATACATTAATTAATTGATTAGTCAGCACTAAGTACAATTCAATTCGATGTATTCAAAATATGATTGTTGATTAGATAGTAAATGATATATAAATAAGTGAATTGTTGACAAAGTTGTCGAACTGTTTTTTTGGGAATAATAAAATCTTCATCCATAGTCCTGCGTGCTTTCGTACATCGAGCGGTATCGGTCTTTAGGTAGTCATGATGCGTACCAAATAACAGTATTTCCGTAATTATAAAAAGTAACCAAGTCAGTACTTTTGTTTCATTAAAATAAAATGTAACATTAATTCTTTAAAAAATGGAGGATTTGAATTGAATTTGAGGATTTACATTTCTCATTCTTCAATTGTTCGTTTCGAATGTCATAAAGTCCTTTCAGTTTGATGATCCCCATCATGAAATTTACAAAATATACCTTTACTGAACATTACATTCAATCACAATATTCCTATCTAGCAGGAAATATGTATTTGGGTATATTATGCACATATAATAATTTCAGTAGTTTCAATTTAATCAGTTACATTCTAGTTAAACATCTAAATATTTACGTCTTGATTGTAATATATTAACACTGATCTCAATTTATTCTACAATTGTATTTTACAATAAGATCAATAAAGGGAAATGTTTCTTTCCCACTAATTATTTATGATAGTAGTAGTATTGTATTAGCTGACACTTATAAATTCAACTGGCATGGAAGGCTGTACAATAAATGATTGCTTCTTTTAAGCCATCAAGGTCTGATAACCAGACATTATACTAAACTGTGTAAATTAGCCTTATATTTATACATTTTTTTTCAGAAATATTCTGATAGAACTAGATAGACTGATAGCATAATTAAGCAGGTCTTTCGCCTAACTTTCGAACAACATCATTCCTGATTATATAACAGATAATTAAAAACACCAAATTTGCTTGTTTAAGTGATATAGGATATTAAGTGGACCCGAACAATGCCTATCAAGTTAGCCACCGTATTTTACTGATTTACAACATAATTTACATATAGATATACAGCTAAGGCTATTGAAACCCAGCTTAACAAACTTACAACCATGTTTATAAACGATTTATGCAGCCACTTTCCGTATGTTTTCTATCAATAAATCTGATATTTGGGTGAATGAAAAATGATTAAATACCTTCACTTCTTTTGTTTAAGCTTTTAAAATTAACTTTCTCATTTTGTTTTTACATAACTGTAATATTCTTCTACTTATTCTTACTTAATTGTTGTTAGTGCTTGACATTTCATCGAATATGTTACCATTTTCTGTATTACATATTACGTAATCTTCAAGTTCTATAAAATGTCACAAATGATTTATTAGTAAATACATCTATGGATTGTAATAACTCTATTCACTTATGTTTTTTAATTACTCTAAATTATTTACTTCTATTATTACAAATACTTGAATTTGTAATATTGTTAACTAACATAATACTATTTGATCTTATGACTATTGTAAAACATGAGTATCAGTATAAAACGATCGATCCATTAATTTAATAAAATCCAACGACATCTATAACCCTATACTGACAGTTATCATGTGTTCATTAGTGAATAACTTCGACAGGAAAATTCTTGGGTTCTAGCTAGAAGCCATTTGTAGTGGAGCTAAATCGTGTTAGGTGTGAGGAAGTTATCCATCGAGGACAATGGAAGATAGTCACACCATATTTCGAATTGACTGTGGTTTGACAATTCACTGGTTGAATCTTGGCCCAGTCGTTTAAGGGCTAAGTGTTCGTGCGTGAGACCGAAGGTGGACACTGTTAGAGAATCCCACACAAGGACGAAACGGCCATCGGGTGCTGCCAGGTTTTCAATGGTATTTTAAGTTGAATCGGCTCATGATTTTGATGGAATAAAAAACTAATTGAAAATAAATGTGACTTCACACTATTTGTCTTTAACTAAGTGTATGTTTTATGAACTATTACAGAAGGCTGGTAAACTGTTTTAAACTTTATTTTGTGTAACTCGTGGAAAACAATTTTTACGTATATATTTCTTTTCAGAAGACTGTAAAGACTAATTCTGACGGCAGTTCAACAAAGTAATCATTGATCATTTCAAACCATAATAAATTCAATTGATTAACAGTAACATCTGGTGGGTATACCAATTTCATAACCATTTTAAACAGACAAATAAACATTCAAACAATATCAGCTGATTATTTGTTTTATTAATTCTTATTTTACTAAATTGAATATTTCTACTTATGTTTTTCATTTCAGGACTTGAAAATTCCGCGTTGTTTTGGTTATTACAAATTTCAACAGTCAAACAGCATATCTGAGAGTAGTTCAGATGGATTTGAACTAGCTTGTTGCAGTAAGTTTAAATAAATCTTTGTTGAAATAGTTAATGCATAAATACATTTTAAGTAATATAGTACTAAATAATAAAGAATAAAAAGTAAGAGAATGAACAGAATAAATAATATATCATGCTATTTTAATTAGTTAATTAACTACATTTTTTGCTTATGTAATCCAAAAAGGAAACATTAACGAATAGAACATAATTAAAATAAATGTAAATTTTATATCTTTAATTAGTTTACTTATGTGTCTAAAATCAATCATGAGAATGAAGCATTTTACTATACAATTCTACCTTGGATAGAATAACGGCAATCAAAGATCAGAACACTGATCCATATTGTATATAAAATGTTAAAAGAAATCATGAATATGAATAAATGTTTTTGTTTTCTTTTTATTTGTAATGTAATGGATCATTTTAAATTTCCAGGAAACGTTTAGTAATATTGAAACATGTTACTTATTCACAAAACTTATTGTTTAGCTTCCGATAGAAATTTGTTTTTAATGCATCAGCATGCATGACCATATATAATTTCTTCTTGTTTTGAATTTTTTTCTCTTTCTCTTTTCTTTCAATTTTCTTTCGTTTCTATAAATTGTTTTATCGGAACTGTTTTCCAAATAAAATATTGTAATTAACTACCAAGTAGTACATTCCATTATGTAACATTAGTATTTTTAGTTATTTATTGTTATGTTTATGTTAAATAAATATTATTATTACAACTTTGTTATAGATTTTCATAGACATGTAAAATTTACATATTAAGGGGAAATACTAAAGATTGCTATATTAACAAGCAATATCTCTATTCTATACAATGTCACTAGTGACTAGCTTCGTGAGAAAATTCTCGGAGTTCTAGTGATGTTAAATATTGGGCCGCCTATTAGAGGGCGGTGAATTATCGATCGGACTAAGGACGCGTAAAACACATACGAGCGGCCTAGAGTTCTGATTGGTCCTGCTTTCCGCCTAGCCCACCCAGTTAAGTCCAGAATGCCAATCTCAGCCTCTGCAATATGATTCATTATATTTCAAACAAACTGAGTTTATATATCAAACAAGCAGACCACAACGTACGATAAAATAGAAAATAACATTTGTACAAAATCTGGCCAAATGTGGCTGTGAACGTGGGAGGTAGTGATTAATATACAGGGAATAATTCAAGAATGGAAAATCGTATAATAACAGTTCATAGGTTAAAATAAAGCTTATGATAAGAGAGACATGAATATGAATAGTTTAGTTAACTAACAATTGTACGATAAAATTATACGTACAGTATTGGTCCACAAATGGATCCCCAAAATTACCACTCATTATCCTTATCGCGGTATAACAGGTGAGAAGCTGTGACCAGTGGAGCTAATCCGTGTCGGGTAGAAACAGGTGTCTATCTCAGTACAATGGAAGATGGTCGCGCAACTTCATGGACTGGTTGAGGTTAGACATTGGATGCCGGCTCAGTGGTCGAGTAGGTTAAGCGTTCGTGCGCGAGACTAAAGGGTTCGAATCCCGCGAGCGAGATCGCGGATGCGCACTGCTGAGGAGTCCCACAATAGGACGAAACGGTCGTCTAGTGCTCCCAGGTTTTCAATGGTGTTCTATCATCAATCGGTCCACTATCTCAAAAGATTTTTAGGTAAATAACTGTTGTTATTACTATGATTCATAAATCTGAAGATTACATCACATTTATCTAAAATATAATGCTACAATTTTCGTGTTTTACCGATGGAAGGTCAATAAGACTGAAAATTTCTCAATAATCATCTCTGAGCCACTGAGTGACTGTCGATATTTCACTACAATAAAGAGGTGTTTTTTACAGTCACTATAAAGAAAGGAGAACAGTTGAATAAGAAGAATGCATTCATTAAGGTGTTCTCACTAACACAACAAGTTTATATTAAAATTTCAAAATACGTGGAAATTCAAAGTCATGTACTAGTCGATAAATTCAAAGAATTTAGAAAAATAAATTGTGAATGTGTTTGTTGAGTTAAGTCAAATATATCTATATAAAGTAATAAGTCACTTTTATAAATTTTGATAGAACAATATGATCTGAAAAATGTACTGTATTTACGTTATTCATTTTGCACAATCTTGTCACACACATACTTTTCAAAACATTTTCATGTACGAAAAAATAAAAATGGTCAATTAGCTAAAAGTTCAAATGAAAATGAAATGATAATTGTAAAGAAGGATAACAAAAAAGAAAGGGAATTTGTTACATCATCCCTGTATGAAAACAGCTAACACACCAAAATCAAAAATAATATATTAATTTATATACAGTCAAATTAGTGGAAGAACTTTCACATTATGAGGTTATCAATCAGAAAACCTTATATTTACTTGAATTGTTTATATGAAACTGGTCTGTTTATTAGAAATAGATACAAACAGGATGTGAAATTAAACTGTAAGAATTATGAAATGTAATATACTTCTTTGTGCACTGTATTTTGTGTAGAATGACAGGAATTCAATAAATTATAGTGAAATCATCTTTACTTTTACACTGTTCCGTGCATAGTAATATAGCAGCATTATTGATTATTGTTCAATAACTGCACAATAAATTTATTTTGAAATCCACAAACTAGCTATCTCATGTTAAATAATGATTTGCAGTCAAGTATGTCTTTTCGAAACAACTAAGTGCGAACACTTTAAGCAGCACTCTACAGTTCACGAATACTAATAATTGTAAGACGAAAATTCTCATTTATATAGATTTTACTAACAGTTATAGAACTAAAGCTTATTACGCAAGCCGTTTTCAATATATCAGATTATTTGTACAGTAGAGAACAGAAATATTTTCGAGCTAAAAAATTTTCTGCGATTGTTGCCTACACTAATATCTTTCTTCATTGATATGTCATGTAACCTTCAAATACCAGCCGCAAGCTCTCGTTAACCTATCACCGATGAGCGTGCTTGAAGAAGTTGTAAGAGACATTTTTGAAGATGACTCACTGTCGTGAATTTAGTTTTGATGTGATATAGGACTGACAAAATATAATATATGGTGGTTCAAGTTTCACACTTCCTAATACCAGATTTATGTAAATTTAAAAAGTTTGGTCACGGTTTATTCTAGTGACAGTTTATTATATCTCAGCAAGTTGAAAATGAACAACAAGTCGAAAACGAGGGAAAATAGTAATATGGACATGAGTAGAGAGGTATATTTCTGCGATTGCATCAGTTCCCATGAAAAAATTGTGAAGTTCACTATGCGGAGAACTTTTCAAGCGTGAGGAACAAGATGTAAAACGACTGGTTTTATTAATGAACCAGTGTTGCATGCCAACTCAGTGGTCTCGAGGCCAAGCGTTCGCGCGCGAGACCGAGTGTCCCGCGTGCGAGATCGTGGATGAGCACTACTGAGGAGTTCCGTACTAGGATGACACGGCCGTCCAGTGCTTCCAGATTATCAACGGAGGTCTAAGGTTGATCCATTCATGATATTAATCTAAACTCAATCCTATACTAATTGTTTTATTAAATTGTTGAATTTTTAAAAAAGCTGATCATTTCGTTACTTTTTTTAACGTCACACCATGTTGAATTTCAAGGTAAAATCACACTGTATTGACAGTTGAAAGTTCAGTTAGAGGCTATAAGTCTCATTCATGTACTTACTGATATATTTTCAAACAACTCAAATGACTTCATATGACCATTTTAATTTGTCAAAACTAACACTAGTATGCTGATCTAATTGTCCCAGTACATTGTCTGCATAAAATTGATAAAAAAAATGACTTACATAGACAAACCATCCTTAACTGAGCAAGCTGTTTAGCTACCAAACACAACAGTATATCAATAATGTGGAGCAATCTAAGTGAACGATTGGACGTATATTTTTGTGATTTGGATTAATTTTCAACCAGACTTGCATTTTAAATAACTTCAAGAATGAAACCGCTACTAACCGATTAATTCAACCTTGATTTAATTCGTACATTTCGTATATGAGTGAATATTTTAATGGTATTCAATTGCTTTGTGTAGAACAAACTAATAAAGAGAAGTAAAATACAGCCAATCCATTACATATGTGAATCCAAAGGTCAAATCACAAAATTGACTTTCCTTTAAACATATATATACCATTGTCGTAAAACATATATATATGTCAATTAAAGCTAGACCATCATGGGCAACCTGGAAGCACTGGACGCTGGCTCAGTGGTCTAGTGGTTAAGCGCTCGCGCACCAGACTGATAGGTCCAGGGTTGGGATCTCGCGAGGCGGAGTTGTGGATATGCACTGCTGAGGAGTCCCACAAAAGGACGAAACAGCCGTTCAGTGCTTCCAGATTTTCCATGGTGGTCTAGCTTCAATTGACTCATGATCTCAAATATTGAAATTATTATAATCTCCACAAAACCCCCTCTGAGGATAGTATGAATTCATTTTATCTCGTTAGGTTATCATCAGTTGCTTGCAATCTATAATGTTTTAGAATCGAAACTATTGTCAAGTTAACATACTTATAACAGCGGAATTAGGTATTTATCATCATGGTTGAGTGATAACATTGAAGACATATGAAAACTGTTGTTAATAAATACAAAATGTGAGATAAGATTTTGGATCATCAAACATATTGACAAGAGATCATAGGGCTAAAATAATTAATTGATTATGTAACGTAGTAATTTGACAGTAAATTAACAGCATTTAAAGAAAGCATAAGTTGAGATCAATCAGTTATACATAGATTTATGAACTTGAAAGAGGTAAGGGAGACACAAGAGGAAAGAAAAATTTAGAAAATGATGTGTCAACTGACGAGAATGCCACCATGGTAAAGAAAAGCTTACCATTATTTTATTTTGAATACATAAGTTCGGCTTTAGGCGTTTAATAACTATGGCTAGACTGTCAATTTGCGATCTTGAGAAAATGAAATAAATTTACTGGATATTTCATGTCACAGAGATGTTTCACAATAGCGCTGAGAATTTCTTTTCATCCCATTGACTTGAGATATGTCCTTGGTATTAAATGTAGGACTGTCATTCAGTTCTAGCAATGTAACCGGTTTGGTAGGTACATGGAAATTTGTGTAGACATTCGGCAGTAACATGAAAAGGGTACATATCAATCTCTGATTGTAGTAAAAAACAAATTGTTTGATACAAGATAATAATCTTGGCTGCTTAAACCGTACTGACCGATGTGATTTTAGATCTCCCGGTCATTATCGCTGCAATGTCGTCACCAGTGCATCCAAGTTGAAACAAAACGTAGGTTTACGTCGAATGTGGTTTCTTAAAGCTGTTCTTACAAGCCTACAAACAATCTTGAATGTAGGCTTATCATTAAAAGAACCGCCATTTTTGTGTATATTTAAGCGACACTGAACAAAAAGGACAAGAAGCTAAACCATCCATAATCAAATTTGTTCATGATCTGTATTTTACAACAAAATTAGATTCCATTGTTCTAACTTACCAAACATTATAATCTAATCGTTTGGTTTCAGCGTAGAAATTCCAACTTCATCAAATTAAAAGTCAAAATACGGATAATCAACTGAATGAAGATTCCTAGTGTGTAAATAAATATCTCGTTAGCAATTCATACGGTGTTGTTTGTTTGCATCTTCCCATTGTTATTTAAAACTGCAATTGATCAATCTCTTGTTGGCATATATGCATCCTGTGCGGATCGCCTAGATATTGCCTTAAGTCACAAGCATTTTAATCAGAGATGGATAGTGACTAGCAGTGGAATCAAGGACGCGCGTTTCGTCCTACTTTGGACTCGTCAGACGGACTCAGTAGCTAAGTGGATAATGCGATAGTGTTGGAAGCGAACGGTACTGGGTTCGAGTTCCGGTTGGAACAACAACTCTGGGATGTAGATACATCCATCTGACGGGTCTCAAATGGAACGAAACGCGAATCGTGGATTCCACTGCTTCGACTATCCATCTTTGCTTGAAAATCTCGTTAGCGAGTTGTTGTTTGACACCACATAGGGATAACAAGCTCCTCTTTTTATACATTTACTGTACATCAATGATGTTTTCAGGGAGTTTTTAAATATCTCTACAGTCAGAATAATGCGAACATCGTCATGTATAATCAACAAATTATTTCGTTTATTTTTCTCTACAGATTTATGATTATTAGAAGATAGTCCATGTTCCTGTATAATGAAATGTATCACTCCACAAGTACAGTCCATACCGCTTGAATTATTAAGGATGTATCGTAAGACTGTATCACAGAAATGTCTGCTAATTTCCATTAGATGGTGAATCTCCGATTATATCTGTTATATGTGTTATTAGCACTGAACACAAAAGCAACGATGAAATAAGTAATAACGGTATTTAATGGTTGAATCATATGTGGTGTTGACAAAAATTGATTTAGAACAGTAACTAAAGATCAGTAAAATCTGTACAATAATTTAAATGCTGAAAAATTCCACAGATCTATTTCCATTTCCATAAGCTGGTATCGCGAATGTGTTATCAACATATTTAGATTCCAGACAAATCCCAAATACTTGATAACGCACTACTAATACATCATTTGTAGCATAATGCACAACAATTATTCGTTTTAAAAAATTTATAAATTATTCTGTATAAAGTAACAGACAAGATTGGGACGATAGCTAACCTGACTCAAAAGCAAAATGCTCCAAATAAAGAGAGTCAAATAAATAAACAAACAAAATGACAAACAGTTTCTTCATAAACAGCAAACAAAAATGAAAAAAATATTCATCGAATACGCTAACTAAACAATCACATGCCACGAGTCCATTAAAGGCGAATTTCAAAAAAAAACTGTCCAAAAATTTTGTTGTGGGGATTATTCATGAGAAATACAAAACTGAAACAATATTAGGTGTATACGGAATGTAGAATGTGATATTTAGATAGACGTGAGTATAATACGTTCAGCAGATTATATTGTTAAAGTAGATACACAAACAAGACAAATTTATCACACATGTAAATTTACTCAAAAACAAATGAATTTATGCATTCTGTTTCATTTCCAGATCGATATTTGAACGTTTAAGCCGACATCGCTTCGTGATCGTCGTATATTTTCAATTGGTTTTATTCGATTATTTTATGCGGAATTAGTGTAATCAATCTCCTGTGCATACATTCCACGTACTAAATGAGAAAATACGTCTCAGTGGTCCCATTGAACGTGTGATTCATGAAACGCATCGCATGATGTTAACAACATGCGAAGTATAAAGAGTTTGTTGATGAAATCCACCATTTCATCAAATCCGGATTTGATGATAAGCTATGAAGTTAGTTGTATATTTCCAAGTAACCATCTCAATTTTGAAATCTATCTCATTTTCAAATCACTAAGGAATCTATTGCATTCTGACATATTAAGCATGTTGAATTTTAGTTAAATGATCCCTATTGAGTTAGTCAATAATTCCATTTTGGCTGACGTTATTTATGACACACAATTAACAATTTTCAACTATGAGGTTGAAAGCAGTATACTAGTTTACATCTTTGAATATTATTTTCGTGCTTGTTCAACTTTTGACTTCTAACATGTCTTCCATGATGATTGCAAAACCTTAACGTTCGCTTTGGTTTGCTTATTCGACTTTATCAAATACCACTGAAATTAGCCATGTAAATGGACTTACTATAATCAAAGCCACTTAATATTAATGCGTCGTTGGAGTTCTATCATATCCGTCAGCCTTACACTGAAAATTCATTATATTACTGTCATTTACAAAACATGTCATATAACCTAAGCGAAACCTACTGTGGAGGTAATGTTACATCATGTCGTCAGTGATTCGAAGATATCTGTCAAATAATTCTGATATGAAGGATGTTTACACATGGCATCCTATCTTCATTCAACACTAATATAAATTATAAGAATGCAAAAATTTAGTTTTATAAATGGAATATATATTTCAGATAAATAGCTCTGTAAGTTTTCGACATTGGATGCTGATCACAGTTTTAGTGGACTCATCTAGCTGAAGGCGCTCGGTCAAGCATCCGCACCAGATCATGTGTGGGAACTCCGTGCTTAACATCTGCCGCAATCGCTAGCCAGTTCAGTGCATTTGATCCTCGATATATTGATAGCTCATCAAATATATCTTTGATCTCTTCGTTTCTGTCTTTTGATTTTACTTGGTGGGTGCGCTTCGTATTAGAAGGTGTTACTGGTTAAAGCGTTGTCAAACTCCGAATACCTGTGGCATTTTTAAAACACATCGGACGTATGTTGGACAACAAGGACTAACTTCAGGGGTGCTTCTGTTATACTCCGGACATGAAGAAAAAAATGCCCCACATACACAATGAATTGCATTGATGCTATCCAAACAAGCACAAAATGCACCTACAGAATCTCATGGACCAAGGATCATCAAAGCCTCCTTCAAAACAAAGAAAGAGGGCATTACAATGAACGTCATCCAATGCTATGCGCCTACCAACGACTACAATGAAGACGTTAAGGATCAATTCTACGATAAGTTGCAGTCAATCATTGAGAAGTGTCCAACGAAGGACTTGACCATTTTGATGGGACACCTAAATGTCAAGGTCAGAATGGATAAGACTGGATATGAAGACATCATGGGACGACACGGACTGGGAGAAAGGAACGAAAATGGTGAGAGATTTGCAAACCTATGCACCTTCAAGAAACTACCGAACTCAACGAAGTCAAGACAAAATCTTAGCAACAGGTTCCTAACTTAAAACGATCTTTTCAGAGAAGAATTTACGATGAAAAAAACCGGTAATATGTTAAGGAGGAACTTAAGTAAACGTAATGCTCTTCAAACGGTTGAGAAAATTGAGTTTGCCATCAGACAAATCAAGAGGGGGAAAGCAGCAGGACCTGACAACATGTAGGTTTATGGTCTGCTATGATATTAGTACTGGTCTAATAATAGACCTAATCCTAAAATTGTAGATTTGCCATGATATAACTGCCTAATCTATAAGATCTCACGATGAAGTCATATCACCCTCTACACCAAGTCATTCCATCTTAACAATCACCAATATATGACAGAGATTAAGCTGAAGCTACAGATAGAACAATATGTTTAATATGAATAAATGATATAAGGTAACATTCAACAAGAACCATGCCAGCAAGGACGAGCCATACCATCCGTTCAACTCGAATTAATTCAATTCATTATTCCTGCCTTCCTTATCGTTGGGTTTTTCTCAGTGTTAAACTTTAAATATCTATTTTCCCAGTTGTCTTGTATTCAGCTTTGAGGATTGTGGGATTAGGATCCAATTCCACTACAAATATACCGCCTGAAGCTCTGAAGTCAGACCTAGAAACTGCAAACATTGTCCACGTACTATAAAGGAAGATTTGGGAGGAATAACAAGTGCCACAGACAGACATGAATGTAAGACACCCAATCAAAATATCAAAAAAAGGAGACCCGAGAAAATGTGAGAACTATACAGGCATTACACTACTGTCGGTACCAGGAAACGTTTTCAACAGAGTGTTGCTAAACCAGATGAAAGACGCAGTAGACGCCCAACTTCGAGATCAACAGGCTGGGTTCCGTAAGGATTGATTTTGCACAGACCAAATTGAGACATTACGGATCATCAGTGAACAATCAGTTGAGTGGAACTCGTCACTATACATCAACTTCATTGACTATGAGAACGTTTCTGACAATGCAGATAGAAGAACATTGTGGAAATTTCTTCGATACTATGGAGTACCTGAAAAGATCGTCAACGTCATCTGGATTTCATACGATTGATTACGCTGCAAAACTGGGCATGGATAACAGCTGGGAGATGTATTTCAAGTGAAGATCGGTGTCGGATAAAACTGCTTACTTTCTCCTTTTTTCTTTCTTCTCGTAGTTGATTGAATCATGAAGACCGTCACATCTGAGTGGGAAGCACAAAATACAACAGATAGCATTGGTGCAGTTAGACGATTTGGACTTCTCAGATGAACTTTCCCTTCCATTCCACACACACGAACAAATGCAAGTCACGACAACTAATTTAGCAGCAGCGTCTGCACCAATAGGCCTCAACACAAACATGGGAATAAACAAGATCCTGGAATACAATACGGAGAACGTCAGGGAAACCCGTTTATGGATAAGTTCTGGAAGAGATGAAAGGTTTCACGTATCCGTGAAGCACCATCGATGAACAAGGAGGATCTGATACAGACGTAAAGGAGGGGATTGGCAAAGCAAGCACAGCATTCTTACAATTAAAGGACATATTATTATTATTATTCAACTGCCAACCAATAGCAAAGGCAGAATCTTCAACACAAACATCAAGATAATTCTACTGTACGGGGCTGAAACTTGGAGAACTACCACAACTATAATCAAAAATGTACAAGTATTTATAAACAATTGTCTACTCAAGATACCCAATATCTATTGGTTGGATATCATCAGCATCAGCCTAATGTGGGAGAGAACAACCAGCTTCCAGATGAGGAGGAAACTAGGAAATGATATTGGATGTGGATAGGATATACATTTCTGAAATCACCAAACTGTATCACGAGGCAAGTGCTAACTGAAGGGAAGCAGAAAAAGGGAAGGCAAAAGAACATACGAAGTTGAGAATCTGAAGCAGACATGAAAAGTATGAATTGCAACTGGAAACAACCTGTAAAGATGACCCAGGACAGAGTCGGATGGAGAGTAAGTTTGGGCGACATATGCCCTTTTATGAGGGGTAACAGTTACCTTCCATTCTGCTGAATGAGTAAATCAATAAATTGAGAGAGTATGACACCAATATCCTCACCCATCGCTTCAAGTACTTCCGATCATCATTTCACTTAACTAAATATTCTGGAGAACTCATTAACTCAGAGTAAACTAAACAATATTACGCATTATATACCTAGTCCTCCAGTCTGTTTGGTCTTTAAGTTTTATCATTATTGAGGTTGTGGAGATTATTAAGTTTTTGATTGGGATCATGAATCGACTGATGTTGGACCACCGTTGGAAAACTGGAAGCACTGGACGGCCGTTTCGTCCTAGTATGAAACAAGTTTTCTTTAATACGTAGTGTTGAATACTTATATTACCTTATACATGAGTTTTATTCTAAGTTTCACAGGGGATTTACAAAACAGTTTGTCAGTGATAAGTAAATTGTTCTCTAGTATTTTTAAAATGAGAATTTTGAATGCTATTATGACATTTTAATGGAAGTAGTGTCAAATGACATATCAAACAAACTTGCAATTCAGTCGTATGAAATCAATATATATGCCTTTTTTCAAAGTTACAAATGACTAAATTGTATCTTATATATTTTTATGTGAGTTTATTTATTTGTCTCAGTTACTTTAGTGATCGCAAAAATGTAATACCCGTTATAATGATTACCATGTTGTTAAGCTGAATCACCACCACTTATTTTGTGTTGATTTTATACTGAATTCTAAAAAATGGATAATAATATGGAGCCCTGATGAAGAAATTACTCGATAAATGCATAGTTAAACTTATGAATTGGAGAATCAGCTCTGTTGTCTGCTTTATTAAATGTGTGGGTAAGTATAGCAGGCTCCTGCTGGAGATTAAAGGACAAAACGTCCATATCATTATATATTATATATGAAGACTTGTGAGGAGGAGCTTACAAATCTCTGATTTTCTATCCATAGATTTTCGTTTTAGGCATCCGTTCTCCTCGAGCTCGTACTACATTCTGTATGAAGGATAAAATGCTCTGCTGAAAAGGTGGGTAAGATTTTCTTTATACTAATTTCTTCTATCTTTTCTGTTGACTAGAACACATCCGAGTTTATTTTGCGTCTCTTTACTGGTTCTCCATGGTGTTAAACCACCACATGGTTCCTTACTGAAACACCTAAGTTATACCTACTTAATGATTACACCACATTTCCATTGTAATGAAACATATAGGCATCCACAGACATAATGTGGCATATATTCCTTCTCACCAGATTTAGAGATTTTAAACAACCTCTCCATGTGAACTTTCATAAACCCTTTTTAATACAGTAAATGCTGCTTCGTAATTGGTTAACGTGGAACGTAGACAAATGATAGGGCGACTGGATAAGAGTTGCATATAATCACTGTTTTCGTCTTAAATGATTATAAAATGGACAGGTGAAGCTCCTTATTGTCAGGTTTTGGAGTCTCTTTAAGTCTAATGTTTGCTCTTTGGGACATAGGCAAATAAGAACATATAGAGTTGAGTTAAATGTGAGTTGTTAATCATGAAATGTGCATGAAATCGACAACTGAGAATTTATATCTGAGGGTCACAGATATTTTATCGTGGTCAGCACTTCCTATCGTGAAACTTATTTGAAACAACTAGATTGAAGTGACGTAATAGGGTTTCACAAAGACAGCTATCAGATTAAGGAATGTTTTAAATATGCAAAGAGTTGTTTTTATCAGTTTATGCAACTGTTTTGCGGTATTTTCAAAAGTGTTCGTCACAGCTGACGTCCTCTTCCTTTGTCGATAATTTACGATACGGCTACAGGACCTATATGCTTATATCAAGATAGTAAACTAAAAAGGCATAATACGTGTCCACATAGTGTTCACTTAAACGTTCTAACAAAGAATTCCTCTCAAACTTTACCAAAAAATGACAGCTCAACCCGAATCATTTCAATTCAGTCCTCAATGGATTAGGGAATTATCTGATGATGCATTTAACTCTAGAAGACAACCAAGTCATAGTCCAACTGAAGGTCGCGTTTCCAGCAAATCTCCCAACCTGTTCTCAAACTTCGTCCAGAAACATTCTAATTGTTCTGTTCCCGGGGATAAACGAAAAGGTTCTCTTCTAAATTCGTTGACTGTTTCTTTGTTAGATATAATTGTAGGTAAAGTTTCGAAACTTGTGTGGCCAGGTGACACCATATACGCACCTTCTGTAGCTGAAACGGACAGGCACGTTTCTGTTATAAACGTAACATATTTATGTTGTTATATACCATGAAGTGAGGTCAGGGTTTGGGGTTAGTAACGTAAGCATTTTTAATACATACAGATCTAGTTCGATCTATCACAGTTTATTCTTCATATCAAGAAGTCTGGTTTCAACACGATTTGTCTTGTATTTTTTCTTATCTAAATCATGTTATGGCACCTTTTAATCTCCGTGTCGCTTTTCATATCCTGTCCTGTCCCTCTTATTCTATTTTGAATAGAGGTATATGATAGTGCATCAAGAGTAGTTTTTCTGTCCTGAAGATTTTCCCAGTTTTCATCATTGCCATTAAATGATTGTAAAGTTAACAAGTTAGGATAATGTTATGCAGACCTTACGAACCTTAATTTACCTATTCACCTTGTCCATCCTTTAACTTAAGGTACACTTAAGCGCACTGCTTTAGAATTTCTCTGTGATTACTTCAGTTTAGTCACTGACCCCTTAGCAGGTGTTCTAAACTCAGGTATTATCCTACATCGATTGCAGTACAGTAGGACACCAAAATCATAGAACAATACCAACATAGTGAATATATTATAAAATAGAGAAACAGGAAAATGCCGTACAATAGGTTAACCAATGACAGGATCAATGAAAAGACAGCCAAGAAGATCCACTCACCTAAAAGCGTCTTTCTCATTTCTGTGGATTTTGTAATACGAAATCACGAAAAGATTCCCCTGTACTTTTCCCAAAGGCTTAATATAATCTCGTTGGGTTTTACTCCTTATTGAGACAAGTTAAACTTGATTGCATTTCCAAACACACATCCATCTTCCTTTTTGATAATAAGCTTGTTATTTGGTAGTTTTCTTTTCCGTCCCAAATTGTACTTCATGTATTAGGTTGTTCATGCTTGTATGCGTTTATCGTTTTGATGTTTTCTACAACTTTTTCCTTATACTAAAAAAATTTAGCAACTTGAACCCCTGTTTATTATATATATATATATATATATATATATTTTCCAACTTGTTTCACAGTCAAGAACAATCTTCCAGAGAGGTGACCAAACAATATTCACACAGCATACAGTTTTCTGACTCTATATATGGTCAAAAATCCAATGTCAATCAAGTCATCAATCCTGCTAACCATTGTGTTGATACCAACAAACAGGCAATGCAATGGACTCAGAAGTCCTCTATGATTTCTCCTTCCGAACCGTGTTGGCATCTCGACTCAGACTCAGGCATTAAAACGTCCGTAAGTGTGCAGTAGTTTTTGTAAGAGTTGTGTAGTTTTGGGCTGATTCTTACTTCCAGCAGTTTAAACAACCCTAGGAAGTTTATGAACTCTTGCTTTAAGGAGTACACTTGGTTCTCTGCATATGTATTTTCTATAGCACTTGCCCTTTTTAACTCTTCTCTGTGATGCATACTTTTCAGTTGTAAATTTCTGGGACTTATTCTATGACTGCATGTTATCCCAAACTACTGTTCTCTTCGTTTCTGTTAAAGGGGAATAACAATCAGTATTATCTCAGAAAATTCATTTCTGGATAATTTTTAAAGTATGATATTACTGCAGAGTAAAACATAAAATCTGGTTATGCGAGGATTCGTTAGAAAGTAAGTTATCGATACGTAGTAGATTAGTGTTTTCTTCCAACAAATTGTGTTCTATTTATTGGGACTAGTAGTGCCACACAAACTCCCAGACCGAAATAAGTGGGGTGGAGTTCGTACCCGAAAGTTATCTGCTGAAAGCCGAATGCCTTAACCGTTGACGCGCCGCTCCACCTCTCGTGTTGGTAATTACCATTAATAGTTGGTTTTTTGGATATAACGGATTAATACATGGAATTATTTGGAATAGGTTTCGTTTTATATTTTAATTTTCATGGTACCATAGTCACTAGTGGGCGTCTAGTGTTTAATATTATCTCTGTATTTGGCTTACATGGCTTTGCACTCGTAATCTGGTTTCATGGGGATTTAAAAGTAATTGTGTATAAAGTCTCATCTATTTGCTAGTAGCATACAGTTTTGGCTTGACTGATCATTTTCAACCAAAACTAATCATGATATAATGGAAGTCGCCAAAGGACAATTGATCCGTCTATTTTCAGAGTACGTGAATTAGAATATTCTAGTATGTCCTAGTAATCTCGATAGTTATGCGAAAAATCTATTTGAATCAGATAGCACAATTCTTACACTGTGAGTTTGAAATTATGTAAAGGTTAGAAAGCGTGTTGAATAAATCTGCGGTTTTTATTTCTGTTTAAGCGAAATTTACTGTTCTTTTCCAGGTGAACAAAGTACCAGATACAATAGGCCTGAATACGACAGGTCATTATTTGCCTTCATCAAGTGCCCGACCTCTTGAAGTGCAGCATATAGGGGGTTCTCTCTTATCAGGAAATTCGTCAGTTGTGAGCAACCCAACGTTGAATATAAATTCTATTTTACCTAATGATGGTATCCCAGTTCCCCGATCAGATCCATATAGTCATAATAATACTGATTCATATAATAATCAGAGTAAACGGGCTGTCAGTGCTTATTATGGAATCAATGATCCAGACAAGGTATCAGTTTTGAGTTTTACGAATACTTTTACTTAAATTCAAGCAATTTCCTTCGAATAAAAAGGGCTTCAGTTAAACGAACTTAAATCGCAACAATGCTTGAATTGGCTTCTCACTTATGCAACAAGCCTTGGGACACACTCTATGAAGCACTGCTAGATGTACAAATCAAAGCAATAAACATTGATGTTATTTGGTCGTGTCATCCGAATGATTTTCAAGTCTGCTTGTAGTAATAATATTGGGAGTGTATAATTCATTTATCACAAGTGACCATATACTAAAATGTAGTTGAAGACATTCTATACCTGTCTATTTGGAAAAGAACTTTAGAGAAATACCATAGAAACAAGATATGGGATTCTGTAGCAAAATTTATTTTAATTAGCGATAGTGAAAAAAAACTATCGATAAATCCGATTGATGCTTTTTTAAATCTGATGGTAAAGACACTATCGTCAAAGTGGCTTAAACTTTCTTGTAATTGTACTGGTAAGTACTTAGTCTTCGTTGAGGTTATCTCGAAAACTCGTCAATGCTTTAAATTGTTAATGTAACATCGCAAAAAGTTATTCTATCAGTTTTCCAAGGTGGTAACTTGTTTATCGATAACAGGGTTATTTACCGATTTTCGAGCTACACGTTTTGTGCGATGTCTAGTGTTAGGTAACACAGGGATCGAAACTGCAACCTCTATCGCTGAAAGCCACGTACTTCGAACAATGAACTACCACTTCCATAGTCATGTAAATGCTATATTAACAACTCACCTTTCCTTGAGATACGAAAGCTGTAATGATCACCCTTCTCCTAATTGTGACTTAATTGAAATGTATGTTTATCGTTTTGTGTATCGTATTTTGCTAAATTTCTCGACGTATTAGTACTATTAGTGTTACCTTGAATACAAAGTATAAATCTTAAGTAAATTTAATTGTACTATCATATTTCAATTTATACGTTCAGTCGACAGCTTCATAAAACGTTTTGGAATGATTTATGCTTTTCCTTCTGTATTGTCATGACTAATTTATCTCACTGGGTTTCTTAACAAATTGTGTTATAGACCTTAGATTCCAGTGTAAACTCAAACGCTATATGGATGCAGCAGCATATATGGTCAAAGTCTGTTCCACAGCACTTACATGGCTTTAACCCTACTGATTCCACCTCCAACTCCGTGTCCAACTTCTGTGGGGTCGCCGCTACAGAAACTAATAGACATTCTAGCTGCAGCGTTCCTGACGCCGAAAACATACATGGTTTCTTTTCACAATTACCTTCATTTGATCGACTTGTGCAATCAAATTCAAGTCAAGCGTATCCGTTGGTAAGGGAATACATGGACAGTCATATGTCGAGAGTTAAATGCACATTAGGCTTTAGATGTTTGCTTGTATACTTAGTCATATCCCTGTTTGGTGTGTTGTGAGATATGTGTTATTTGAGTCTTGGTATTAGGGTAGGTCTTAAATGTTTGCATTGCAACGGTAGTAAGTAATCGGCAAACATCCTACAAAATTTTGACCAAGATTTTCAAAGATGAGACGGATTGTGTTAAAACTATTTTATTATTGTCTTCTGCCCATTTCTTTCATTAGTCTAGATTCTTACTTCTCTGTAATTTGATCACTTGGTATGTTAAGGTCTAAAATCCATATATACTAGTTGTACTTTGAAAAGTCCATACTATTTCTGTATACTTGTGAATTTGAAAGTCTTATTAAATATTGATTTTACAGATTTTTCAGTTTTGTTTGCAATATTTTGTATGAAACTGGTTTTTTATATTTGAACCTACTACAACCTCTAGTAATATACTGATATGAACGAAATATGCAGATAAATATTTGTATTATAAACCGTACAATAATTTTTCGTATTCCACCGAACTATGAACATTAACAATATCTCTTTAGAACAATATTAGCATGGATGATATTCACATTTCATGTCATTTAATTGAACACATAGATATTGGTACAAGAGGGCACCAGATACATATGCGCCATACAAATCTCATTTGACTGGTCATATCTTCACCCTCCGCCAAATGTTAGAACACCGCCATACTTATCAAAGGCCAACAATCGTAGTGTTTCTTGATATCAGGGCTGCCTTCGATTCGTTGGACAGAACTGTTCTCTGAGATTGTCTATTGAAGAAGGGTGTGCCTGAGAAGTTTATTAACATCCTAAAAGCCCTATACACAAACACCTCAGGCAGAGTGAGGGCATACAACCACCTTTCTCCACTATTCCATTCGAGCAGTGGGGTTAGGCAGGGTTGCCCAATCTCACCATTCCTCTTCAACTTTGCCATCGATGACATTCTGGAAACAGCTCTGACGGATGTAAGTAATGACGGTGTGGATCTGTTGCCTGGAGAAAGACTTCTCGACCTTGAGTATGCGGATGATATTGTCTCACTGTGCGAGAATGCCCAAGCTATGCAATCCGCACTTAATCAGTTGGCAATCAATGTCCGTAGGTATGGTATGTGCTTCGCACCTTCGAAGTGCAAAGTTCTTCTACAAGACTGGCAGGATTCTAATCCTGTACTCACTCTGGATGGTGAGCAGATTGAAGTAGTCGAGAAGTTCGTGTATCTAGGTAGCTGCATAAGTGCTGGTGGTGGTGTGAGTGATGAGATCGATGCACGTATAGTGAAAGCCAGAGCGGCTTATGCCAATCTGGGCCATCTTTGGCGCCTTCGTGATGTTAGTCTGGCTGTAAAAGGTCGCATCTACAACGCATCGGTGAAAGTAGTTATGCTCTATGCTCGTGAAACCTGGCCTCTCCGAGTTGAGGATGTTAGACGACTCTGTGTTCGATCATCGTTGTCTCCGAAGGATTGCTGGCATCCAGTGGCGACACCATGTCAGTAATGCAGAGGTTCGGCATCGTGTGTTCGGTCACAGAGACGATAATTCCATTGGTGTCATCATCTTGAAACACCGACTTCGGTGGCCTGGACATGTTCTACGAATGTCGTCCCAGAGAATTCCTCGTCGTGCATTATTTGCGGACTCTGGGACTGGTTGGAAAAAGCGGAGAGGTGGTCAGTATATGACATGGTGTCGTGGTACGAAAGAACGCTGCAAAGGGCTAGCTTCTGTCGGTCCTTCACGAATCCCTGGCTGGGGTTCGAGAGATGGTGTAACAGTGGCTAGAAACGTTATCAGATATTGTTCAGAGTAGAAGCCAGTGGCGATCCTGCTGTATCCTTCTTTTACTTTCTTCATAAAAAGTGGTTGTATCTTCCTTAACTGTAAGATTTCCTTTGATCGTACTTTTTCGTTTCCCCTATTATTATTACTATTACACTACCTTACACTAATCAGTTCGTTACTGTTTTTTTGACGCTCTTTACCCTCCTTTCTTTTTTTCCCTTCTCTTTAAATTCTCATTGTTTTGTGTGGCGCATATATATTTGGTGCACCCCCTGTACCAATATTTATGTGTACAAATAAATGATAAATAAAACATTTAATTTGTGTGAGGGCTGTGATACTGCCCTGGTGCCCAAACCGAAGCAGTGGGAGCGTACTGGGCCCATATTTCGTCTTGCTTGTCATCAAATGATTTCTGTGGATCTGTAAGACGACATAACCTAGTAAATTTTACTAAGTTGCTTTAGTTCTATGAGTGTATCTGTTTTTGTGCTCATTACTCACTGAACGATTATGTTTATAGTTGTGCACACAGGTCATAAGATTAACTTTTACTCTTTTTCAGACTATTTACAAGTTCTTCAACCAGCCTGTTAGCTACTTAGTATTATAGAATGTTCTACATTTCAACGTTGACATTTGTAATTATATTTTGTTTTTATATGTATGAAGAATTTTTTTAATCAGTTGGTAGTCAGTGTCCGTAATTATGGCATGTAGTATTCATATTTCAAATTCATACACGCTTTGTGATAAGTTGTTGGTAGTCGAAAAGCTCGTGTATGTGGGTGGCTGTGCGAGGCCATAAAGGTTTATCCCAGTTCATCTTTAGATCTGTCATGATGTTGGTCTGGCTGCAAAAGTTTTACGTGTTGATGGAAGCGTTTCTTCTTTAGGTTTGTGAGACCAGGCCTTTTCAAGTTCAGTTTATTCGACCACTCTTTGTGCTCGATCATCGTACTCCTAATGATTGCCGGCATCAAATGACAAAACCATGTTAGTATTCTCGCGGTTCGGCATGCGTGCTCAGAAAGTGACGATGGTTCAGTTCATGTCGCTACATTGTGTAACATTGACTTGTGGCATGGACATGTGTTACGAATGTCATCCTAGAGGCTTCCATATCCTACTTTCTTTGGCAAAACTAAGATAGGGTGTAAAGAAGCTTACTAGTAGTCAGTTTTAGACATAGTGTCGTGGTGTGAAAGGAAGCTGTATGAGACTGGTATCTATCGGTCCATCAAAAGTTTGGGATCTAGGTGGTGTAATTCAGCGGCCTGCCCGTAACAAAAATCATTGATAATCCTACTGTAGTCTTTTCTCTGACATTCTTCATAAAAATAAAGGGATTTTTTTTTACTGAGAAGGCTCTCAGTTTTATTGCTAGGTGAACTATGTCTTCTGTCAAAATTCCTTATCGAATTTTCCTCTTCACTTGTACTCCCTTTCCCTCATTTCTTCCTTCACAAAGTTGTTTTTATAACCTATTATATTTCTGACACCCAGATTTTATGTTTGTTAATTAAGAATTTTGCCATTTTTTGCATTTTAGTCAGATAACAGTGTTCAACCTCCTAATATGCTGAGCTCAGAGAAAGGTTTCCTTAGACGTAATGGATCTGAACAGTCGGATGAGCATATGTGGCTGTATGAAGATCCACAGGGTCGAACACAAGGTACTTTCAGTGATGCACAAATGAATGAATGGCTTATGGCTGGGATTTACTTTACTCCAAATCTTCGTATACGACGTCAATGTGATGATACATTTTCTACTCTCGGTAAGATGTCTCGCTCTTCAAACCATTCAATTTATTATGCATCAGTTAAAGTACTTTTGGATTTAAAATGGTAGGTGTTTTAAACACTATAATACTTTTACACGTAGGGTGTGATTCATCAGTAAGTTAAGAGTGTTTTCGTTTGTTAATTTTCAGCATATATTTGTTGTGGATTAGGTTTATTGTGATTTGATGGACGGACTTTCGATCGTCAATATGAAAGCAGAATGTTGATCGATATAAAGTACACAGTGACATGTTGTGGTTAAGTGATGATTGCTCACGAGACCGATTTAATTATTTAAACTCTCAAATGATTTGAAGTCAAAGACAAGACCAACATTCAGGAGAATAACTTTTTTACATAAGAGAATGATATGCCACAACATATTAGAGTAAATTAAAATGTCATAGGCTATTGGACGGAATATGTTTATAGATCACTCACTCGCCAATCAGTTTAGACCTGATTCCGAGGCTCGATTCTTGGGTATGGTACCAATACCTCAAAATAATCCAAAGGATGATGAAACAGTAGAGATGCCATTTTTCAGATCGTTACAGGGGAGTGTATTTGAAAAATCAGTTTTCGAATTAATGATTGTACTCGGAAAGTTTTAAAATATACATTAATATAAGTTCGAACTCTTCTGTTGTTACTTTTAGGTATTATTTAAAGGCTAGTGGATAAAGCTGACTGAAAATCAAACTCTTCTTCCCGACCAGTTTTCTTTTTTCGACCATAATATATTGTGCGTTTAAAATACGCTGTTAGGCTGTTCATGGTTATCAGTTAGTTCATCTAATCCTAATAACGAATCGCAATAAAAATTCCATGTAAATTCTAAGTAACCGTTAAGTTGAATCGTATATTGCAATCCTTTATATGATAACTATGTTCGTAAAATGAAGTCGGATTTCTTGAAATCCGCTTAGTTATTCGGTTAATAAACCAACGTTCTATTCTTGCAAGCTGATAAAATTATCTTATGTAATTCTAATGTTTTATAACAACTCATTATATCTATATGGACGAATATATTTATTCTGTTAGTTGTCAATGTTTTACCTTTTTTTCGCAGAAATTAAGCATTAAAAATTAGAGAATGACATTTTTCTTGCTATATTTGTTGTTTAGCCAGTTACACACAGTTGTTTGAACGTGTTCCATTTGTCTCTGGTCCTCGAATACCCCCTATTCGTGGAGAGATCAATCAAGCTATGTTAGCTCTGTCTACACATTTTAAAAACTCCGATAACCCTCTGACAGATTTGTCACCTTGTAATTCAACCAATCATGATCAATCAGAGGGTAGTAGAGTAAATGCAAGTATGGTTGGAAATTCCACAATTGACACTAGTCGTTCATTGTTGTCAGAACCACAGCACCAGTTGTACCAGCAACTTTCAGATTTTTCCGTAAGTCTGTTTTTTATCTTCCCAAAATCTTATAACCCATGGTGGTACACCTAAAATCCATGTACACGCTTTTAGAAACTACTGTATTCAGCGTTGTATCCTTGAAGTTGAGTGTTTTTCTAGGCATTCAGTTTCTGCTTTATTTTCTTTGCAACGTTATTCTAGTATGAAACATTTTAGTCGTTTGTTCCCGTCCTTCAAATTAAGAATATTTCACTTGTTTTCTTCAGACATCAGCTTCTAACGCTACAACGTCTGTTGCCGGAATATCGGTACCTACTTGTCAAGTTACTGAAGAGGGTTTAAACACCACGAATTCTAGAAGTCTTGCCTATGGCCCTATCAATACATCAGTTCCTGTGAGTGTACCCATATCCTTGCTAAATAATTCAATTAATAACCTGAGAATTCGAGACAATGCAGAAGCAGACTTCAAATCTGTATTAGACAATCCTAATAATGTTCAACAACACAAACAGGCCATTTCTTCAGCCTCGACATTCATGAACTTGACTTCTTTGATTCCACTGAATCCATCCTTCCCATCTTTTAACTTGCAGTTCCCCTCCAGACTTCAGGGCACTAATGGAACTACTATGGATGACCTTACTTCAGCAGCTAGTTCATTTCTATCTCCAGGTTTTTGGTCAGTTTTAACCCAGTACTTGAACTTGCATCCTCCATCTGCAAATCAGACTTCTACTCCTATGCAGCAACTCGCAGAAACAGCGCAATTGGCGGCTCAGCTCGCAGCTTTGGTTGGCTCTCATAGTCCGGATCAAACTCCTATGCAGCCATCTCAGGCGTTAGCTTTAGCGCAATTACTGATTACTCGAGTAAGCTATGACCCTTAGGCAGTTATCATGCTTCGTTCTTTTTGATATTTTGCAACTTTGGTTTTGCCATGCTCTAATTTTACGTAAGACTTGGAATGACTATTTACTAAAGATAAAATAGATTTATTAAAAGCCATAATATTTGTGATTTGTTATAGATAACGCTTATAAATCCTCTAAGTTTGAGGATACACATTTGAAAAAATAGTAGTTTCAGTTCTAGCCATTACATAAAAGACTTCTAAAGTCACAATACACAATCCTTAAAAACACATTGTCTCAGAAGGCATTAGTTTGTCAGAGAATCATATAAATTTGCCATTGAGTATCGTGTAGCATATTTTTTTCATTTAGTGTGACATTTCTGGACATTTTTAGTGTACCAGTTATCTTCACACTCATTCCTATTTTGTTCATCAACGAGGAAAGCTAACCATCAAGTTTTTTAGATTCATAACATGGAGTCCTTTCTTCCGCGATAATCTAGACTAATACACTTACTATTTTGTCATATTTTAGTCTTATTTCGTCTCTTTTTTAGGGAGTCGGGTTGGGTAGTATCAGCGCAGAAGCGCCTGTCTCTAACGGTTTGCTCACTTCTAAGAAAGATAAGCCTTCTGATAACGAATGCATTGCCAATTCATCGATCTTCCATACTTCAGAAATCAGTGCTGTAAGTGAGCGACATCAAGAATCTCAAACACAATGGCCTTCTCTTGGTTCTACGCTAAATCAAAATGCACCTCATTGTAGTGAAGGGTAAGGAGCTTACTTCTTTACTATTCAAATCCATTGCATTTAAGTTAGATTTGTCTGTTCACTTAATTTTTATTTGAAACCGCTTGTATGCTTTATATTGTGGATTGTAGTAATTTTTCCCAAGTTTTTATCTGGTAAACAACATTCTCAAATTGTTTTATGATGCATTCCTGGGTTCAACTGAATTATTGTAGTCAGCGATAAATAAAATAAAATTACATCCACCGTAAACATTGTATTATTCACTTGAAACTAATAGTTCCCCCCTAATAAAAATATGATAATGTAACTCTATTTATCTATTCACCACACTGAGTGAGGATTAGCGGTAATATCCGGCTGTCCAAACCCAAGTAAAAAAAGCGGTCTTCAAACCTTCGATCTACTAGCCAAAAACTGAGTGCTTGAATAACTAAACTGCTTCTCCAACTAATTGTACTTCATCTTTTGTACTAATTTGTACACAGCTTTGCTTTTAATGAACCAGTTACACAAATGTTTCCTGAAAAGCGGTTTCATTCTTCTACTATTGAAGCGCGATGATAAGATATGATTTTGGGATTTTGAAGAAATGGCGTTTAGTTACTGCATAATCTCACCTATTTGTATGGTGCTTATTCCTGTGTTATTTGTTTTTATCCTTTTTGTAGGCGATTCAATCCAGTACCACTTAACAAGGTATCTAGTGAGTTATCTTATGGGAAAAACTGTGGGAAAGACTTGTCAGATAATACTTCTGCTGTCAGTCAAAATCTTCATAGCTGTCGTCCAAATTATTTAGACAAGCCTCAATCTACACTTTCAAAGCCTTCGACTAGTCCTCGATCGACTAATGTTAAGTCTAAAATCCAACCAGATTCAACATTATCTGAACCTGTCCAGTCAACTTCTTTAGATGGATATAACCGGACTCAGCAAAATGGCCGAGGCCCCAAAAATACTGAGGCTTGTTCTGGAGGTTCTGTGCGCAGTACAGAGCAGAAACAGACTGCAATTAGTTCGTCTCGAACAGGGTCAACAAATCAAAGCAGAGTTAAGGTTAGTAAAAAGAAATAATTTAGCTGTTTTCTTTGTTAAATTATCTTTTGCACTACTTGTTCTGTTCATACTATGGCATTCGTTTTTGTTAATTAATGTAATTATTTGTATATCATAGATTGGAGGGTATTATTGTTAGTTGACACTTCATCATTCAAAATTTAAATTGCTATAGTTTCGGGATTAGTTTAGAAGTTGTATAAAGAAGTTTTTCTTATGCATAAATGGATATAGATAAATATACTTGGCCTATAGCTTATATTTGGACCCTCAATTTCCTGTCAAAAGGGATATATTATACATCGTACTATTTTCCGATGACTATAATAAGGTAATACTTGAGTAGTCCATTTCTATTTTTGTTGTTAGTTAAGCTTTGGATAGTTAGGGTTACTTCCCATGTTTTGAATTCCTATACGTGTTTCTGCATACAGTCTGTTAGTATTGAAAGTCTTTTGTAGTTTAATAATACTTTTTTATCTGCCACTTATGAAAATTTCTTGATGATAGTACTAAGTATTTCATCAGTTTTTAATACTATAAGAAACTAAATGTTTTTATTTTACCATGGTTGGTGATAATCCACTACGTAGTCAATTTTGACCCCAAGTCTCATTTCCGTTTGTCCTAATTCCACTATGACAGTTGTCTTTTGTTTTCGTATTCCAAATGGTCCCATGTTTCCATACGAAAAATATCCCTTATGTAGCTAAATCATAATTGTATTTGGGGGAATGTTATATCTTTCGGTAAGACCAAACGATCAGCTAGCTAGTGAGGATTTGGAATGTAGCAGTTTTGGATTCTAAATTAATACACTGTACGTCAACTATACACCTTTGAGCGGCTCGTAATAAAAGTGAAAATCTCAAAAAGCAAAATTCCACTCACTGGTTCATTTCGCCATATTAACCACTGTTTTCGTCAACTTTTAATTATGAAAACATATCCTCGATTTATTTAATTCTCTTCAAAATTTGTATTGTTGTTGCTACCTTGACGTGGTGGTCGGGCTTGCCTATCGTGATGAAGCAACTGAGCTATACTGGCTGGAACAACCGTTCCTCAAGGTCCTACCATGCCAGACAGGTCGGTTGAAGAGCGGTAAGACTAAAAGCAACAAGTCCAAGGTCCGGAGGCGAAGTCGTACTGCTGACTGTACAGAGGTGTGACAGCAGTAAGGTGTTTCCTTCAGACAACCAGCATAACAGCGATGCTGCCTTCCCACAAGGAGGGCTGGGGTTAGAAAAGGTCGACCCTAAAAATGCACACCTCGCCTTATCCCACGGATATCCGTCTCCGGCGGTAAGGTCTCAACAAGTACGGAGCTAACACAAAAATTACTCATAAAAAGGTCGTGTGTGGCCGACCACAAACAGCTGTCCCTTGGGCACTGCGGTCACGCTCTCAGGTCACTAAGACCACCTCTAATCCAATTTCCTTTTCAGGTACCTCCAGCAGAACCCTTCCACGGTGTGGGCAACCGGGAAGTGATAACCGCCCTCATACCTCTAACAGCACTCAAGACCACTGTATTCATAATCAACCTACCTCTTCAATTCCTATTATTCCTCTTACATCGACTTTCAAATCTAAACTCCCTCCTTTAGCTTCCTCCTCAAGTGTCACCACAGCCAACGATTCTAGTGCGCTAAACACTGTCCCAGGTCTACTGAAACCCCGCTCCAAACTACACATTGGAGCCTTCAACGTACGCACACTATGCCAAATCGGTCAGCAGGCTTCCTTGGCTAAAACCTTAGAATCTCGTACGATTGATGTATGCTGTGTCTCTGAAACACACATAGAGGATCCTAATGTGGTCATTCACTTTACTTCACCTTGTCAAAACGGAGAGTCGACGAGATACACCCTCCGTGTATCTGGCGACCCGATGGCTAGTTCTCGTGGACTGGCAGGTGTAGGCATAGCACTAAGCATGAGGGCGGAACAAGCGCTGTTAGAGTGGATCCCCGTTAATAGTCGTCTATGCGCTGTTCGGCTAAACGGCTCGGTAAGAACTCGAAAGGATAGGGACACACGTCGTTGCCTTTTCGTCGTATCTGCCTACGCTCCCACTGACTGCAGTTCGGATGAAGTGAAAGATGAATTTTACAGAAAACTCTCTGAACTTCTTCAGAAAGCTAAACGTTCAGACATAGTACTCGTAGCAGGCGATTTTAATGCCCAGGTAGGTAGCTTAAATTAATCAGAAAGACATTTAGGTGGGTATTTTAGTATTCCGGCACAGAGAACAGATAATGGTGATTGTCTGCTGCAACTGTGCTCAGACAATCGTTTATTTTTAGCAAACACAAATTTTAAGCATAAGGAGAGACATCGTCTAACATGGCGACCCCCTGCACCAAACCAACGATGGACTCAAATAGACCATATTGCCATCAGTCATCGTTGGAGAGGGTCGATAGAAGATTGTCGCTCATTCTGGAGTACTTGCTTGGACTCCGACCATGCCCTAGTACAAGCACGCATCTGCTTGCGCCTCACTGGACGCAAAAAAGCCACACAAAAAAGACTCATTAGAACCGAATTGAGTAATGAGAAAACCAAAAGTAGGTTCCAGGAACAACTGAGGTCACACTTAGGCAGTTCTGAAAACGAGGCTGACCCCGATGTTGATTGGAAAGACATACAAGCAGCTGTGGAAACAGCAGTGACATCTACTAGTGATTTAAACCACAGGGTTACAAAGAACCAATGGATTTCTTCAAGGTCTATTGCACTGATAGATTCTCGTAAACTCATCCCATCAGGTTCTGAACACGATGATGAGCGTAAAGATATCAGATTTAGATTAAGCAAAAGTCTAAGGAACGATCGTGAGCAGTGGTGGGCAACGAAAGCAAAAGAGATGGAAAAGGCTATTTCGGAAAAAGACAACACTCTCATCTGCTCCCAGTCCAGACGTTTAGAACGATAGGCGGAACATTTTAAGGAGCAGTTCAGTTGGCCTTCAGCTACTCTACAACTACCCTCTATTCCCAGACAGTATGAATGGAACATTGAAGTAGGTCCCCCAACTCTAGCTGAAGTTCAAAAGGCTATAGCTAATCTGAAACGAGGAAGGGCAGCTGGTCCAGACGGATTGACCCTAGAGGTCTTTAAGGATGGTGGTCCAGTTTTAGCGACTAGGTTGACTAATATTTTAGCTAAAATCTGGGAGTTAGACGTTATCCCATCTAACTGGTCACAATCACTTATCGTCCCAATATTTTAGAAAGGATCAAAATCATCCTGTGACAACCACAGAGGGATTAGTTTGACTAATATAGTATCTAAAATACTAGCTTCGATAATTATCGGACGCCTAACTAAGACTCGTGAACTGCAAACACGTGAAAATCAGGCTGGCTTCAGACCTGGTCGTGGCTGCATCGACCACATATTCACCATTCGTCAGGTTCTAAAACAGGCATACTTATCGGCGTCCGACAGTGATAGTTTTTCTTGATTTAAAAGCAGCGTTTGACTCTGTTGACCGAGAGGTTCTGTGGCAGTGTCTGTCATTGAAAGGCGTACCTCAGAAGTGCATAAACCTTGTGAAAGCTCTTTACTCGAACACTACTAGTCGAGTGAGAGCTTATGGCGAACTGTCATCTGCTTTCGCAACCTCAAGTGGCGTCCGCCAAGGCTGCCCACTTTCTCCATTTTTGTTCAACTTCATCATAGATCTACTGATGGAAATAACGCTCTCATCGACTGAATTCTCGAGTATTGATCTCCTACCAGGAGGTCCACTTATTGACTTAGAATACGCAGATGACATAGTCCTGTTTGGTGAAGACGCTGATGAAATGCAGAGTCTTTTGGTAGCACTGAGCAGCAATGCCAGAATGTTTGGGATGCGCTTCTCTCCCTCCAAATGCAAGTTGTTGCCCTAATGGGTTAGTGTCTGACGAAATCTCAGCACGGATTCGAAAAGCTCGTTTGGCCTTTGCCAACTTACGTCATCTATGGCGTAGGCGAGATATCCGTCTATCAATTAAGGGACGAGTATACTGCGCGGCAGTTCGTTCTGTTCTACTATACGGCTGCGAAACATGGCCTTTAAGAGTAGAAGATATTCGTAAGTTACCAGTATTTGACCACAGGTGCCTTAGAAATATTGCGGGTATCTGCTGGGATCACCGTGTAAGTAATAATGAGGTTATACGCAGGGTACTAGGGAATGATGGTAAATCAGTTGGTGAGGTTATGAACCTTCATCGACTGAGATGTTTGGGCCACGTGCTGCGTATGTCTGAACACCGATTACCGCGACGCGCAATGGTAACCGGTGTTAGGGATGATTGGAAGAAAGTTAGGGGCGGCCAAACCAAAACGTGGCATCAGTGCTTGAAGTCACTAACTTCTGGTCTGACCCGTGTTGGTAGATGCAGACTACCTGGTTGGGGTCCGCGTGACTATCGTAACCAATGGTTGGAGACTCTTGGTGACATGGCTCAGAATCGATCACAATGGCGTCGGTGTATTCACTCTCTGTCTTCCTTTAAGCTAAGAGATTAAAATCACTTCAAATCTTTCTTTCTACGAACTAATTCTATCTTCCTGTACTATCTCCTTATACACACTCTTTCTTCTATATATTACCACCACTGAATTAACTACTTCTATGAATCCGGTGTTCATCTTGTTGTGCTAATGCGGTATGGCAACTTGGACGGATGCATATACGTGCCTGGTCCTACGTTGCAGCTGACTGACTGACTGACTGATGGAACTAATCTTAAATAAACTATCATTGAAAACACGGTAGCACAGGACGTAGTATGGGACTCTTTAACAGTGCACATGCACAACCCCGCATCCGAAAATTGGAAATTTGTTTGAATTTATCAGTTCTATAACTGCGTAGCAAATAATTGTGTTAAGTTATTATTTAGAAATTTATCTGTCACAGGCCAGTAATGTTGTTTGATGATAATTACATTATTTCTGTTTGGTAAATTCCAATGTGGGTAGTAACTTGGGAGATTGGTTTTGATGTTTTCATGCAGGTGTGAGTTCTGTGAAAATATTTAAATAAGCTCGAATATATCAACTTTTTGACGTGATGTGTAGTATAGTAGTATTTCTCGACCTTAAGGCGGCATATGACTCTGTTGACCGTGAGGTTCTATGGCAGTGTTTGTCAGTTAAAGGAGTACCAAAGAAGTACATCAACCTTATAAAGGCTCTCTACTCGAACACAACTGGTCGAGTAAGAGCTTATGGCGAACTGTCATCAGAACTGATTACCTCAAGTGGTGTTCGTCAGGGCTGTCCACTCTCTCCATTCTTGTTTAACTTTGTGGTTGACGTCCTTTTAGAGATGACACTTTCCTCATCTAAATTTCTAGGACCTGAACTTCTACCGGGAGATCCACTTGTTGACTCAGAATATGACGATGACATAGTTCTATTTGGTGAAGACACTGACAAAATGCAGAGTCTGCTGACCACTCTAAGCAACAATGCAGGCATGTTCGGCATGCGATTTTCTCCCTCGAAATGCAAAATGTTGCTTCAGGACTCGGTTGCACCGCCACCCGAACTAGTGATAAGGAGTGAAGTAGTTGAGCGTGTCGACCGCTTCACTTATCTCGGAAGTCTCATCAGCCCTTGTGGTCTGGTGTGTGACGAAATCTCAGTAAGGATACAGAAGGTTCGACTAGCTTTTGCCAACTTGCGTCATTTGTGGCGTAGACGAGATATCCGTCTAGTAACCAAAGGACGTGTTTACTGCGCAGCAGTTCGTTCCGTCCTACTTTATGGCAGTGAAATATGGCCAGTAAGAGTAGAGGATATTCTTAGGTTACTAGTATTTGATCATAGGTGTCTTCGAAACATTGCTCGTATATCCTGGGACCACCGAGTAAGTAATGCAGTTGTTAGGAAACGGGTACTAGGTAAAGATGACGAATCAATTGATGAAGTAGTGAAGCTTCATCAGTTGAGATGGCTGGAACATGTGTTGCGCATGCCTGACCACCGACCGCCCCGACGCGCGATGTTTTATGGTGTAGGAGTAGGTTGGAAGAAAGCTAGGAGCGACCAGACCAAAACATGGCACAAATCCATGAAGTCACTGACAAGTGGACTGAGCCGTGTTGGTAGGTGTAGACTACCTTGTTGGGGATCGCGAAGTGATAGCAACCGATGGTTAGAGACCTTGAATGCCATGGCTCAAAATCGTTTGCAATGGCGCAGGTGCATCCACTGTCTGTGTTCTCTCAAACTCTAATCTTTTGTATTCTTCATGTCTTTTATTTTTCCAAATCTATTCCACTGGACTATACTCCTTAAATAACATCATCAATTCCTAATGTTCCCGATTACTACTTATACTTTCACTACCTCTACCACTACGGGATTTGAATCGATAACTGAATCTCTGTGCTAATGTGGTATGGCAACTCGAACTGATGTACGTACGTACGAAGTTCCACGTTGTTACTGACTGACTGACTTTTGTTTTGGATCTTTGACTATTATGGTCCATCAATATGCTTACTATTTTAACGTTAATCATTTTGCAAATGTTTTTAGAAAACTAAATCGATCAAAGTTTATATGCATATATTGTCTATAATTATTTTAAAACAAACTATGTTAACTGGTACTTGATCTAGCATCATATGTCTTTTCTATTTTGAAATCCCATCGACCACTGATTTCAAAATCTCACATTGCTTTCTGAAATAGTTGGACAATAGATGTACATCCTTGTTTCCTCTTTCGGACATCAACATAATGATGTAGATCACTCATTCTTTTGAAAAGCCCCTTTTTACGATTAGTTTTTTCTCGAATAAAAGTACGGTTATACTGTTGTAGTCTTTCAAGCATTATCAACTTTTCCACTCGCAATATAAATGCAAAACATTTTTGCAGATAAAACTCTTTAAACAAGCATTCTGTTGTAATTTTTCCCATGCTGTCTTTAAATATCCATGCTTTTAGGGGTCTAAATCAAATAACGTCCGGTCACCTACAAAGGCAGTAGTTCAGAATAATTCCTTGTCATCCCAGGTATCCTCTACCATGAACATTCGTCCTACGGAAGCAGCTTGCACCTCAGTTGCATCAAATTCGGAAACAGATCCGGACCAGACAGTTGAGGATGAACTCAAAAAGCTTACTCAGTGGTGTCAATCGAGGCTTGGTTCAATGCCGATGCGTGAAAAGGTGGATATTCCTACTGTTGTTGAGTTACTGGCTACACTAGATGCCCCTTACGAAGTAAGGCATATTTTGATAGTCTTTACATATTTTGCCATATCTTTTTCCATTTCTGTGTATTATACGCAATTCCTGACCGTTGCTGCTACCTTGAGGTGGTGGTCGGGCATGCCTATCGTGATGAAGCAATCGAGCTATACTGGCTGGAACAATCGATCCTCAAGGTCCTACCATGCCAGACAAGTCGGTTGAAGAGCGGTAAGACTAAAAGCAGCAAATGCAAGGTCCGACTGTACATAGGTGTAACGGCAGTTTGATGTTTCCTTCAGACAACCAACATAACAGCGATGTTGCCTTCCCACAAGGAAGAGTGGGGTTAGGAAAGGTCGACCCTAAAAATACCCATTTCTCCTTATCCTACATATTTCTATCTCCAGTGGTAAGGTTCCAATAAGTACGGAACTAACACGAAAATTACTCACAAAAGGTCGTGTGTGACAGGCCTCAAGCAGTTGTCACTTGGGAACTCCGGTCATGCTCTCAGGTCATTAAGAACACCTCTAACCCAATTTCCTTTTTAGGTACCTCCAGAAAAACCCTTCTACGGCGTGAGCAACCGGGAATCGATAACTGGCCTCATATCTCTAACAGCATTCATGATAACTGTATTCATAGTTAATCTCTCTCTTCATTTCCTATTGTTTCTCGTATATCGACGTTCAATTCTAAACTATCTCTTTTGACTTCCTCCTCAAGTGTCACCATAGCCAAGGATTTTAGTGCGCGAAACACTGTCCCATGTCTACCAAAACACACATAGAGGATCCTAATGTGGTCATTCACTTTACTTCACCTTGTCAAAACGGAGAGTCGACGAGATACACCCTCCGTGTATCTGGCGACCCGATGGCTAGTTCTCGTGGACTGGCAGGTGTAGGCATAGCACTAAGCATGAGGGCGGAACAAGCGCTGTTAGAGTGGATCCCCGTTAATAGTCGTCTATGCGCTGTTCGGCTAAACGGCTCGGTAAGAACTCGAAAGGATAGGGACACACGTCGTTGCCTTTTCGTCGTTTCTGCCTACGCTCCCACTGACTGCAGTCCGGATGAAGTGAAAGATGAATTTTACAGAAAACTCTCTGAACTTCTTCAGAAAGCTAAACGTTCAGACATAGTACTCGTAGCAGGCGATTTTAATGCCCAGGTAGGTAGCTTAAATTAATCAGAAAGACATTTAGGTGGGTATTTTGGTATTCTAGCTCAGCGAACAGATAATATTGACCGTCTGCTGCAACTGTGGTCAGACAATCGTTTATTTTTAACAAGCACTGATTTCAAGCTTAAGGAGAGACATCATCTTACATGTTGGCCATATTCCCCAAACCAACGATGGACTCAAATAGGCCATATTGCCATCGGTCATCGTTGAAGAGGCTTAATAGGAGACTGTCGCTCTTCCTGGAATAGTTATTTGGACTCCGACCATGCTCTAATACAAGCATGCATATGCTTGCACCTCTCTGGATGCAGGAAAACCACATTAAGAATACTCAGTCGAGTTGAACTCTGACGAGAAAGCCAAACGTAGATTCCAAGAACAACTGAAGTCACACTTAGGCGATTTCGAAAACAAGGCTGACCCAGATGTTGCTTGGAAAGATATAAAAACAGCTGTGGAAACAGCAGCGACATCTATTGGTGACTTGAACCAAAGGATCACGAAAACTTGTGGTTTTCTACTAAGTATTGCACTGGTAGATTCCCGTAAACTCATCAGCCTCTGAATAAGATAAAGAGCGAAAACACAGAAGTTTAACAAACCATTCGCAGACAGCCTGAATGGAATATTAAAGTAGCTCAAAAGGCTATAGCTATTCTCGGACGAGAAAGAGCAGCTGCTCCAGAAGGATTAACTACACAGGTCTTTAAGAATGGCGGTCCAATTTTAGCGATTAGATTGACTAGTATTTTAGCTAAAACCTGAAAGTTGGACGTAATCCCGTCTGACTGGTCTCGACCACTGATTGTTTCAATACATAAGAAGGGGTCAAAATCATCCTGTGATAACCATAGAGGGATTAGTTTAACTAACATGGCATCTGAAATACTAGCCTCATTAATTATTTGCTGCTTAACAAAGACTCGTGAACTGCAAACACGAAAAAATACTAGACTGGGTTGAAACCTGGTCGTGGCTGTGTCGACCAGATATTAACCATTCGTTGAGTTCTAGAACACAGGCATGCTTATCGGCGTCCGACAATGGTGGTCTTTCTTGACTTAAAAGCAGCATTTGGCTCTGTAGACCGGGAGGTGCTGTGGCAGTGTCTGTCATTAAAAGGCGTATCTAAGAAGTGCTTATGCCTAGTGAGGGCTATTTACTCGAACACTACCAGTCGAGTCAGAGCTTATGGCGAACTGTCATTTAATTTCGCAACCTCATGTGGTGTCCGGAAAAACTTTACTGTCACTATTTTTGTTTAATTTCATCATCGACTTAGTGATGGAAGCAACGTTTCCGTCGACCGAATTATTGGGGATTGATCTCCTTCCAGGAGATGCACTTATCGACTTATAATACGCAGATGACATAGTCTTGTTTGGTGAGGACGCTGATAAAATTCAGTATTTTGGTAGCACTGAGCAACAATACCAGGATGTTTGGGATACGTTTCTCCCCCTTTAAATGCAAGTTGTTGTTCTAGAACTGCCCCGCGTCAACACCTGGAATAAGGATCGGGAGTGAAGTAGTCGAACGTGTCGACAACACTTATCTTAGAAGTCTGATCAGCCCTAACGGGTTGATGTCTAATGAAATTTCAACACGGACTCGAAACGCCCGTCTGGCTTTTGTTTATACTTGACTAAAGTTGGGCTCGTATACTGTCTACGCGTCCGCGGCAAGTGAAATATGTTTCCGTATGTTGGTATACCACTTGGTTAGGGTCCGCGTGACCATTATTAGGGAATGAAGGTAAATAAGTTGATGAGGTTGTAAATGTACATCTACTGAGGTGGTTGGTTCACATGTTACGCATGCCCAACCACCGACTACCACAGCGCGCAATGATTAGTGTTGGGGACGAATGGAAGAAAGTTAGGAGCTGCCAAACCAAAACGTGATATCAATCCGTAAAGTCACCAACTTCTGATCTGAGCCATGTTGGTAGATACAATCTACTTGGTTGGGGTCGTAACCAACGGTTGGAGACTCTGGATGACATGGCTCAGAATCGATTACAATGGCGTCGGTGTATACACTCTTTGTCTTCCCTTAAACCGTGAAATCAAAGTTACTTTGTACCTTTCTTTCTACGAACGAATTCTTTCTTCCTGTATTATTTCCCTATACATAGTCTTTCTTTTATATATTACTATCACTGAAGTAACTACTTCTATGAAGTTGGTGTCCATGTTGTTGTGCTAATGTACTATGGCGACTTGGATCGTTACATGTAAGTTCATGTTCCTACGTTGTAGCTGACATTATACGCAATCAAGACCAAGTTATTTATTTCTATGTTGTACTCTTCTAGTAAACAAAAATTTCCTCTTACTTTTATATCTATTAATTTCGAAATCTAAGTGCTGTGATGCTTCATGTCTGGTTGAACTACCCGCTTGTTTTTCATTAGCAGATTCTCTGTCCTTGGTCAGTTCTCAGATAAGAACTAGTTTCTGAGATAATTGACCGTTATTACGAGTCTAAAGTTCCCGGTATCCGTATTGGGTTCGTGAGATGAGACTGACACCTAATTTCGATATACCAATTGAACTTAAACTTCGGACTTTATATTCATCAAAATCTTTTTGTGGGGTCTCTGTATTTACCTTGGCACATGACTCAACTAGTTATGGTCACTTATTATTCCTGTCACAATACATTTACCGACCATTTACACAATCAATGTGAACTGTAGTAGAGTACCTTGTCTATGCTTAGTAGCCTACATGTTCGATACTGTGTTTTGTGTTCCATTTTTACAAAAATATCATTCTGTATGTTTTTGTCAGTCGAAACATTCATTGCAGCTACCAAGGTAAGTAACGCACTACTATGCTCCATGTTGCATGATGTGTTTCAGAGAAATCAAGAAATATCTTGATTTACTGTTACATAATTGTCACAAAGATTTCTCGACCAAGTTTTTCTACTTACTTACGCCTGTTACTCCTCGTGAAGGAGCATAGGCCGCTCACCAGCATTCTCCATCCAACCCTATCCTGGGCAATCCTTTCCAGCTCTTTCCAGTTCTTATTCATCCCTTTCATATCCGCTTCCATTTCCCGACGTAATGTGTTCTTTGGACTTCCTCTTTTCCGCTTTCCTTCCGGATTCCAAGTTAGCGCTTGCCTCGTAATGCAGTTTGATGATTCGCGCAATGTATGTCCTATCCATTTCCATCGTCTTTTCCTAATTTCCTCTTCCCCTGGAAGCTGGTTGGTTCTCTCCCACAGTAGTCTGTTACTGTTGGTATCCGGCCAATGGATGTTGAGTATCTTGCGTAGACAGCTATTGATAAATACTTGTACCTTCTTGATGGTGATTGTTGTAGTTCTCCAAGTTTCAGCTCCGTACAGTAGAACTGCCTTGACGTTCGTATTGAAGATTCTGACTTTGACATTGGTTGAAAGTTGTTTTGAGTTCTATATGTTTTTTTAATTGAAGAAATGCTGCCCTTGCTTTGCCAATCCTCGCCTTTACATCTGCATCTGAACCTCCTTGTTCATCGATGATGCTTTCCAGGTATGTGAAGGATTCTACATCTGCCAGAGTTTCGCCATCAAGAATTATTGGATTGCTGTTCTCTGTGTTGTATTTGAGGACCTTTGTTTTCCCTTTGTGTATGTTGAGGCCTACTGATGCAGAGAATGCTGCTACACTGACTTTTTATCTGCATTTGTTAGTGTGTGTGTGTGTGGGATAGGAGGCCTAGTTTATCTATGAGGTCCAAATCGTTCAATTGGTCCTGAGTTATCCAATGTATTCCGTGTTTACCCTCAGATGTCGAGGTCTTCATAATTCATTCAACCACCAGAAGAAAGAGAATTGGGGAGAGTAAACAGCCTTGTCTGACTCCGGTCCTTACCTGGAATGCATTTGTCAGCTGTCCTCCATGCACTACTTTGCACTGTAGTCCGTCGTATGAGTTCCGGATAATATTGACAATCTTCTCAGGAACTCCATAGTGTCGAAGAAGTTTCCATAACGTTCTACTATCTACACTGTCAAACGCCTTTTCATAATCAATGAAGTTGATGTATAGTGACGAGTTCCACTCAATTGATTGTTCGACGATAATTCGTAGTGTCGCAATCTGGTCTGTGCACGACCGGTCCTTACAGAACCCAGCTTGTTGATCTCGAAGTTGGGCGTCTACTGCATCTTTCATCCGGTTCAGTAACACTGTTAAAGACTTTTCCTGGTATCGACAGTAGTGTAATGCCTCTTTAATTTCCACACTTGCTCAGATCTCGTTTCTTTGGAATCTTGATGAGGTGTCCTTCTTTCAGTCCATCGGCACTTGTTCCTCCTGCCAAATCTTCTTGAAGCATGCTTGTAGTTACTTCGATGTCTGACTTCAGTGCTTCAGCTGGTATATTGTCGGGTCCTTCTGCGTTCCCACACTTGATTTGTCTGATGGCCATTCTGATTTCTTCCGTTGTTGGTGGATTTACATCTATAGGAAGATCTGTGTGTGCTGTTTCGATGTCCGGTGGATTCATTTGAGCCGGCCTACTCAGGAGTTCCTCGAAGTACTCTGCCCATCTGTTCCGCTTTTGTTGAATCTCAGTAATTGGTCTTCCTTCTTTGCCTTTGACTGGTCTCTCTGGTTTACTATATTTCCCTGCTAGTTTTTCTACAGACAAACGTAATTATAACATAACACCTAGAACCAAAATTCCCCATTTCAGATTTACTTCTGTTATGGCATATGACCTTGTTAATTATCACGTGACAAAATCGCCAATCAGAACACCGACTTATACGACCGCACCAATGATGCGTTAACCAGCTTGAGCAATATAGAGTCAACTCTGAGTTTTTATTGGTTCTCTGTATATTGGCTTCTCGCCTAACCCAGCCCGTTCAACCCAGTTCACAAATATCAGCCTACGCTATATGAATCGTATATTTCAGCCATACGTCGTTTATTTACAATCAGACCAGACTGCTACACACTATTCCTGGTGGAGTTTCGTTCTTTGAGCTGGATGGTTTGGTCGTGGCGATTTTGTCGTTTTCTGAACAACATCAGCACAAATTTCAGGTAAAAGTGAAGTGTTTGACTTTCTCCACATCTGACTTGCAGCTTGTCCTTGTGGACCTCGTTATTGACTGGCTATTGTTGACCCATCATGGTTTACTCTGTTTTGATTGTATCATCATAAAATGTAAAATAATTCTCATACAAGATCAAGCTAAAAGTGATTTTTGATTGTCGGCCTAAAAGTATTTAGGCTAAAGTATTATTCTCGATTGTTTCAGTCCGCAAGGACTTGATTAGTGTCTGAAATGTTGCGACATACATAGTTACCAACTTAACATTTTTTTCTTCATTCTGAAAATGTGTTGTTTACTTATAAATAAAAACACTATCCATTGCTGTCAAATTATGCTATTCATCCAAACACTATATATATTTATATATAACACATTCCTTAGTTAACATAAAAATAGTATCAACCACATGGTTCAAATTTAGGTTACTTGGATTCAAAACTGAAATCAATAGTTTATTCACTGTTAAGTGTGTATATTTATCAGAAAAATTATCCAAAATAATTCTGTGACTGGAGTGTCTGGGTAAATATTTTTAAGATATTTATGTAAGTGTATGTTTTAGACAGCGTTATTTTTTATCGACACCATTGAATCTAATTGTTTATATATCAAATCTAAATAGGTTGAACGAATGGTCCAGACCTTTTTGGGAGAAACTGCTCGTACAGCTCAATTTGTGAAAGATTTTCTTGATCGTCGTCGGCCATTTTGGCAGTTGCATAGGAAACGACGGGAACAAGAGAGTACAATCCAAGAATCAGCAGGTCAAAATTCTAATCAGCCCACAAGTACAGTTCGATCAACTGAAAAAAAGAAACGTACTAACCCGAATGATACCGCCACTAATAATACACAGCGCCAGAATTCAAGCATTTGCAATGGACTGAGTTGGAATAAATCAGATTCTACTCACTTATCTAACATTGAACAAATACAGGACAACCAGGTTGGAATTCTAAGTACCTAGGTTTTTGCAATTCCTCAACTGATCTGTAGTTTTTTTTCACTCATCCGAATTTTGGTTCCTTCCCAGAAAATTAGCACTGTTTTTGTTGGTCGAAACTGTCAGAACCAAACCACTCCCGAACTTTTGTTAAAATTAAGCGTTCTACTTGTGGAAATGAAAAGCAGCTAATGCCTGTTACGACGGCTGATGGGATATCAGTTATTTGTTGTCGTCATGTGGGCTAAGTTACGATAATCGAACTGAAATTAAGAAATTATCTCAAATTTCCTATTTACTATTACTCTGGATATTAACTAGCTTGTGACAAATAAAGTCATCCTTTGGGGAGAATTACATTCATATATGTGAATGCAGTCATGTTACATTTCGATAAATACTATTATTGGTTTGAAATAACGAGACCTGTAAACTACATTCCCTTTATGCTGTGTCCTAGTAACCTTCTACTGTGGAATTCGCCTGTGGGGAAACAAGAGTCCACAATATTTGCAAAATTGAAGTAGAAATATTTAAAGCTTGTTGCGAGCGAAATAACTAGTTGTCTATTATCCATTGATTTATCAATCAGTTTATTCATATAATCAATTCTGTGACGTTAGTCCTGTTTTTTGGTAACAACGTTGTACTTCCCCTCTGTTCTCGTCTGGATATATACAATTAAATAGCGTAGTCTAGACGGTACACAGGAAATATATCCCCGTATCTTAGAGATTATAGTGTGAAACGCCTCAAATACACTTCATGTAACCACTAGACAGAGTGCTTTCTTAATACATACATCTTTAGTACCGTTAATACTTTTTGAAATAATGAATTGGAAAGGTGTTGGGCCCATCGGTACTCTTCAGATATACTGCCGTGAAATTCTTGCAGTAGAAGTATAGAGGAAGGAACATTTGGTACAATGCTTATTCCTTATGAGGTTTGTTCATAATGGATGGTGCTTGTAGTATACTGTCAGTTCAGTTTCGTTAGACATAAGTTTGTAACTGAAATCTCGTATTTATTTGTGTAGAACGTTTTCGAATGTATGTTGGTAACCTTTTGTCCGTTTGTTACTATTCATGGATACACTGTCTCATTGCACTTCTCTATTTTTCTTCAGTGGCATCACATCAAACCTAAAGGAAGTCATAATCGTAAAAGCAAAAAAGATAAATCTGCGTGAAAATGTGTACGCCCTTTTCCACTTTTCTTTCAACACAACTGAGCAACTAGCATCCCCATGTTCTTTTGATTCTATCGCTTATCTCAATAGCCTATTACTTTTTTATTGGGTGCTATTATAAGGAATGTAAATTGTCTACTTTTTTCTCCTTGAAACTTTTATTCACTCACTAATGTTACACTTTCTAGTGACATTTGTCTTTTTTAAACTGCTTATGATAATCGTGACATAATGGCGTTTTATGCGCCGTCGTCATATATGAGTTTTAGCTGGCTGTAATTTCTCTTTGATATATTTTCAAAGCTGGTGTTTGTGTGCGGTTTCCTTGAATATTATTTTATTTGACAGATGAATATGTGTATATATCTTAATAATGGTTGCAATGCAAACTTATTTTCAAAATTCTGTTTTACCTCCAATCATGATTTATGAGCTAAGCTTATTTGTGTTAACCTGTCTACTCGTAAACTCTTTCAAAATATCATTGAATCAACCGTCGTTTCTGTACCATCGTCATTTTAGAAGCGTCTGAATTCTGAAAATACTCTCAAATGAAACTACCATAAAATTAAAGTCTAATTTGTGGGCGGTGAGATGTGATTGTATAGGTAAACTTCAAACAACATAAAAACATGATCATCTTCCATACGTTCAAATTCATGAATTTGTATCATTCACGAAGCTTAGAGATTTCTTCACCTGGTATTTTATCTGAAGATAAATTATATTTATTTCTTTACGTATCTGACAACCGTTTACTTCAAATAAGAATTGGAAAGAATAAAGCTGCTCAACATAGTAAACCATTTACACCTTAGTTAATACATTTTACTACTTTTTGTAAGTGCATTTCGACCATAGCTTACGATTCATAGACATAAGTGAAGTTTACAATATTATTTTATTCAATTACAGTTTGTTGCTTTTTGCCTAAAGGCAATAATCAGAACATCATTCAAATAATTATTACCTCTATTCACACAGCTTACAAAGTTTTACTACTTCCTAAATGATAAATTTCACATATAATATGTGCTAGTGAGAACTTCACTCTTGTACTTTTCTCATGTAGATGATGACACCTGAATCCATTGTTTAATCTTCATTAGGTTAAGCAACATTAAAATCTCATCGATTTGTCGTTTATACTTGTTCGAAGAAAAGTAATTCTTAGAATAATATGTATTCCACAGATTCATTTATTTTAAATGCTAGGAATCAGTGTTTTACAATAACTCATTTCCTGCTACTTGTTCATCAAACGTAGGAATCATTTCGTGAATACCCATACGTTTATATCTATGTATCATTGCTTCCCGTGGCAGTGTTAGCTTAGTTTATGAAACATTGCTTCTAGAAGTTTAATTGTTTTTTGCCAAACTCGACCGTATGAATCACATGCGAGTCCATCTGAGCCTAACTATGTGTCTAATAATTTGTTATAACCAGATGACATTGGCTCGCTCATGATTTGCTTCGAATGTTTATAGCATATCAGCTATTCATGTTAAAAGAAATCATAACTAGTCGTTATTTTAATGTTTAAAACAAAATATTTCTGAAACACTACTGAAAGGGAAGTGTATTTGTTAATCAATTAAATATTTAGCGTATCTCTTGTCTTCTAAACTGTTAGCACAATATATATTTTGCGGTTTGTGTGGAATGTTACCTCATGAATGAATAGTAACTCTAATAAGTGGTGAATAAATTCAATTTATGGTCCCTGTTCTATTGATTAAACTATTCATCCCATTAAAGAGTTTAAGTTTTCTCATGAACTCTCTACTTCACCATACTTGGGCCTGTTAGCTCTCGTGGAGGAGCATAGACCGTCCACCAGCATTCTCCATCCAATTCTGTCATGGGGAATCCTTTCAAGTTGCTTCCAGCTGCCATTCATCCTTTCATGTGTGCTTCTAATTCCAGACGTAGTGTGTTCTTTGGCCTTTTCATTTATTTAGATGGTTTTTTAAGGTCGTAACAAAATAGAAGTAACGAACGTTTCGTCCAAATGTGATAGATTAATAGTATTTTGATTTAGTGACTGCATTTGAGGTCAGCCTAAATCCACTTTCGCTTTATCATATTTGTCTCAGGAGTTGGGGTGTAATTATGGATGACCAAATATATTAAAAGCTAACCGTTTAGGGTACCGCAATTCACCATAATGTACGGTACTTTTTATCAGGGACTGGTCAATGTACACATTTTTTGTTTCAGAAATACCGCAACATTATATAATCCAAGTTTGTAAGAAGGTAATTAGACAGTAGTATATGCCTGTGTTCGTTGGGTAATGATTTTGACTTACGTCTTATTAGTCTTCTCAAGGAATCCATGTCTCGGTGCCTACTGCTTTTTGACAAGCTATTCACTTTAATGTGCCATGAAGTTATTTGCCGAATTCAGTAGTCTTAAGTATTAAGACATACCATTTTGTAGGTTTATTAATAAAGTATCGCAGGCATTTACACTTGAATGTTAATGATTACACCAATACATACATACTTATTTGAGTCGTAATAAGGCGAGAGTTCAGTGATTCTTAGCAAAACTTAAGTTAATTCTCTTTGAGGAGCGTAAACGCCAGCCTTGTTGTTCAAAGAGTGATGAACATTATCTGATTACGATAAATGATGAACTGAATACTGCTCAAGACAATATTGCAAATCGCCAGGTATCTTATATAACATTTACGATATTTTCCCCCATATTTGTACTCAAAACCCAGCTAACCACTTGACGAAAATAAGTAAACTCGACATTGATCCTATATTGATTTATGACAGCTCCTCTAATACCACAGTCAATTTTATGTTGATTTTTGGTAATTATCATTTGCTGACTTATTGACTACCCTGTCTTACATTAAGGTTAGTGTCTCTATTTCAGGTTGCACATGATTAAACATGTTTACGATTATTATCAAATATAACCTATTTAAAGTTGGAACAAAATTATGCATAAGAATCTATTTCTGACAACTAATCTAATGTATACTAGGGTGTAAGTTCACACTGTGATGGAGTACTTTAACTTTGAGGCTGTAGCAACAAAATGTTACCTTAGTCATGCGACTAAGTTCCCCATTTTATTTTGTCAATAAATTTGTTTAAGACATATATGGATCTGTGATTCTTTACTAATTGAGCATTCCTACCATATTGTTATTTCTCTTGCTACTTTTTTGTGTGTGATTGGCAAAGTATGATGAAAACCGTGGTTACATCACTTTAATTTGTGAGAAGTATCTTTCCTTAGGATTTCACATACTATAATTATCAGTCCGCCACTTCCATTGTCTGACTTTTAAACTAAGGATTTATGTTTAATATTCTTTCTTGATTACACTATATACGTCACCTCTTTTAACTTTCAGAAATCCACTCGATTTTATATCATTCCTCAAAATCCTACTTATTAAAAACTGAATATCTCGAAAATCAGTTATAATACGTCCAAGTAACAGGTTGAGTCTTAGCGTTGATTCTGTGAAATCTTTATGATGCTAAACACCCCAAAATGACAGCTTGCTACTTTCTCTGGCGTGATATTTAAATTTCAAGTTTCTGTACGGCTAATCATTTCCCCATGTAACTTTGAAAGAATTGACGTCATAAATCTATCGATATTTTTCACAGTGATTCTTGCAGTAACATATGAACTAACATTGCAGACGTTATGATGTAGACATATGTACTTTCGAGTGCAACTGTCCAAATATCGAGACATGCCGGTATCCAACCAGTTATATTCCTCTCACATACATCAGAAGTCAAATTTTTAGAGGTAAGCTCAACCAATAACGAAGTGCAAACTTCATAGTTAATCATCTCAAACAATGCAGTCTATGAAAGATTGCAAATACTTGCCTTCACTATAAGCACAACAAACTCGTTCCACAGACAAAGCAATCTGTGGATACAGGTTTAATAAAGCCAGAAGGTGCAGCAACTACAAATTGTGGTTAAATGCCGTGAGCTGAAAAGTCGATAAGTAGAAATCAAAGCTTATTAATAACTAAATGTGATCAGAGTTTATCTAGAAATTATACATGTGTAGTGTGATTTACGAAAAGAATATATGCCAAGAGAATGTAGGGCCAGTGAAATTCCACTGAGTCCTAGCCAAATCATCCAGCAGTTGGGTCATTGAATATCGAACAAACCATCGATCCCCGTCAATGTCAAGGACAGCCAACGCGCATCAGTTAATCGTACGCCATGGACTGGCCCATGCGGCAGTGGTTTTACCTTCGCTTGTATCTACTTTAACTAATATATTTCTGTAATAACGTCCTCTGTGTTTTACAGTCTTCAAAGCATCTATACTACCTTGGTACGTCAATGGAGTAATCCATGTAAGGTGCAGACCGCGAAGTGTGACTTCGACGTTAGCTAGTTTGTCACACCACTCACGTCTAACTCGAGTAAGCCTCCAATCATTTCGACATAGATCATCTACGTTGGTGATCTACAAGATATATGAAAGTACTGAGACGTGACAGGAACTCTGTTTCCTACAATTTCTTTGGGGTTGTAATTTTACCTTTGAAAAAACATGCAGATTCAAGAATTATTTATCTGCATCAAGCGTTGTTTTTCATTTATCAGTAGTATGAGTATGTCGATGAACCTTGCGCGATTGTAAATTTTGTATTTATCATAATGTAAGGGTGAATAAGAACCCAAAATAAACTATTCTGTAGGTCTTTGACGTTGATGCTGGCCTCAATAGTCTTAGTGAACGCGCCTAGTTGAAGGCGCTCGGTCACGCACTTACGCCGGGTCACGTGTACAACTTGTACATACGTGTTGCCACTACAAGCCAGCTTAGACCAAACACATCGCGATATATCGATGGCGTTTTGAATATACCTTTGAACCACTTCATTTCTGACTTGACTGGATTGGTATCTTTTAATTATAAGTGATTTCAGAATAACATCGTATTATAGTGAATACCAACAAGCCTTGTCGTACAAAAGAACACAAACTGTCATCAAGCTTTAATGGAATCTGCGACACTTCATATTCTTTGCCTGCATTATGCTTTAGCGAACATTTTGAAAAATTGCGTTCACTTTTCACATCATATGTTGTATATCACTCAACATAAGGATAACGCTCTAGATTGATCGATTCTATCCTGGGAAACGACAAATAACTCATAAACGAGCGTCTCACATTTTGTTAACAATGCAGTTGATCCTACAACTGTCCTTGGGTTTTAACCAGGCATTCGGTGTTGTCATTCAAATTGTTTACACCATATAAACTGATTCACAAACTTCCAGTATTTCTGTGATATTTGTGAAGAATCTATAAATGAAATTCATAAAACTGAAATTAGTCCATGATTTACGTACAGTAATAACTCATAAGAATTTAAAAGTTAAATATTATTCATGCATGTGCATTAAATCTCTTCATAATATGGTCAGATGTCCATAGAATTGTATTCCCCATCTCTATAACAGACATATGGTAAGTTCGCATTAACTAGCAACATGGTTATAGCGATGTTAAACAGTTTGTAATTTCTCGTAGCATCCTTAGCCCACTAATTACATATAAAAACACACAGTTCACCACAGACTTACCTCCTTGTCAACGTCGTAAAAGATGATGTGAGTCGATAGTGCTGTATGATCGTGATGTCATCACACAAACTACAAATCATTCTGTACATCTAGATGACTGAGGATCAGAAATCTTTGAACAAGACACAAACTCCTGATGGCACCAGGAAACATAAGGACATATTATTACAATCCACGCTATTTGCGTAGCAAAGCACTTGGATGTTAGGCGTATGATGGAACACATCCAACAAAAATTAATCACGTAAAAACCAATCCGACTAACGTTATTCCACAGGATGACGTAAATGTATTTGAATTCATCTCATGAACATCTGTCCAGGCAATTAATGATAGGAAGACAAAACCCAAGATACCGAATGGGGAAACACTCAAGATTGAACCCAACTCTCCTATGGGCATCTCAACCATGGTGAAAAGATTCTTCACGCTCACGTTGTGGCGCGCGCTAATTTTATTGATATAATAAGTAGTATATGACACGTTAAAAACGTAATGTCTGGCAGCAGAATATGGGGAAAGATCAAGAAATGAAGAGCGGGAACACAATGGAATTTGTATGAAAACGCATGAACAATGGAATGTCAGACCATCGATTGATGTTTGTAACAGGAACAGTCCAGTTCAATATGATGGATTGTTATTTTGCAAATTAACGATTTACTATATGGTTTTCTATTTTACCAATTAACTCTGTAATTTTGAGCTAAATACAATTCGGTTGTCCTCACCTGTGTTCTCCTGCACTACAATGTCACGTAAATAACTCTCCACACCTCAAAGCAGCAAATGGTGTGATACGCTTGAGCGTAACAAATTTTATAACACAGACTAACGCAAATTATCATTTCACTCACAATTAAAGCCTTGAAGCATTAATAAGTATGGTAATAATGGCTTTCTCACAGCACACTCCATCTCTACTCACCAGGACTATGCACCTTGACCAAGTCTTTTTAAACCTCAGGCATAGTACAATGTATCCTTCCCCGCACAGCTTCTATTCGATAGTACTCACATCTGTCTCGCCTGGTTAAGTAATTTAAACACCTTTACTAGCTCACATCATATACCCCATTCTGAAAAATTGAGAAACAGGGGAGCAGCAAGGCACTTGGATGTAAACAGTAAACAATGTTTAACATTTTGTAATGAAACAGACAGATGCATGACAAATTAGTAGATTGAATTCGTACTCGCTCTAGTTGTTAGAGAGAAATGTGATCAGAGACTGTAGATGAGAGAATGCAGTAATAAAGAACAATAAGTTGTGATATTTACCAAGCTGGAGTAGGTCTAAAAGATGTAAGGGAAGCCAAAGTTACAATAAGGAATGCTGCCTATTAGAGCGGGGAGTGCATATAGAGAGTAACGTGTTAAAAAAACTAATGACCATATATTTTGTTGTCCGAGTCAGCATGTTATAGGTTATCATAGTAGAATAGTTGATCCAGCATAAGATTGGAAACATGAGTCTGAATGGCGAGCGTAGGAGAACAAACTCAATATCAAAAATAATTGACTTGTTTACAATCATAAAGAGCATGGTACAAACTGTGTTCTGTCTCACAAACATGGATGCGCTGAATTCATCGCCCTCACCATCAATGCTTGCTGTTCAGTAACTCCACCCTCCCTCCTTTTTGCGATGTTAGGCTTTTTTATACTTATTTTTGGATATATATCATACCTCACACAAAGTTCCGTGTTTCACATCCTGTTGGAAAACATGACTTCTATAAGTGCCATTTTTCAAGTTTATAAGGCAGATGCAAATTATGGACTGTGAGTAAGGCATCAATGTAATGCCTTAATTGACTACAATATAAAGGATACGTCGTCAACCAGAGTGCAAGGATTAAGAAGGTATAATGTATTATATTTATTTATTAAAGTAGGTGGAAAAATATGGAAATAGATGAGTTATAGATAAGGTAATGAGTTGTGAAATAAAATTAATAGCAAGTCAACATAGTGTACAGGAGAGTAAAGCACTGATGAAGAATAGACAAGAAGGAACTCATGTCAATTGTCGCGTATTTTATTTTGTCCTATGCTAGCCGGTTGATGGGCTATAGGCTCAATAGATGCAAGACGACTGGTAGTGGGCGGGGTAGTAGCGCCCATTGGCATTTTGTAATAGGTTGCGTCCATGGATCGACGGATACCGCTCGTGAAATGGATAAACACTTAGACCTTCCAATCTTTAAAACTCATTGAAGTACTAAAAGCAAACAATTAGACTCAGATAACTAGAAGGCCTACCGGTAAAACTAACTCAATAGACCTAAAGGTAGATGACGAATTTATAAGAGCCCCAGCAGAATTATACGCGTTGCTTAGCAAAACATCTGCACAGACATTTATTGTGTGCAATCAGGATGAACGCATAACCAGCAGTTTCAGTACATATGCAATCGCAAACCTGAAATTTACGCCGAGTACTGTGAGCAAGGCAATAAGATCATTAAAACCTTCTCTTTAAAGTTGTTACAATAGCCAATTTCATTAAAACTAGGGTTCTTATATTCCTATCTTGCTTCCTAAAATATTCAATCTGTCTTTTGATTCAGGCATTTTGTCTCGGCGCCGGAAAACTGCGTTTATCATTTCACAAAAGGATCTGCACTGGATGTAGACAACTATCTTCAGGTTATCATATTACCCAGAACTACGTATATTATTTAGAAAGCGATTGGCAACCATCTAGATATGCATTGAATGATTATATCTTCACAACATCGATTTATTTCCAAAAGTTTTGAGTAATCTTTCCCCTACAATAATATGATTTTATAACAAAAAATAGGGATGAAGGGTAGCTGATCGTCGCTCTATACTCTGAATTTAGTGAATCATGTAATTTAAACACTTTCAGTATAGCACGCGAAATTCATCCATCTCGAAAGGTAGAATGCAGGTGGTAAAAGTAAGGGGATACTTCTCCGGCCCTCAGAAAGCTGTTAGTGGTGACTTTCAGGGTTCAACCGGTGAACTTCCATTGCTCATGATGTATGTTAATAACATATGCAATTGCTTCACACATGGCAAGATATTTCCGTTTGACGACGACTACAAAGTAGTATATGTATTCCACCCAAGTCAGAAACTGTCCATAAGAACTAAAATAGACAATAACAGCGATTCGCACAAACCACTCAACTACTTAACCACGCCTGTTCCTCCTCGTGAAGGAGCATAGGCCACCTACCAGCACTCTTCAAGTTATGTGGTGAATCTTTCGAGACCATAATTAATATGATTGTGGATAGACATCTAAAGTCATGCAAACTCCTGGCAGGTGTTATTTTATCAGATACTAACCATCCCCTTCACTCGTATCTTTCTCGTTGTATATCTTCTGGTAGAACGAGACGAAATTACATTAAAATCCAAGCACGCAAGCAAAAGTATAGAAGTTCTATAATACCTTACCTAGCAAATATACTCGGTGACGAACAAGTTGTTAGAGTTAACCTAGTCAGTAACCTACATTCTCAACATGACTCTAATTGAAAAGTTGCACAGTTTTTTTTCAGATTTTTTCTTTTTTTTAACTGTTTTTTTCTTTTGTTTTGTAAAAGAAACTTGTTAAAATATTTTTGTGCTGATAATTCTATATTGTACCAAAATATAATATTGAATAAAGCCATAAATATATAAATAAATGAAAACCCTGTCCTCGGTATTCCTTTCAGCTGTCATTCACCCTTTTCATACATGCTCAGATTAGAACGGATTATTTTCTTTCGAAATTCTGAAAGATAAATCCTTTCATAAACACCTAAGTATATACGGTAAATTTTTACTGTGTGATGAAAATGCCAAAGAGAACATCATAACCAGTGGTCCTGAATCTTTAGAGCCGGTAAGCTATCAAATGTCTAAGATACTACAATGTCTAACCAGCACCCGAATCTCATTATCTTGAGGACGTTTTGAGGAACTTTTTGTAAATTTTGATGTTTTCCCTAAAGTTGTAAGTAGTATGGTAGTTTTCCTCAAAGCTTGGAGTAATTTTAAGGAAAACCCCCCAAAGTGTTATGAAGTTCGGTGGAAATAATGAGTAAAACCCAAATTTTGACCAAATGTTTTAGAAATTTTCCCTGGACTTAGGGAAAATTTGGGACTTTTGCGCCATTTCTCCAAAGTATTCTGTACCGTTTTCCGTAAAATTACCCAAGCTGGACAGAATATTCCACGTAAGTGTGAGTCGCTTTTTATCCATTTCTCATCAGCTTTTTACTTTATGTTATTCGTCGTGTAAAAGGGTTTCTGATATGCGGACACATCTGGATTTACAAAGATATGCCGTTTGTGAACTGATATCGTACTTATTGTTCATGCACTTTAAACTATTTACTGAGTTGCAAATTGTGTCTAGCTGGTTCTTTGCTGTAACACTATCATGCAATTCTATCACTTCACGTCTACTTATACGACGTTGACAGCGCAATAGGTCTGGAGTGGCTTTTGTGCTCTTGTATAGAATAAGTAGGCCAATATTTTTGCTCGAATCAATAGACTGTTTGGCATCGTTACAACAGCCTAACTTAGACAGGTGGAGGCATGTGGATCTGTACGACTTTTTTATGAGGCGGATGACTTGGCACTATACCGCGTGCTCTATGGCAAATATCCTTCAACTTAGTTGGGTGTGTGCAGCTGGAGGATTGTACGCAACTGCATTGTACGAAGGCACCACCATTTATGCCATTTCTTCAGTCACAAATTCTAAAGCACTTTCAGGTTCAGTGAGTTGTTCAAGGTTTTTATCAGTATTAAGGCCCCATATATATGTAAGGGGTGACAACTGGCTAATTATACCTTTAGTTTCAGCTAGAGAGATTTGAAACACGGATATTAATACTATATCCATCAGTATTTTGGTATGGATGAGACAAGCTATTATGCCGTTTGGTTTTTGAGGTTTTGGATTGTGACCTTAGTAAAACATGCTGTCAGGTAATCTGCGTTGACTTTACGATACACGTGGGTATTGTGTCTTTTCTGTCAACCAGTCTTACCATCGGCGTACTGCACCAAGCGACAGAGGGTTCGTTACATGGAGAATCAGGTAGTGGTAGTGATATTTGTGGATTAAACGCATAGAGTTCAGAAGATAAAAGTTTGAAATTATCAGGTAATTAATCGCCATACATAGGCGTTACAGATCATGACTTTTTATTTGGCTTACAGCTTGGGGAAATTTTTTTTCACTAGAGTTACTGGTCATAATTTAAAGCTCGGTGAGTAGAGAGCTCGTTTAGCTAAATATAATGTCTGTGTATGTAGTTATTAATAAGTATTAACTGTGTTATTGCTAGGATCATAGGCTATGGTTATAAAATGTATTTTAGATATACGGAGTTCAGATACAACATGAGAAAGTAGCGATTAATTGCATATTTATATCGAAATTAGTATGGTCCAAAGATAAAGACGCATCAATGTTAACTACTGGAGGTTTATGTAGGATATAATTATATATTTCTGCATGAGCAGGTACACTCTATTTTCATAGGCATGATCTACAAATTACAAAATTTGTCGGCTTACATCATGCTCCACAATTTAATAAGTTTATAGTTGTTATAAAGTAGACTCGTAAAGCGGTTGCTGTAAACTATGACCTTGAGGGGGCGCGTACGTCAAGTTTGTTTCAGACGTCAGAAGTTCGATAGCTGTGCTCTCAGAGCAAGATTCTGGAGAAAGAAAAAAGAGAAACAGAAGAGCAGCAAGGCACTCGGATATGAACGCCAAGCGTTGCTTAACATTTTGTAGTAGAACGGACAGAGGCATAATAAATTAGAATAAATTCATATTATCGCTTGTTAGAGTGAAATGGAGTCAGAGGCTCCATATAAAAAAATGCAGCAATAAAGAGCAATGAGTTGTGATGTTTAACGAGTTGGAGTAAGCTCACATGAAGGAATGAAAGTCAAGGTTGGTACAAGGAAAACTGTTTTTTAGAAGAGGGTGTACTTATAGAGGGTGAAGTGTTAAGAATACTAATAACTATATATTTTCTGTCTGATTTTTTTCTCTGTCATTTTGTTCATCCGATACCATTCACATTATCTTAGTGTAAAAGCCCGAGTTAGCATGTTATAAGTTGTCTTATCAGAATAGTTAATCCAGCATATGTAGGAAACGAAGTCCGCGATAGACATGTATTAACTGGTAAGTGTCCGTAGAAATTATTTTCTCGGAGTAAAGTGTACTCGATATACAAGATAGAATGATAACCTCCTTATAATAAAACCTACAAATGAAAAAATCGAAAAATTCCTAAAGCACGTGGAAAGATGTTACTACTTTCAAATTTCGTGGTTGCTTGTATAACATGTTTCTTAACCATCAATTTTATTACGTTACGTATCGCTTTTATGTGACCGTTATAATTCTGCGCTTTACGAACTACCTCAGTCAACATTTATTCTGCGCTATACAATTCTCAACGCTTATACATTGTTTACAAACCCATAATTTCTACTATTGTCACTTAGAGGTTTGCAACGTTGCATTACCCACAGACCACATGTGTAACCCACTGATAAGCTTTTATGATGGTAATTAAAGTAATGATGATTCTTAACAGGATATAAATCACAGAGCAACATCTAAAACGTAATATTCTGCCAAAAACCTTAATGGGCTCAATATCACAAAAAGGGAGGGTGGGATTACTGACCAGCAAACATTGATGGCGAGGGCGGTGACCTGAATCCAGACATTTTTGTAGGGCAGAACATATTGTTTGTTTTAGGCTCATGTTGACTGGGGGCGAAGCAATTAAACAGACTCGTGTTTCCAGTTTAACGTTGAATTTGTTAATCTACTAAGATAAGCTTCAACATGCTAACATAGATTTTACATTATGGCCTAGTATGTGACATCCAATCATAGAGAGAATTAGAAAACAGAAAAGCAGAGATGTAGTTATTAGCATTCTTTAAGGCTCTACTCTATTGATGCACTATCCAATCCTAATTCCCCTATTTTACGGGAAAATGGGTCTATGTTTGGGAACGCCGCCAATGAAAATTTAAAGAAATGGTACGAAAACCCAAAAATGTCGGGACTATAATATCGTGACAAGACAATCAAGTATAAAATAACAGATCTCGAATTTTGGCGCGAAATTCACTCATCCATTTGTTTAAAATATACTTTTGGCATTATAATTTATGTCGGTTCGTGTTGAAAATCCTAAATCTTATTCCTAACCTTAACTATCAAATGTGAATTATGATTCTAATTCCTCACACTAAGTTATAGCCCTCATTTATTAAATGAACATTCTTAAGGTCATTCTAGCGCCGCTCAAATATCGTCCATAAGTTATAGTCTCACCTCCAAAATTTCTTCAGGATTTTGGGCAACATTGGGAAACCCATCTACGTTCTGTGATCAAACACCGATATTCTTCCGCATTTTGAGAACATTCTTCACGATCTCGGGTTATCCCAGAAATAATTGATTATACAGAATGATCTATCGGATTAACAACATGTACCAAAGAGTTTTTGTGCATTTGCTCAAATGTTTTCGGTTAACTTCTCAAAGTGAACGCATTTTAAAGCAATTAAATCATAGCTGGTGACTAAAACACTTCTGTCGCGTTAAATTGGCAATTAGCGATTAGATTGCCGTAATTAAAAGACATGTGATATAAATGAAAATGTTTAGTAAATTTAAAAAGTACAGATTGTGTATTAATAAATAACTTTAACGAATTCTCAACAAATTTTAATGTGTTTCAGTTAAGTACATGAAGTTGATATTGAGTTCTAATAAACAGCTTTCTTTATTCTAACTTCAACTTCCCTTTCAACGTTCGAACCCACTTCACCCTGCTAAATATCACAATATATTGTTCTTCATTACTATGTTCTTCCATTTAAACATTTTCACCATATTTCACTCAGGAAACAGCAGCTGTCTGTCTGCTCAACTACATGCTGTTAAGCACTTTTTACGGTTTATACTCGACTGCATTGGTGATCCATCTCTCCCCTTTTCAACATCACACTGTCAGTGCATAAGAATGGAGGTTCTTATGTCTGAAACAAACACAACGTACGAGTTTTCGAGGTCACAGCTCATACCAAGCGCCCTTAATTTTTACTTTATAACAACTATAAACACCTCAAAAGTTTTACTGTACAATCGCTTGGCAGGGTGAGAATTCTAATTCCCGTGGTCACGTCTTATAGGCAGACCAATGTTGTAACTGACAGATCATGCCCATGAAAATGGCGTGTATATGCTCCCGCAGAAACATACATCGTTTCACGGATAGAAAATACGTGGATAATCTAAATAAAAACTATGGCGATGTTGTAGAAATTTCCCGTGTGTGTCGAGAGTGTGCGGGAAAAGTCCATTAACGTCAATTATCAACTATACGTTTACATTCTAATATGAAAACACTTACAATGATTAGAGTCGCTAGTGGTTGTGTATTATAAACGTATATATATTCAATAATATTTTGAGGTGGAATTGAGTCTACATGAACTTACTCAACAACAACCAGACATCCTTGTTTATCAACATCCTCTGAGGTAAAAGATCATATGTAAAAGATTATTAGGCCCTATCAATGACTCTATACATTGTGCATTTTATCTGATTGAGTTTAGGCTGATAAAAATAATCATGAGGAATTTAACATAACATTAAACCAGATAGTAAACAACAACAACGTCATATTACTCTTCACTACTACAGAAGCTATAAAACTAGCATAAACATTAAGAAAATTGACCTGCGACAGCAAAATTGCTGTTTACAGTTGGGAACTAAATACACCCGACATACTTCGTAACATGTGACATCTGCTTCAGAAGCATTAACTCAATCTATTGTTCATGACAAATGCATCGATATTCCATCTTCAAAATGTGAGTGATAGATGATATATCATTTATTTTATGACTGCATGCTGCTTATAAAAAGAATTTTTTCATTGACCTTAACCTGAGACTTAAGTTTTACTTTATTCGCTTCTCTATTCCACAAGTTGAGATGCGCTGCAGTGATATGTTTTGCTGAAATTGTATCACTAGATTTCGATAAACAAAATGAAGTCTTCAATAAAAATAACCATATTGTATGCAATTTTGTAGAATAATGACAATAGAATATATATCATGGGGTATCTAAAATAAGATTCATTGGTGCATGCCATAGCAATCAAACGAAGACAAACCGTTACGACCTGGTGTGCAATAATTTGTGCACCTCTTGCCTATAGTGGATGCTCATTATTTTGGCAAACAGTACCTGCGCAAGCGATAGACCGACTGGAATCAGTGGTTAAGTAGATAGCCCATTGGGATTTTAAACTAAAAGCATTGAGATCTAAGCTTGTAATCAACATGGAATTGAGAACCCACCAGCATCTAGCCGATGAGTTTCAAGTAAGACTGAACGAACGTTCTGGATTCCACAAAAAGCAAAATTATATATATTCTGCAAGGTACTTATAGTATAATACAGATATTTACACCCAGTCGGACTTATTTTTTCATTTACATTAAAGTTTTATGACTATCATAGGTGAGATAAAGCCTTACTCTCACATATTCCTCGCAATTAAAAATTTCAAATTTTTGTCATTTTGAATGTTTGTTTTTTACTACGTAGTCGTCATTCCATTCGAAAACGAATTTTTTTGTCCAAACTTGTAATAACTTGTGGCCGGTTTTGTCCTGTTGATATATCACGAGATACGACTGCCAATTAGGGTCACCGACTTGTTAACCGGACCACTGACGCATAAACCAATACGTGTAGCCTAGAGTCCGTGTTGGCCATTGAGATAGCAGCTTCTCGCCTAACCCAGCCGATTTAGTTAAGGACTCAATTAAAAGTTCCCCTTACACTAATCATACATTTTCAAAGATACTTGGTTTATGTACAGGCAAAATCAAACTACATCACACCATAAAACAGATAATAACACTTGTACAACATCAAGTCAAAAAGTGGCTGTGAATGTGAAAAGTTGTGACTAGTAGATTGAGAATATCATGAGCATAGTAAATCAAGGGTCAATTAGAAGTTTATAGTGAGAGGAATGTAATCATATATAGATTAGTTTCTTATCAGTTATACAACACGAATATATATGTATAATAGTAGTTCATAAATGGTTCTCAGAAGTTACCCATAATTTAATTTTTGCTGTGATATAGCAGAAGTGCATTTTCAACCACCAAGAAACAAATAAACGTTTGTCGTAAATACTGTTTAACATATATGAAATTTTTTCCAACAAAATCTGCTTGGTTTTTCTGTGCTCCAAGTGTTTTCATAAGTGGTTACGCCGTTTTGTTACGTAGATAATTGATGTTTTACAAAAACCTTGGACTCACCTGAATTCAATGTTTCATTATATGATAGATTTAGGCTTTTTGATAATGTAATACTGCGGGACTGTGCGTGTGTGTGGAAGTATTACTCTCTAAGCCCAATATCAAAGTGTGTTTTTTAATTTTAAATCGACCCTTTTGGACAACTTCCTGAGTGCTCTACTCATCTACCTAAGGCATTTCCACAATAAATATAATAATATTACGTACTCATCTCCGCCTCCAAAATTCTCCGAATCGTGAACAAATAACCATGTAACCTCAACGTATTCTCTTTTGAGATTTTTCAGTTGTTGTCAAATGTTATTCATGATCATCATGTTCGCTCTTAGTTCTTATAGAGACATATCCTAATTTTTTCTTCCCTATCGAATGACTGCTAATTTATCTTCTGCCAAAGAAAGTTACTTTTGATGGCTTCTAGTCCAGAGATCTAGACTATCGTATATATTCAGTTATTTGCGATCGTCACATTTTTATTGATGTTAGTGGTATTTATAAAGGTTCCAACTGCGTTCATTACGATTGTTTTCATGCTGGCAGTGGAAATAGGAACTTTGTTCTATGGTGAAATTTTTTAGTCATGACTTAACAGTAAATGCCTTCCTTTCTACCCTCACCTAATCCATATTTTTAATAAGATTAACTTTTAACTATATCAGAGCTCAACTACCAAGTGTATTTTGGTTGTCAATCTCTATATTTCACTTCCAGATATCCGTGTTTTTTTAATCTGAGGAGATCCAAGCACCAGCCAGCTTGGAGATAAAACAAGGACAAATGTAATCTGGTTCAATTCCACTCTTCTCTTGAAACTTAAAAATTGAGCTGCCTTTACTCACAGTTTTGCAATTTTGTTAGTAACAAGAAATCTGCATAATCGTTGCGATTCTCTCAGATACATCAAGGTGTTAAGGGAGGTTCCACAACGTTCTAAGGAATAACATTACTTATTAAAAGAAGTTGGTCCATAGTGATAGGTTCTTTTTAATTTTTGCCTCAACATTTATTTATTTTCTAAAGAAGTGACTTACACTAAGTCACGAAACGTCAGAAAATCTAATTTTCTACTCATTGGGATATTAAAAATATATAATATATTTTTGTATTTAATAATGATTTATACAAACAAGGTTTATCATCCATTTAACTGACCGAAAAGCAAAATGTAACCTTTGAAACATTTAATGTCCATTTTACTTCATTTTCTTTCCATTCATCTTAATACATGAAGTCTGTTTATGTTCGTATCTATAATTATTACTGTTATCAATATCATTATTGGTTCCTCGACATATAAGATATTCTTTTCATGTCTTCTTATTCTTTAGAACATATATTATCCCTAAATATCCAAAGTCTATAACTAAAAACAAATTATCTCACGGTACACTTAAATAAATTAACTTCTCCGATTCATTTTATCTTCACCATATATATATATATATGTATATATAAAACATAGAAATTCATATTTGATAATCTTTTGCAGTTAATCGTGACATTTATATCATCATTCTTAATTATTATTGCACAAATGTTTATATTAATATCCGGTTTCTATCTCTATACTATTGTATAAATCTACATGTAATTATTCGAGTGCACTAAAGGTTTTTTTAATTTCATTTTTCTAAATTGTTGGTTTACTTTAGAGCTCGATGTTCATTACACAATTACTATTGTTATCATGGTTGAACCCTTTCACTAGGTGTTTATTTCTTTTCTCTCTCTCTTTTTACGTAAATAAATATTATTCTTAAGATCACAAAGTTTGTAATCAAGACAATAACTTGTATTACACTTAACTTCTCAGATTAGTTTTATCTTCACTATGCATATATGACTCATACATACTGATATTTGCTTATCCTCTTCACTTAATTGTGACTTTCATAGCAACACTCCAAACTATGACTGCCCAAACATTTATTCTAGCGTCATATCTTACTTCAATAACAAGTTTTTTCCTGAATTATTTTCTATCTTATTTTTGTTACTAGTTTGACGATACATACATAGTCATTTATTCTTGTTCTGTGTTCATAAACACGCTTATACAACTATTCCCTTATTTTCTCATTTCCTTCTTTAAACTCAATTCAACATTCTTCTCAATTACACATAACCTGACTTATTATTATTTGTTATATCTTGAAAGCTGATTACTTGATAAACCACGTATCACTGAACACCAGAACGCTTAAACTTTTCCAAGTCGCAAGGAGAAGACAGAAGACTAGTGAAAGGAATATTATTCCAAACAGTGTCAATTATGGTACAAATTGTCAGGTATTTATAGTTTTTAGTAAGAACAAAAAACATCATTACAGTCCTCCAATTCGCATACAGGGGGTTATTAGCCTTGTCCAATCGGGAAGCCACACGTAGGAATTGTAGAATATTCTTCCTAAAGGTGATTGGATGGAATATCTTCGGCTCCTGCTGAGCCTCTTACAGCTTCCTTGAGTTCACTCGTGGTCCGTCGTCACATTATTATTCTATTATTATTACTCTCTTTTTTCAAATATGGCAAATATAATGCTAACATTATTGAAACTTTTGTATTATTGCATTTTTGAAAAAACGCGAAATCGTTTCTTCACAACACTTATGTACCCATAAGATGTTTGTGAATAATAATAATAATAATTAAGGCGAATGTACCAATACCGAATAAGACGCATTTTAATAGGGTAGTGATGATCTTAGAACTCTGTCATTCAGATCTTCATATACGACGAACTTGACGTTAATAAACACTCTTCTGACAGCATGCTGCGTTCAGCTGTACTCGTCCTTTTTGTCTGATATAAAGAGTTACGTAGCGCTATATGACGATAAAACATTTTTATGATGAAAATTTTTATTCGTCATATTTTTCCTCAGCTATTGATCATGTCCACCCGTTCTGGGAAAAAAGCTTATAAGCGCATGTCGAAATGAACTCGTACGTGTGTAAGGACACAAAGACAAACTGGCATACATGCGTGTTGTTGACATGCATTAGTGTAGAAAGAATTCTCGTGCAATGCATTTTCGGATGTTTTTTAGAACAAAAAAATATACTCATACATATGAACACATTCAAAAAAACCTTGTATGTTTTTAAAACAATAATGTACATGAAGAAAATCAACATTACTGATGTTTCCCTTCAAGTACGAGGCATTTTAACGGTCAGTGTTGACGTTATCATTCGTCCCATTTTTATCAGTGATGTAGTATTTGAATTTGCAATGAATAACTGTTCTCCGAGTGGTTCCGTGTTCAGCTTTGAGGATTGTGTGGTTATGATCCAGTGCCACTACACGCTAAAAACGAAGCCTGCTCAAGACCCTATAAAATCGACAAAAAATGGACTCAGATAGCTTCGATCAAAAAGAAGACAGCCGTTTGTGCATCATAATACTGTTTTCAGCACTGTATTTTATAACTACACATAATCCTAGATTCAGATTCTTTATGAACTACCTCCATTTGTCAGTTATTTATCCACTCATAACTTGTTTACACTTATTTTCTTTAACTTGTTAGAATGCTTTTGCTTAATATGTGTCTTAATAAAAGAAGATTATACTGAGTAGTCATACCTTAACTATTCCCTCATGTCTGCTCCGCGTCTCGATCTTTATTTTTTCTTTTCTTGCACTCTCTTTCAACCCCGTTGAGATATGCCACCGAAAACAGATGTGGAGCGAGTGACTTCGTCCTACGACAGCCCACCATGAAGCATCTACAACTGGGAGCAAGGCCCTTAGCTGTTGGCGTAACCGGTCTATCAACCCGTTTGCTTATGGGTGATATGTAGTGATTCGGAACTATGTGATTCGAACTAGCGCCCACAGCCTGTAGTACAAGCTGGTGGGCAGCCAAAGTTTGCTATCCATTGTTCAATAAAGGCGCCAGTTGATGCTACAGTAGTCATGTTCTTGTTAGCTGATGTTTGTATTCATCGCGTGAAACGATATGTACACGCTAAGAGGTTAGAACATCCATTCGAATATGCTAAGAGTCTCATCAAATCCAGATGAACATGCTCAGAATGAAATTTTGGCGATTTCAAGGAACCTAGATGAGATTAGTTGTGTCCAATCACCTTGGGTTTGTAGCAGCTCACATGCGAGCGTGCCCAATCCCTCATGTCAATGCTCCTATCAGGTCAAGGAAATTGTTTTGACATCAGCCAGATTGTTGCTTGAACACTTGGATGGGAAATCCTGTGCAACTTATTGGAGATATTGCTTTGAGAATATCTTGGAACGGTTGGACGATCCTTACCCATAGACGTGTCACATAGAAAAGTGTCTCTACCTGTTTCCACCTGTTTGATCCGTAGTAACAGGGTTTTCGAAGATAACTGATGCTGAAGATCAGTGTCTTCTTTCTAAAGCTCAACGAGTTTTAGAAGGTCGATTCCTTGGCAGCCGTTCAAGGACGTAATAGGAATAAAAGCGTCTGCTACCACAATGTTGCCCCATAAATGTGTTGTAGATCTGATTTAAATTGTTAGGTATATTCTAGTTGTTGGAACTCTTGACAAGAGTACTTGCCCGAAGACAAACTAAGAAAAAAGTAAAGGGTTTATAGTTAATAAATACAGTGAATTATCAGCCTCCCACAGGGTACGGAAAGTGCAGTATAGCAAAATACATGGCTAGGATTTCTTTGCTGAAATTGCCTTACTTCAAATAAGAGTCTTGCATCCGTCTCACGAAGATTGCCTAAAGTTGTCAGGTTCTGCTTATCCATTGTGAGATGGTGGAGAAGATTTGTAGATCAGGTGGATGATTTTGATGGAGTTTTGTTGTCTGAGCTGGATTTTTTGGTCGTGGAGCTTTCATCGTTCTTCTGAACAACATCATCAGCACAAACTTGAGATCCACGACCAAACCATTCAGCTCAGAGAACAAAACTCCATAAAAAAGCTTATCCATTGTTGTCAGATTGCGTGTATGGCGATGTTGATGGGTGAATGTATTGTTGATTTCACGATCTGTAGTGGTTTTTATATTTAGTCACCAGTTAGACGCTAATCATTGACGTCCTTTTCAAGAGCCATATGCAGTGGTAATGTCCATGAACATTTCAATAAACGGATAATTCGAAATTCTACCGCGTGACTGAATTCGCTTTTTGCCAGCCGTAGCATTACGGGAGCTAGTCGGCGTGCTTTCTAGTATACAGGCGGTTCTAGAGTCATAGTTTAGTGTGCAGCATTGCTGGTTACGTCAGGTAGTTTTGATCTCGATTCATACATTTCGGGGTGATCTTCGGCTATGCGTTGGTAGCATGGGTGGTTTATGTGCCTGACAATAACTGGGGAGAATATGCAGCAGGGAAATGAAGCTAAACAAACAGATAATCCAGTGTTGTCACCTACTAACTTCTGTTTGAGTGTCCATAAACAGATTATTGCTTTTCTGCTGCTGTTCCAATGATAGGTATAGAGACATCTCCACCAACCAAAGTCCAGGAGATGTATTTGCGTTAACTCACGTTCAGATAAACGTATCGTGTTACGTATGCGCAATCGGTTTCCCATTTGACGCCTGTGGGTTGAAGACTGGTTCATTCAAACGTTTGTTAGAATTTGCGAGGAGAACATTAACTATTGCGCCAGTGCCGACGAGCTAGTGAACTTTTGTCATAACATCGGCGATATGCAGCAGACAGTTGTGGTCGCCAGGTACGATCGCCGCTGACGCCTGATGGAGAAGAAAATTCTTGAGAGGTTATCCGCATCGGACAATTTAAAGATCGGGAAACTACAGAGTGTTCTGCAACTTCCAGAAGTCTTGTCATACTTATTTTAGTGTTAACAATAAACAGGGTTATCTACCTCTCGTAATCTGTGGACAGACCTTTTTCGTGAAGAACTTCCAAGAGTTTTGGAGAGTGTACAATTATCATAATAGTAACACAATGAGTCAGAGTATGACAGAAATTCGTGATGTCATTTTTTGCCGATTGAGGCTTTTCTTTGACAGGGTAAAACTCAACTCAGAGGGTTCTGGTGATCCCAGGTCCGATTGGCAGATGCCGCTAGTCCTTTGACGGTGTTATTTTGAAACGAGAAAATAACCTCCTGCGCCTGTCAAGAAAACCTGGAAAAGAAGAGCCGTTTTAGCATGTTTTAATCGAAGGTTTGTTGCTAATGAATAATTGCATCCGTAGCAACATATCTGTTGCTGAGCCTTGTTGTAACTTGATGTTGTTGAAAATGTATAACTTTTTGTAAAGTGACATAAGGTTGCGAAACATCACAAGTGAACATACTAGGTGTGACGTACCTGTTAAAATAGCGTAGTAGTGCCTTTACTCCTGCAAAAGATTCTGCACGTGAGTTTATACTCTTAGAAGTCTGCAGAACCGGTCTTCTATATAATTCGGCCACAATGGTAATTATTGACTATTGACAGGTAAAAGATTCTTAGTCTGAACATTTCGATAATCTGTCCAGTCGTAATGGAGAAAAGATATACAAATCAGCAAAAAATATATAAAGTACAAAATTAACATCACGATATATAAAGTTCCAGCAAGCAACAGACCAATGGTTTATTGTTTGGTGTACCAGATCACGTTGAGTTCACTACTAATAGTGTCAAAAGTATGCAGAGTTTGACAATATCTTTACACGTGACACTATCACAATAGAAGTATGCCAACCTAGTCAAGTCAGAAATGAAGTGGTTTAAAGGTATATTCAAAACGCCATCGATATATCGCGATGTGTTTGGTCTAAGCTGGCTTGTAGTGGCAACACGTATGTACAAGTTGTACACGTGACCCGGCGTAAGTGCGTGACCGAGCGCCTTCAACTAGGCGCGTTCACTAAGACTATTGAGGCCAGCATCAACGTCAAAGACCTACAGAATAGTTTATTTTGGGTTCTTATTCACCCTTACATTATGATAAATACGCTTTCATATATTCCGAGCCATGTAATTTATCGACATCAGCGTCGAAGACTATTTTTTTCGGGAATTTATTTACCTCCTCAATCTTTTATTTCCATTAATGAAATCACTCAATAATAAAAATCATTTTACTGTTTTTTCACTTGAATTGCAATGTTAAAGTTGAATGTATAATTAGGATGGATTACATTGCATTCAAAGCTTTTATATGTGACTTATTTTTTCATCCAGCCTGAGATTTCTGTGGTGCATTTGCAGTGGTTTTATTAGTTGATAGTTTCAATGACTTCCAGATCACCACTCATCAAAATGCGACCTGTTTTCATGGTTTATTAATAGACGTATCCGATAACCATCTTTCCGTCTTTTTATTTTCACATAAGAATTTTGCTCCTTCCACATCCATCTTAAACTTCATGTATCGTTTCTTATATTTTGCCACACCTACTTATGAATCTTGTCACTGAATCTTCATTTAAAAGATTCATGTTTCTTTTCCCGAATGTTTGAAGTCGTCATTCGCAATACACTCTGTGCTTTAAAGTTTTCTTTCGGTTTCGTTAGTTGTCATAGTTTTAAAAACTCCGAGGGATATTTAAAATGGGTTCACTTTCCAAGTGTACACGAATTCCTTCAGAGTATATGGACTATGCTGAGAAACATTCAATATTTGAGCTCATGCAGGTTTTGTTATTTGTTTTTACTCTTCAGAGGTTACTAAAACTTTTAATAATCAATCGTCCTGGAGATCCTATATCTTATCTAATTAGGTGCCTGGAAAAAGATGTCGGAGATGGTAGTTTCACTTCAATTAAAAGACAGCTTTAGTACCTTCTATTTATATTTTTGGTCCAAAGTCTTCAGGCAAGAGATTGCTGGGCTCCATGTTGCAAGTGAAACTGCAGTGCACAATCATTCATGGGGACGACGTATACAGTTTATGTCCGGGAGAGAAAGTTAGCTAATCCTTTTTATCATTATAAAACTTATTTTCAACTGCCAGTATGAAATCGAAACAATAACACCTAAATTTTATTTGTCCTGGGTTACCTCGACAATCGTAGTGAAATCAATAGCCATTAGATCGGCTTAAGTTAAATCAATATTTTAAATCTTATGGAATGTTTGAATTATGAAACACTTTTTGCAATACAGTCCTGGAAAAATTCAATTTTAACGTGATGAATGATTTTTTTGCGAACTCACTTACAGTTGTTTTTCAAATCAAAATTCTAAAAAGATTTCTTCTATGAAGAAAAATAAAGACTTTCCAGTCTAAATCACATATAACCTGCCTCAGTTCACTTAGTTGCCTCAAAATTTAGGACACTTCAACAAACCTAATTTCTTGTGTGTAGTGCCTTTCGTTAGGATTGTCACAACTACATACATGAGTCTTAAAGATCTTGTATAGATGAGTGAATGTATAATGCTTTAGCCCAACCATTTTTCAACCATATTTTGCTATCAAACTAACAGTTTTAAACTTTTAAATTTTGGAAAATCTCCAAGGCTATCAAACACCCGAATGAGCAGCCTAATGGTATCATTATGTATGTTTTTTTTCTTTGTGAGGTTGGTGTTTATTTTATGGAATTTGAATAACAACTTCCAAATTACAGATCACTTTGCTGACAGATACAGATAGTTTTCATTCTTTTTATTTTCCTTTTGCCTTATATTGATTTTTCTGTCCTGATGTTTTTCTCCTGTGAATAGTCCGGAAATTTCTAAGGATTAAAAACCTTTATTTGTGCAAATAACGTGAAATTCATCCAAAGGACTTGCTTTAGGATCATTTACCTAAGTATCAAGCACCAAAGAATCATTGGTTCTCACAAATATCACGTCTACCACAGCTTAAATTTCTGTGAACGATTATATTTCTCATTGACCTCATCGTGTGTCTGTCTGACAGTGTATTGGATGTAGACTCTGGGTGATTTTGAATGTACTCATTAGTATTAGAATTAACAACCGTTATCGAAATAGACTCACTTGGTTCCTGAAAGTGTATTTGATTAACATGTCGGTCGTATGTTTCTAAATCCTTAATATCTAGAATTTGAGCAATAGATTTTCCAGCACTGTCCTCCTCCACAAAATAATGTTGGATCTTTATATACCCAAGTTACAAACAACGTGACTTTATTTAAAACATATTTCTCACACTGACTTGAGGATTCATTTGAAGTGACTTCATGTTGAGAATAAACAACACTTGATATGAGATCATCCAAACTGTAGTTACGTTTGAATTAACTTAAAACATCTTCAAATTAACCAAGGTTTCCACCAGGAACAAATACATTATGAGGACAAATAACACTTGATATGACATCATCAGGATTTGATTTCTCCGAAATATTCTCTTCAAATTTATTAAGAATTGTTTAGGAGAATAATAGGTCATTAAAAATATCAGCGTCGATCAAAATTGCATCGAATTTCCGATCATGATTTGATTCACTAGACATGTTTCTCCCATATTTATAAGAAATTAATCAAAATCATGCAAATCACTAGGAAAACCCATATCTGGTATAATAACACGAAAAATCTGATGAAGTTGATCCACTAGAAACCTTTATCTCATAAAGATTTTGACTTTCATTTAATACACCTATATTCATCTTGATGAAACCAATTATTTTCTGAGTACGGGTCTCTCCAGCTTGCCTGACCAGTATCGCGCGAAACACAAGTTTATTTGGTTGTAGTTCAGTTTCAGAGTTATGCAAGTCTGACACTATACGGCCTGTATCAACACTAAAGTTATCAAATGAATCAAAGGGGGTATATAATTGCTTCTGAATATAGCCGTTATCTGCCAAAATTGCGAATAAAGATAAATGATCACTAGAAACACTAAACCTCATAAAATCCAAACTACGGATTTTTTCATCACTAGTGGCAAAAAACAGTAGTTCTATAAACTGACAGTATGTGTCCCGTTTTACCACACTTAAAGGATTTGGCATATCAAATCACATATGAATTACAAGAGCAAAATTTACTGCAGGATAAGCATTTACCAAACCTGTGCTCATCTCTGTAGCCTGATTTGTGGCTGGCCAAAGAATTGTTATCTTTATAATCTTGAGCACGCATTGGGTTAGAATAACTAAGTAATGTAGGGAAATTCTTGGTGTCCCGGCGAATTATTTATGAAATTTTAACCTTTTACGGCTTTTAAAATCAGTACACTTAACGTGATTTAGTAGCAGTAGTTCTTTGAGAGTTGCGTAAGGGAGTACAACAGGCTTACCTGATAAAGTCAAAGTTTTTAGTAAGCTGCAGGTAGCCCGTCCGATGGATGTGAGTAAATGAGCCCCAATTTTATCGTCAACATGTTTCCTGCTCATACTCCAGATTACAAACCTCTTCATAAAATCTTGGTGAACTTCAGAGTTTGAATATGTATCTATCGTGACGCCAATATTGTTAATTAGGAGTATTCAAATTACTGTACTATCTAGGAATTTCCGAAATAGTGCGATATACAGAAAGTAGAACTAGGTAAGCAAAAATGAACGTATTATATTTAGAATTCGGGATCAGCGGTCAATGTAGTACCAAGGAACCATTAGTTCGTACAAACACCACAACAAGCACTGTCTGATTTAACTACAATTACATTAAAATATTTTTACAGTTTTCGTCGAGTAAAACTTTCAAAGCACTTGCAACCACTGTTTCTTTAATCACTTGGTAGAGCATATATTGTGTTATTTTTAAGTTTAATAAGAATTAACACTCGTGAAATTTACCTTTAATAAAAGACGTAATTTTGGTTATATGCGTGTCTAAACTTACACACTTGTGATCACCTAAAATGTTTAGCAGGTGTTCTAATATTGCTGTCTAATTTGAACACTTTCCAACACACCTGGATGTACGTTAGTTTCATAACTATTTGACATGTAATAAAATAATTTTCTACCGTGAAATATTGAAGTGAATTTAATAGGACTATTTCTTAACCATACTGTTAATCCAATTCGGCGTTTTATGTCATTGCCGCCACAAATGGTTTGCTCTTTTATTCATATCATTTGCTTAATATTAAAATTTGTTTATATGTTGCTTTGTCAGTGGAACGTAAGTCTATCAATAACTTTTGTGAATTAAAAAACTTGAAGAAAAAATGGGTTTTTTTCAATGTCTTTGCGGTTATCATATTAAATAATTTTTACTAAGCAAATTATTTACTTGTTAGGTCGAGCGATTTTTGCAAAATAAGATCTTTCATGGCCATTTCAAGTACTTGTGGGTTATTTTATTCCGTCCTCATCCTTAAACGTGACTTATTGCATACGAGGTAACATAACCTTTGGAAACTTAGACTGCTATAACTGTGTTATGATTTTGCCTGATAGAATGCTACGGTACAAAAACTAATTGCTGCTTTGAAGAAACGGCTTAATGAATCTGATTGTGAATCAAGAGGTTATATTATTGTCGATTTCCCAAGATGTGAAAAAGAAGCTAAAGCACTTACAAATGAAGGAATATTTCCTGATTATGCAAGTATGAAGTGATAATTACTTTTTATGAAGTGGTCATGGTAGTCTTTCTAGATGCACCTTTGCTTACATTAATTGAAAGAGCATCAGGAGAAAGGATGGATCCTGATAATGGAGGTGAAAACAAGAAATAATCCTTAATTTTAGATTTACATTAGATTTATATAATCTACTACATAACCCCCCAGTTGATTTAACAGTCGAGAGACGCTTGGTAAAACTTGCAGAAAATGATGAAGAAACAATTAAAAATCTTTACAACGAATACAACAGACAAATGGTTCTACTGAAAAGAATTTATTCTAGTGTTGCTTATGAATTTAATGCAGATCAACCAATCAATGACTTATATCATTCCGTTTTGGCAAAGGTAAACCAATGTCGTCGCGGTGTTGCTCTGCAAACTCCTAAAATCGTTTTATTAGGCTATCCTGGAGCTGGAAAACATACACAAGCAAATTTGCTAGCTAAAAAGTATGGACTAATTCCAGTGGACTGTGGGCAGCTTATACTTCGTGAAGTAGCTAATCGTTCTTCAGTTGGGAACATAATGAAAACTTATGTTCAAAAAAATATTCCAGGTATATTTATTAAGTCTTTCTTTCTGTTGTGTACGGTATTTTGTATATCAGATGTGTTCTTTCTTGTACAAACTCTTATTCATTAAGATAGTCTAAAGATTGACCAATTGTTGAACTGTTAAGTTGCTGGTTTCATTAGACATATGATGAGAAGTCTTCAGTTTAATATATTACACATACGTTGGAACTGCTCCTGGGTTCAATAACCTCGGGACAGACTTACTTATGATGGTAATTTTAACATATTTTTTATGAAAATCACTCAAATTCCTTTTTGTTTACAGTATTTGATACAAAATATAATGGTGTTATCATATATTATGGTTAAGAGTTTAAACATCATAATTGTTGCTTTTATGTTTATGACATAAACAATTTTTCATGTGGTATATAACCATTCCTTTATAATGAGGGTTTATATATTTTGGTGGTAATTATACCAAACATTGCTACGATTTGCACTTTAATGCTATTTTCCATTCCTTTAAAACCTAGTTCCAGATGCCATAGTCTCTGAAGTTGTGAGAAACAGACTGAATGAAATTGATTGCATTACATATGGTTGGATACTTGTCGGATATCCACGTACACGTCAACAAGCAGAGCTACTATCATCGCATAAAGTATACCCGACCCGAGTTATTTTAATGGATATACATCAATCTTGTGCATCTGAACGACTTTCTGGACGTAGAATTGATCCAATCACTGGTATATGTTTTCATACAGCATTCGAATTTATGGAAGATGCATGCATAAGTCAACGTGCTTTGCAGCGTCCGAATGATGAAGAAAATGCTATAGGCCCAAAGTTATCAAGATTTGCAGCTAACAGAGATGACATTATCATGTACTATGATTCATGTGTGGTTAAAGTGCATGCAGACAGAGATATTCACACTGTTTTTGAAGAAATTGAGACTGCTATTGTAAATCCACTACCACGTTTTAATTTTGTTAAATAGTTTAATATTATATATGTATTTGTGCAGACAGAAGTTAAATACATAATTTCTTATAGAAAATTCAGGGTTTTTTATATGATTTACTCAGAAAATAGTTTGGTAAAACTTTAATTTCTCTAAAAAATTTTATGTCTATATTAAAATCAACATTGTAGGATCAAATAGAAATTTACATTAGGAAACCTGACCCAAATCTACTGAAATATACACGAAAACATCATTTGTATGAGGTTTTTGAGGTAAGAATATTTTGTTAGCATTATTGAAATTTCTTATATATAAAGAAATGGTCGAATACTTTAAAATAGTTATCATTAATCAAAATGTTATCAAAACGTACTTCATAGGTGTAAATTCTGTTTAATCCAATCAACAAAATTACAACCGAACTTTGTACATATTCCTTATAAAATCAGATAGGGCTGAACTGTGTCAACTTGCCTCAATATTTGATTCAAATATGTAACGCGTTAAAGGTTCATGTAATCAGCCTTGAAACTCAATATGCGTGAAGGCTAGTTATACTACTCAGAACTCATTTCACTCCTGTAATTTCTAAATTGATTAATGGTGTATGCAAAACAAATCACAACATTCAAGTAATTTGATTAAAGTTATCATTCGTATGATTAGTTGAGGCTAATGAATAAACACGCTTCGTTTTTTTCTTGTACAATTGAAATAATAAATTCAAACATGACCTTATTCTTGTAAACGTGCAACTTTTTAACATTTACTTACTTTAAAATGTAGGTAAACATAATTTAATTAAAACGAATTGTATTAAGATACAAAAGTTGTAAATTGAAAAACTTAATTCAGAAGTCTTAACCTAAACATTAAAGGCATTTCTAACCAACCAAATGTTTTAAAGAAATTCCCGAAAACCTCCCCAAGTTTTAATTTATTATATTCTTGTATAGCTTAAGAATTTTTCTTGTATTGTGATAAAGCAATAAGTGATCTATTTGCACCAAAGATATATTAGCTTTTCTTCAGTCTATATAGAGTTGAAAAGCGAGAGTAAAGTCATGTAGACAAAATAGTAAATGTTACATATACAAAGAATTATTTTGTTGGTAATAATCATCCACTAAAACCAGCTGATTGTTAGGTGCATAGAATAATATAGATAGGTTGTTTTTGTTGATTAAATGCTTTGCTCCTCTCGATTTAAATGTTATCAAACTAGTGCAGGCTGATGAACATTGGTTAAACCTGTTAGTACATATGTATGTTAATCAAATTTAGCTTAAGTTGGGTCTATTATTTATAAAAGCTAATTTAATATAAAGACTAAATCAGCTTCCTTGAACTCTTTGTGAACATTTCAGTACATTTTCTGATGAACGAATTTTCATATTACTTTTATATTCCTTGAGATTAAAGTTCCAATTCCTGTTATGATAATTGGTCCCGTATCTTTAAGAGTTCTAATCTCCAGAAAGTCTTTAGGATGATTTAAAATTGAATATTTTAACCATAAATTTTTAATAGTAAGTTCAGAAATGAGAACTATTGGGTCCCAAGTCAATCATCTAAACGTAGTTTGCTCATCATAAGATCTAAAATGCCTCTATCTATTCCACACCATACTAAGGTTCCTCATTATGGACAAGTCCCAAACTAGAACGACAAAACTTTGCAGTACTTCATAGGTTTCAGTCGCTATCTAATTCAAGTTACTTCGTGATATAGACTATTAGTAAGTCAAATGTTCATGAAATACATATTCAAAATTTTGTAGAGTTTGCAATAATATTTCCCTTACAGATGGATAATTGTCAATCATTTACACTTCAATAAGTGGTCACCAATATAAATTTTTATTTATACGGAATAAAACAAATCTCAGAAAGATATAGGTTCCATTATTTTAAAGAGCTTTATCATCTGTCTACAATTTAAAAACGAAATTACTGATAATTTGAGAAAAAAACTTAGATAAAATTAACTAGTTGATGTGGAAGTTGATCTAGGTTTATATTAATAGTAAAAAAATATGCTAATAATTGTCCAAAAGTTTATTTACAATATTAGAAAGCAAATACTGTAGTAAAAGAAGAGAAACCTTGGGGCTGAATATCAAGTGATATAAATAAGTACCTCAAATCATTTTATGATACAAGATATTCTATCCTTCTATAGATATATGTTTTCCATATAACTATATATATGAGTGTACAGCTTAAGTAAATGATTTCATCGTAAAAAAATTTCCTTCTCTGAACTCTTTTTCTTATTCAATGACACTATGGGTTATTCTAATTACCTCTAAAACTCATGAGAAGTGATTAAAAAATCAGGGTAAAGCTTTCACTATTATTTGTCTCTCACTCTCTGTATATATATATATATATATATATATATATATATATATATATATATATATATAATTTAGTAATTTAAGAATAAATCATTTATAAATGCATCTTTTTTTAATGTTGTCAATCATTTCATCATCTGTTGTTTTTATGCTGAGTGTTTAGTAGATGCTTGTCTGTTTACTTATGTAATCAATTGAAGCTATGAACATTTTTAGTACATTAAAACTATTGAAGTTATGAATAACTTGATATTAAAGCTAATGAGAATTTGATTACATGATCAAACACAAGAAATATCAGTATTCAAATTGTCCAATTACAGATAACAAGATTTGTATTCACTATTATTTGTTGTCTTCATTAATATTTGTACAATTGAATAACACTATAAAAGATACAATAAAATTATTTTAGTGGAAAGTGTTATACAATTTATTTACTTATCAGATGAATAATAAAATTATTTATAACTCTATAAAAGCATACATAATCAACAATCCTGTTTTACGATATTCTGATGGTTTATTCACAATTATTACTGATTATTATTGAAGGCACTTTTAGGTGGTTTAAGCGTCATGTTACCGGAAAATCCTCGTAAATGGATTGCAGAAAAACTTCAACTTCTTTACGATATAGGTTTTATGAGTTTGAACTGGTAGGTTGTATTTCACTCCAATAATTTTTTTAAAAAATATTTGAATTTGGCTATGTTTGCATTTTGATTTATTTGTATGAATTCTTAGATTTACGTGAAAAACTGGTATATCAAGTAGAATTCTACGATTGTCAAAGTTTTATCTGGCTAACAAATAAATTTTCTGACAGTTTTATCTTTAATAATGTCAGTGTAGCTGGTGAATATGTTCGTTCTTTCCAATGTTTAAATTATAATGAGATTTAACCATGTAACAAAAAATTGGTGACTGTTATTACTCTTAAAAGCTTTGTAGATTTTCTCAGTTTAAATTGAATATTTACTGTTTTAATTATTTACTGTTAAGTAAGTTAATAATATTGACAACAGTTGAATGAGTTGGTAGGTATCAATACCATGGTTGGACTTGATAGTTCCAAATAAATTAAGCGTTAGGCAGAATGTTAATAATAAATATATTTTTGTCGAAAATACAATTTTCTAGTAATTGGGATATCACAAAGCTATATTTATCATTAACAGTTGAATGAGTAATAAATAGCGTAGGTCTATAGTAATAAGTAATGCTAGTAAATCACTTGCTTGCACTTTGAACCTTCGTCAACTTTGGGATGTAATAGGTGTACTCAGTGATTACTTACATCAAATTGTTGTTCTAATGAAATAGATATAGAGGTTATGGGTCAAAATTAGTTACAGGTGAGAAAATATATTAAGGTGAGCATTTGATTAGACTTATTTATAAACATGTGACATTGTCGCGTACATTTTCAACCATTTCGTATTATATTTCTCCCGTTTTAAACTTTAATATTAAGGGATACATTTATTGATCCGGATATGAAACCTTCTCATCCGTATGTTGATCATGAATTAATGCATTCCCTATTTGGTACATCAAAATTAGAATTCGTAAGTTCTACTGAATCCTCAATTTATTAACTTTATATTTAAAAATACACCTCTTTATTTTAACGATGACCGTTATCATCAATTGATATTATTTGAAGAAACAATGGACATCCATTCCGCTTCATTTTAAAACTCTTCAGCAGTGTACATGTACGACCTTGCAAATGAATGAACATACTGTTCACACGGCAACAGAGTCAATATCAGTTCTAAGTTCAAATGAAACACAACTATTAAAACTCAAAACTGTAAACAATCAACAATTAAAAGGAATGAAGTAATTTGTTTTATAATCGACCGTTGTTGCTACCTTGACGTGGTGGTAGGGCTTGCCCATAGTGATGAAGTAATTGAGCTATACTGGCTGGAACAACCGTTCCTCAAGGTCCTACCATGCCAGACAGGTCGGTTGAAGAGCGGTAAGACTAAAAGCAACAAAACCAAGGTCCGAAGGCGAAGTCGTACTGCTGACTGTACAGAGGTGTGACGACAGTAAGGTGTTTCCTTCAGACAACCAGCATAACAGCGATGCTGCCTTCCCACAAGGAGGGCTGGGGTTAGAAAAGGTCGACCCTAAAAATGCACACCTCGCCTTATCCCACGGATATCCGTCTCCGGCGGTAAGGTCTCAACAAGTACGGAGCTAACACAAAAATTACTCATAAAAAGGTCGTGTGTGGCCGACCTCAAGCAGCTGTCCCTTGGGCAGTGCGGTCACGCTCTCAGGTCACTATGGCCACCTCTAATCCAATTTCCTTTTCAGGTACCTCCAGCAGGACCCTTCCACGGTGTGGGCAACCGGGAAGTGATAACCGCCCTCATACCTCTAACAAGACTCAAGACCGACTATATATATATATATATATAAATATGGCAAATCAAGTTACTCTTCCTTTAACATTTTACAGCATTCTTTTAAAGTTAGTATATACTAGGGTTTATATAGTTGTATTATATTGAGTAATGATTATCAACGCACAGGTCGGCACTACATTGTTGCTTTTTCGAATGTTTGCTTTATGAAGGCGAGTAAATCATGGTACGTTTATTCGTAGTATTGGTATAAAAGACCAGAGATAATAACAAACTTTAGTACAACTCAGTTGATAGTACTGAATGTAGATAAATATATTTTTGAAAATTCATTATATTAAAAGAATTGAAATAGTTTGGAAATCTTTTTTGTTAGACTTTTTATCTCATATACTGCATATTTACTCTTTTTATTATGTTTGTTTAATAAGTTGTTACCAGAAGAATTACAATATCAAGTAAGTTTTGTATTTGTTGAAATACTGTTTTTCGAAAGAAGAATTTTACATATACTTGATTCGTTAGTCATCAAGTTTACCTTATAAAATGTGGAACATATACACTTGCTGAATTCAAATAAGTTATTTAGTTATTTTAAATAACTCTAAAGGTTGACATCATTTAGTCTCAAGTGATAGTGAAACGCAATTTTGAATTTGTTTAACCCAGATCCATAAGAGTTTGCCCTAGTACATGAATATTCAACTTCTTGATGAAAATATATCATACATTTTATTCTTATATGTTTTGATGATGGCAATTTCTGCTCTTTAGATGACCTCTACTTAGAAAATATGTGCCTAATCTTATGTTGTATCACTTTTACGATTAATATTCTAAGAAAACACGTCCTCAAATGTATATTTATCTTGTACATTACAATTCAGATCACTAGACTGTGATCACATAAATACCAATACCGTCTTGTTTCTTGAAAACTCACTACTAATTTACACTTATAAACATTTTCATGGTGATTGGTATAACTAAAGTAAAATAAATTTACAGTGAAAATAGGTAGAATGAAATAAATTTTGTTAACCTGAATATATACAAAATAGATGTGGTAGGTAGCGTATTACTTTGAACGATAAAAGTGTGAAAGATAGTATACTTTATAATTTGTCTAAAAATAGCATGTGATATAAATACATATAACTAAACATACTATACTTTGAATTTTTCTATTTAATGTAAGCCTACACCTGAAATGTTAGCAAAAGCCTATGCTGCTCATAAGCAATCCATACTAAAAAAGTGTTTCAGGTTAGTTATTATGTTTAAATCATATCATTATTTTCATAAGTACTTATTTTCAACATGATGTGAATCATACAGTTAAAAAGTTCAGTAACAAAAGCAATTATTCAATACTTCAAATCTCTGAAAAGAAATAACCCAATTTATAATACTTTTTCATCATCTGATCCGTATGATCTAAATCACTTTATTCAAGTTAAATCAACCAGTAATTTAGATATCTCGTGAATGTAGAAAATAAATAACATGCATATTTCTAAATACTGGACAATAGACTGATAGTAAGTTAATAAATTCACTTCAAAAACCTTATCTTGATCATCCACAATATAACAATATAATTTCTACGAATACTCGTCAAGATTAGAACGACTAGTTTGACAGGAATTGGGCGCCGAGTATAGAGAAGTCAGTATATGTGAAAGTTATATTTGATTTTGATCATTACCCTGAAGAAGTTCAGACTAGTTAGTTGGACGAAACGTTGGAATTATTTCAATTTCAGTCGCTGAGATTATTGCAAATATAATCTTCACATATAATAGCAATATAATGTTTACAAAAAATATTATTTTTGCCATACTTATTAATCATTGTAATTTATTTGAGTACATTCATCATATTATGAATTATTTGATTCATTGACCCAATCAGCTCCTACATGTTATTTTATACATTTTTATAATCATATTAATTTACCTATTAGAATATTAACATAGTGAATTGTAATGAAAAGTAACTACATAGTTTTAATCAATATAACTTGTAATAAAATTCAAGCAAATCTATCAACAGGGCTTAATTAGTTATTATATAATACCATATTTATGTATCCAAACGAACTTGTTAAACATTTTTTAGTTACCATAATCTTAAATATAACACACTGTGATACTTCTATGAACTTTTTACAAAATTATTTAAGTTTTTTTTCTATCGGTTTATTATTCTGACGGATTCTATCACTCAGAGTTCTTGATTATCATTCAACTGTGTTTTAGGTTTTACTTTAAAATATATGTTAGTTACACAGATAATTACATATTTACTTACGCCTGTTACCTCTCGTGGGAAAGCATGGGCCACCAAACATGATTTCCTCTCGAACTCTCTTATGAACAATCCTTTCGATTTGCTATTCTTCTTTTTCATATCTGTTTTCATTTCCTGATGCAGTATGTTATTTGGCATTCCTCTATTCTGTTTCGCTTTAGGATTCTAAGTTAGCGCATGTCTCGTGATGCAGTTTGATAATTTCCATAATGTATGTTTTATCCATCTCCAGCGCCTTTCCTTAATTTCCTCTTCAATTGGATGCTGATTTATTTTCTCCAACACTAGGCTGTAGTTGATAGTTTCTGGTCAACGGATATTGAGTATCTTGTGTACACAATTGTTGATAAATACCCGTACATTTTAATGATGGTTGCAGTAGTTGTGCAAATTCCAACTTCATACAGTAGAACTATCCTGACGTTCGCATTGGAGATTATGACTTTGATATTTGTCAACAGTTGTTTTAAGTTCCATATGTTCTTCAGATACGTAAAACTTTTCATCTCTTTCAGAGATTCTTAATCAAGTGTGATTTGGTTGTTCTCTGTATTGAATTTCAGGATCTTTCCTCTTCCCTTTTGTATGTTTAGGCTTATTGATGCTAAGGCTGCCGCTACACTGACTGTCTTCATCTGCATTCATGTGTATGGGATGGACGAGCTAGGTCGTCTACGAAGTTCAAATAGTCTAGCTGCATCCAAGTTATCCATTATATTCCGTGCTTTCCCTCCTATTTGGATGTCTTCGTAATCCAGTCCACCATCAGAAGAAGGAAGAAAAGAGAAAGTGAACAGTCTTATCTGACACTGATCTCCACTTGGAATGAATCTGTGAGCTGACCACCATTCACAGCTTTGCAGCGTAGTCCGTCGTATGAGTTCCCTATGATGTTGACGATTTTCTCAGCCGCACACCATGGTGTCGAAGAGGTTTCCATAAAGTTCTCCTATTCACGTTATCAAACACTTTCTCATAGTCAAGGGAGTTGATGTATTGTGATGATTTTTATTCAATTAGTTACTCAACGATGATCCGTAGTGTCACGGTTTGGTCTGTGAACGACCGATCCTTACGAAATCCGGACAGATGATCTCGAAGCTGAGAGTTTACTCGATCTTTCATTTGATGTAACATTACTTCGTTTAAGCGTTTTTCATGGTATTAACAGTAGTGGGATTCCTCCGTAGTTTACACACTTGCCGAGCTCCCTTTTCACCAATATCTTGATGATGTGTCCTTTCCAGTCTTTCAATACTTGTCTCAAATCTTCCTAAATAGAACTTACAGAATAATTACACACTTTCTCAGTTCCATAAAACATCCCTCATAATGAAATACATGAAACCATTTAGTTGGTTTTTTGATCACAATTTATTATGTTAATACGTTAGAATAACACACTATATTTATAACTGTTAACTTACTGTAAGAGATATTTTGTTCGAAATAAATGTTTTCAGTGATGTAGGAAGAATACACACGTACAACTTGATGATTATCATTCAACAAGTTTTTTATATCGGGTTATGTAACAGTTCACATGTCTACGACTCTCTGTAATCGATTAACGTTATTCTTAGTATCTTTCTGTAATCAGTTGTAATAAAAGGCTGGAATCTAATTACCTGAAGTCAATCTTATGCAAAGAATGATTGTAGTTGGAGGGCTATTGAATACCGCCGTGGATGGATGAAGATGATATTGTAAGATTTTAATTAGAAGCTATGACTTATGCAGTACAATAATATCGGAAGTTAAACGTATAACATATATAACACCCAACAACTATTACGCAGCCTGCCAATTGATTAAATTTAGAAAAGTAAACCATTAAGTGCCAACTCAGTTGTTTAAAATTCCTTTGCTCACCACAATAACTGAGGGCTCTCCGTCTTTCGTTATCTATTGTTTAACGCACGTATGGCCTAAGAGTTCTGACCTAAAACAGACAAAATCTAGTTCTTCATAGATTTTAATGATTGTTCCTAGTCTATGATAAAAAAGTATTTCAAAAAACTCCCGTTTTTAGAATTTATTCATGTTACACGATATTTATGCTACTATTATGTAAAACCACTAAAATCCTTTTCAAAATTGATATGAAAATGCAATCACTTTCCATTAGACCACATAAATACATATATTCGTAAAAAGAAAGGTTATTGATTAGTTAGTAAAGATTATCAGTTAGTCCTACCCTACTGAAAAAACCCGAATTTTTCACATGAGTGTCGTTCGATCAGTAAACTTAACGTATGAGCCCTATGTACCACAAAGTTCAGAGAGTATCCAACTTAGTTTATGACCTATTTTGAATAATGTATGGTTTCTTTGTAAAATGGTTGAAATTATACTCTATTATTTTCGAATTTGAATTTCTCTATAAATAATGCAATGGTAATATATCCAATAAAATGCATCAAATATGTTTATAAGCTAACCGCAGTATTTCAGTGCACATAAAAATTTTCATTTTCAAAAAATACAGTTTAGGAATCTGAAATAAAACTTCCTGTGGGTTGACATCTATCTCCGGGACATTTTGAATATAGATTGTCACCTTATGTCATATATTTTATGTAACAAATGAAAATTTATGTTATTAATACTTTGGAACCTTGTGATTTTTTAAATTCTAAAAATGATTTTCGATTCTCTGACTGTAATAACCAATAAAATACTAACATGATCGTATATTAATTTAACCAGTTCTATAATTTTCATACAGTCAATCTAACCATATGTAAGTGAATAAGTGATGGATTTAATATTCAGAAGTTACTAATTTCACTAATGTTTATTTATTACTTAGTAATTTGAAGAATCTTATAGTTTGAGCATACTCCTAAACATGAACAACCAAGATTTATTACAAAAGAAAACCGTACATCGGATCATCATTCATGAGATTTGTGGCGTTCATTCACCTTACGATTTACATCATAGACTGAGTTTGGTTTGCTGAATCCGACTCTGTCTTCAGTTTGATTAAATGATGGTGATAGGAATGAAACTTAAATTCTGTTTAAGTTCATATGTACTCTGTCAGCTTAACAGGTTTAGAACAACAGGATATCAAAAGTCAAAACAATAGGGTTTGTTAAGCATATCTTTCAAATATTTAACTTAGAAAACAGATCAAGAAAAGTAGGTGTGAATAAAAAGGAAAGAAATAACCACGTCAGTGAATATTAGATGACAGTCTTTATATGAAATAAATAATACGTAAATTATAAAAAACCAATCAGAGTTTAGTTGACAGACACATACATACGTATAACGCCCATGAATATACTTGACATGATCAGGGATAACAGAGCACATATGAAGGTCATTAAATACATGACCAGGTTAAAATGGCGATTTTAATGAGCAGAAAAAAACTGACTACTTAGTGGTGTAATAAGTGATACTATGATTCAGAGATACATTGAAAACCAAGGGGCACTAAGACAATTGCTTTATCTTATGTCAATTTCAACCGTTATTATTCTAGATTCACTCATAATAAATTCAAGACTTTTTGTTGTTTTTTCACAATTCTTCGGTTTTTTTAAGCGCCTGGAAATTACATTTTATAATCAAACGAGCACGAATGAATTATATGTACAAAATAAACTTTATTGCAAAAATAAGTATGAAATGTAGATTGCAAAAGATTATATTTCGAGGATGGCAAGAATATACACAATTTGTGATAAGTAAACAAAGAAGTAAGTAATTAAATTATGTATTACCTCATCATTTCTATCTTAATCCATTATTTTCCAAAATTAAGATAATTTAATTTTCCATTTTAACTGTTTATTTATTACTGATTGTATTCCTAATGTTATCGGCTTGAATTCATATCTTCTCATATACTACACAATGTCTGATTGGAAATTTATTATTATTACGCAGTACATTATTATTTCTGTCAATCAACAATGATCATATTTATTTTGATTATGAATCTAACAATTTAATTTAACCTTTAACTTTATTAATAAGAGCATAGCATACTACTTACTTCTATACTTATAGATGAGATTTATTTTATTTTAATAAGAAAGGTAAATTCATATTTTGAATTTGACTGGAACTTAACTTTCTCTTTTGATCAATAATTTGGACTACAGAAACATATATGGATTATTAATAATAATAATGTTTAAATAGAGCCTATTGATGTTAGGGAAAGATATTGATAAAATTAAGATAATTAACTAAAAAATAAAAAAGATTAATAGTAAGATTCTAGTGATAAATTAACTTTGAATTTCTGCGAAATTCCACTACTCTCATTTATCTGACAAATTACCAGTTAAATTAAGAAAAAAATTCACGGTGTTACATAATTACGGTAAAATATCATTCTTTTTTCTCTACATCATTCAGTGGCACAATCATTAATAACACAAATTAAAGACTTCACAGTGACAATGTTATATTTTAAAGCCTGGCGTCGGAATGTTGCAGAAGCTCGGAAAACAAGGGATTACTTTTCAGTAAGTTAATGCATGTAGTTAACATTTGTAAAAACACAATTGATTATCTTTATTGGTACAAGCAGATGACCTTCATTTGTAAGACTGGTTGACGATATTGGTTTTACGTACTTATAACAATACCATAAATCTATGATTAAGTAATAGATATTATAATAGGTTTGATCCAAGAATTTAGCAATGGCAGATATTGTTATAACCGTATTTAGTTTCTTCAATAAGAATATATTATCATCTAATTAAAACTAACATTACATTGGGGTAAAATGTTTCAATGTTACATTATTCCCTATCTCTAACCATAGCGTATTTTAAATTAAATAAATCCAGACACCTACACATTTCGGTGAAAAATGGCCAAACAGATTGCGGATAAATCTTAGTACTAAAAAAGAATTATGAACGGATATTGTGGTATCCACAACATTATCAAATTATCTGTAAATGTTTTTGTTAATTGATTGTTTGTAGAAGAATCAGTTGTATTGCTCAAACTATATTTCCCATTATTCGCTAATTAAATTTAAGTCAACAAACCTAGCAATCAATTGAAAATATTCATAGTATTCTGTAGAAGTTTGAATTATATAATGTCTGTATTACACTATCACAAAATACACCGAGTTATCAGCATAAACAAAGATACTGTTACACAGGGAATGTTAACATTTCCTTCAAAACATTTTGTTTTATTCGACTGCGAAGCTAAGTATTTACACCGACAAATGAATTACTTAGATATAAAGCATCCTGTATCACGCCAAACATCTAAAGTGACAGACTAACAAAGTCGAGACAGTTTAATCTAAAATGGCACTAAAATATTTCTGAAAAATGAAATAACTACAACCTCTTAATGTCCAAACATGTTAATGTTTTCCTATTTGTTCATTTCTAATGACTTTACGAGCTTTTTCTTTTCTAACTGCAGAAAATGCAAGAAAAGTCAGATGGTGAAAAGTCAGATGATTCAGAGTCTGAAAATCAATTACTTACTTTAGGTGGTAAAATAAGCGATGCTGAAAATTATCGTGACCGATTATCTGAATTACCTGACACCATACAATATAAAGTATGTTTAGCCATTCCTGTATAATGGATTTAAATTATGTGGAATATTATAATATGAAAACATTTCGGCCTAAATTAAATTAGTTTCATTGTCAGTATGTTTATCTATATATCTAACCACAACTCTTCAACCTGGATTATTGTTCCGATTCACATTGAGTGCACTATCTTAACTCAACTTGAATAGTGTAAAATTAAACTTATAGTAAATTAAAATGATTCGATGAAAATTACTGTCTAATCTTTATCCACTCAACTTTCCTGGTAACTTTTTTTCGAAGCTTGCAGATATTCTTCAAATATAGTTCGTATTTAAATGTTGAAGTAATTTTTAGTAATTCAGTAAGAGACAACAAATAATGAAGTGTTCATAGATGTTTCTATTATTTGAAGTCATATATTCATACAAAAGTAAATAGTACTTCTACGGTCAGATGTAATACATAAACAACCAATCGACCCCAATCGCATGATAGAATTAAGGTTTACTTCATTGAAATTCCTATCATTTCATTTTTATTTTCAATAATAAATTGCAAACTACAATGTTTGTTAAAGAAGTGTGTTACCAATCATTTTCTAAAAAATTAAAATACATCAAATATTGGGTTGTTAGTTGTAAACATTTTCTCATTTGAAGAACAAAAAAATATATAATTAATTCTTACTACTATTTCGCCAAATGTAATCAACATGGTAATGTGCACTAAAGTAGAGACTTGAGTACTTTAAGCTTTATGGGGACAATTTCATCTATTGAGAATTTAAAACTTGAACCTTGTAATGGATATTGTTCAACCTCTTATAACTATAGTTTTGAATGTAAAACTCTAATAAATAATGTAAACGTAATGTTTTCAACATTTTAAAAATCTATAAATTTTATTTGTATCTCGTTCCATCAAACTACTGTAATCTTTTCTCTCTTAATCATGAGAAAGTGATAAGATTTTGTATTATCATAATTATCAGATCACTGAGCGAATTCAAAAATACGCTGAAGTATTGAGGAAATTACGTAATTTATTATTTACTGATATAATATTTTGTTCTAATTTTGAACTTACATGGGTGTATGTTTAAGAACATCCTCAAGATTCAATTTCGAACTTTGATTCAGACTTTATCTCTGAAAATTACTTGACTGAAGACTCATGAAAAAATCTTATCATTAAATGTATGAAATATTTGAAAAGTGAATTTCTGTTTCATTCATTTGAAAATTAGATTTCTCTTTCTGTGTGTAATCAATGCTTTAAGATTTGTTGACTTGTGAATAAAGTAAATTACACCAAATGTCGATAAGAAAGCTTAGTATAGTTTTGTCTTCACAATATTTGACTTTATTTTTGACTTTTGAATTTTATAAGTTTACTCATTAGATTTCATTTCTTCCTTGCCTTTTTTGTTTAGATATTTGGGTACTTAACACCCATAGATTTAGCTCGAGCTGCTTGTGTATCTCATTATTGGTGGTCTGTAGTTAGTGAAATGGATAAGAAAAATACTTTGGATTTATCGTGCTTTGGTAAAAGGTAAACTTATTATGTCAACTATTACGTATGTATTTTAAATCACACTATAATGATTGTATTAATAAAAATTTAGTTAATCATTAATTTTATGGTTCTATGTTATTAGATATTATTGAATTAAATTCACCGTTTAAAAAGTTAGGTTATCTTCACAGTAAAAAATTATTGGTGACAGAACAGTTGAAAATCACAGAGAATTGGAAAACTGTTCTTGCTGAAATTGTGACTTCTTCAATAGTGTGCACATACAAGCCTACATGAACACGAACTCATTATATTTAGGTTTGGGTATGGTTTATAATATTTTCAAACACTTGCACATCATTTTTCCCAGTGAATATTTTTAAATTCATAAATGCCATTCACACATTTAGCGAATATAAACAATATATTTTGTTTGAATATAATAAATGTAATTCACAATGTATTTTTAATAAACGATAGAGACCAATAATTGAGGCTAACTTGCACAAAAAAATGGTTCCACTATATTGATAGCTACGATTTGTTAATTAAATTGAAGTACAAAATATTTTAAAACCTACAGTTGCCAAAATGTTACTTCAACATCATGATTTTAATATGTTATATATATAATTATTATTTACTGACCATAAGTAAATCTCATATATTTAATTGACTCACCAAGTCCCAGTCATACTTGAAAATGCCTGATATTTAAAATATATTACTAAAAGTTTATTCATTCATTAAGTTACTGTAATACACTGACATATTCTTCTTTCTCCTTTTTGATAGGTTAACAGAAGAACTTTTTTTAAAGCTTACAAGAAGACGTCGAATACATTTGCGTCATATCAACTTACGTAGTAGTAATCTGTGTACTATAAATTCATTTCGTTGTTTAACTAGTTGCGCTAATTTACAGGATATCAATTTATCTAAATGCACTGGTATCACGGTAAGCATAAGTAAGCTATTCATTGCTAGTTTAAATTTATCAATAACAATGGGCGCCCTTGATCGCTTTAAACAAAAGTATGAAGTGTGTGATGACCTTATGATAACGGTAGTATAACTTTGAAATTTGAATAAGCTTTTAATATTCTTTTTATATCAGTGTATTGATTGCGTATGTCAAGCTTAAAACATGTTTTGTTATAGAAGTAATGCTCGAAATATTTTTTTCAAGTGTAGTTCTGTTATCCTGTAAAACTATTGATAGGTTTATTTTATGGTTCTGTATTAATTCGATTACAGTTAAAAAATATAGTTTATATTCAACTCCGTATATGATAAAATTTTAAATAATAAAAACGTAATATTGAAATCTGATCAGCCTACAAGTAGTTATAAAGCACGCTAAATAGTGTTCATACAAACATTGGTTAGTATAATGCCTGGAGAAGTGTAAATACTGCTAATTGTTCACATGATAGTCATGATTAAAAAATTGGAGAAGTAACTCAAATAACACAGTTTAACTCGACCCATTCACTTTATATCTTTCTCTAAACTGTTCATTTCAATATTATTAAACTTACCTCAATTTTTTAATTCACTTCTGTTTATTTTTTGATTATCAACGATACTACTATTTTAATGTTGATCTTGTTAGCTTTGTTTTTTTTGTTTAAAAGATAAGTGTGACAATTTTAAATATTGTTAATTGCAGTCAATTTTTATTTTGTTAACTGGTGAAATAATATGTACATCAATGTACTAACAAATTAATAATCTACTTTTTTATCTCTTTTGTGGAATTCCATTATTTAACAAATATAGAATGCCTCATTAGAAGATATAGTAGTTTCAAAGTCCCAAATCCATTCTTTTGACTTTAAACTTAAATGTTTATTTACGGATTATTAGTCTACAAGTCAGTAATCATTGAATTAAGTAAGATAAAAAGTATATATATATATATATATATATATATATATATATAAACTTTTTATTGTTTTTGAATCCCAACATAATATGTTGAACCACATGTCTTAAGGTACAAATTAAATTGTCTTTACAGTTGAACAGTGTGATCAGTTTTTCCCTCCTTTTCTGATATACAGCATGATTATTTTACTGTTTATAGATCGTGAACAAAAGTTGTTTACATAATTATAAGTAAAATGACAAAATATTAAGAATATCATTCATTTTCTTAAAATATAAAACGATGTATGTTTTCGATATCTTGAATATAGTATTTTTGTTTTGATTTTGTTCTCTTTAGGATGATGCAGTTCGTCTAATAACTGTTGAATGTAGTTTACTTCTTTACTTGAATTTATCATATACTCAAATTACTGATGATTCAGTTCGTCACTTAGCGATGTGAGTATATAATTTTACTTCAAACTTATAATTGTGTTTCGAATCAAATAAAGATAACAATGTGTTTTAATATTTGTATATATTTAGACATATAGTCCTCATCAAATCAAGATAAATTTGAATGAAAACTAAAGTTTGAACCTCGATATTTTATTCGCATACAACACCAAGCAGCAAAAAGCATAAAATTTTCAAATATCCATTGCTAAATTTAAACATTCATATCAGAAGGGGCTTTGTGGAGATTGCAGCAATTTTAGTAGTTGAGGTCATAAGTCAATTGAAGCTACACCACCATGGAAAACCTGGAAGCACAGAATGACTGTTTCGCCACACTGTGGAACTCCTCAGCAGTGTGCATCCACGATCCCGCCTCGCAGGATTCGAACCCAGAACCTGTCATTCCCGCGCGCGAACGCTCAACCACTAGACCACTGAGCCGGCATCCAGCGGTGTAAATATCTGACTTCAACCAATCCACGAAATCGAGCAACACATTCACCATTATCTTCAGTGAGTTACTATCTCACAACAAACTCCGTTGAATTCCAGTGGTCACTGCTTCTCATTAGAACTCCAGGATATACCTCTTGAAGCCAGTCACTAGTGGGCATAGGTTGATTAGTATCAGAATGGGTTTTATGGAGATTGTAGTGATTTCAACAGTTGAGATTAGGGGTCCCGGGTTCGAATCTCGCGAGGCGGGATTGTGGATGCGCACTGCTGAGGAGACCACAATAGGGCAAAACTGTCATCCAGTGCTACCAGGTTTTTCATGGTAGTGTAGCTTTAATTGACTTATGAACTCAACTATTGAAATTAAGATTTCTTATTAATTCTCATGATTTTTATTTAGTCTAAAACCAAGTAAATGAAAATTATAACTGACTTAGTGAAAATAACATTAAGCTCTTAGTTTAACAAATAACTAAAATGATTAATTTTATATTTTATGATGCTAAAGCTGACATAATTTCTTTTTGAGTTCATTCACCAATTTGTCTCAGTTTATGATTACTCTTGTTAAAATCTTGATCTTTATGTTAACGACTCTGATAACTTTTGCTATTTTATTCTTTCTACAAACTTATTATTCTTATATTTATTAGTTGCAAAATGACATTCTCACTTTTTTTCTTAACGATTAAATCTATGCAAAAATTCTTGTTTTCTAGCTTGTAAAATCGTGTTATTAAAACTTTTGAGGTTTTGTTCTTCGTTAAATATATAAGTTATTAAACTAAAAAAGCTTGTTGAAAATATCAATATGTGATTTGGATTGTTTCTGAACTGATAACTTAAAGATAAACAGAAGTCGTTTTTGTATTTTAAGGAACTTAATGATTCCCATCAATCTGTTAATTAACATTTCTCTAAATGACATTGTAATTACTCTTATTTTAATAAAGATTTCTACATGTTATCTTATATTTCAGACTATATAATTAGCTATAATCTAGATTGTATTTCGTTATATCTTGTGACCGCCGATTAGAGAATAGTGAATTATCGATCGGACCAATGGCGCGTAAAACACTTGCGAGCAGCCTAGAGTCATTATTGGTCTCGCTTCCTGTCTAGCTCAACCAGTTAAGTCCGGAACACCAATCTGAGCCTCTGAGATATGAATCACTTATTTTAGACATATGGGGTTTACATACCAATCAAACAGACAACAACGTACCATAAAATATAAAATAACATTTGTACAAAATTTGGTCAAATGTGGCTGTAAATGTGGGAGGCATGACGAATAGACAGGGCATAATTCAAGAATGGTAAAGCGTATAATAATGGTTCGTAGGCCAAAATAAAGCTTATAATAAGAGGGATATGAATATGAATAGTTTAGTTAATTAACAATTATACGATAAAAATATACGTTAGTATTGGTCCATAAACGGATTCCAAAGTTACCATTCATTATGTTTACCGAGACCTAACATATTTAAACAATGTATTTCATAGATTTTGATATGTTGACAAACACATTGTTGCACGGATACATACTTGTAAATAAACGTTTAATCTATCTGATATAAAATTAAATAAATTAAATTATGATTATTCTTCTATTAAAACATTTAAATACAGTATACTTTCAATATTTGTTCTGTAATAAATATAACCATGTTATTTAACTTTGTTTTTTCACATTAAATGTACAACATTATGAAAATACTTTTTTTAATTAAGCAATACAAAAATGTTACAATATCTGAGTTTGGCCTATTGTACACGATTAACACAACTTTGCTCAACTTATTTCAATCAACTAGAAAGTTTCAAGTCACTAATTTATTTGGATTTATCGGGATGTATTTACGTAAGAATTTCTATTTTTTTACATATATCAATTTAAGATTTCTTTTTCTTTGCATAGATGATAGTTTTGAAATAGTTATAATTATAAATAGCATTTAATCAAGCAAGAGTGTAAGACGGTTCAATTCACTATTTTTGCTTTTAAACACTAAAAATTAATCAGATGAAAAACAAAGAATTTAAAATTATAATAGTTCCAGTGATAGTCAAAATTCAGTCAGTAACAACGTAGAACTTCGTACGTACGTATATCAGTTCGAGTTGCTATACCACATTAACACAGAGATGTAGTTGTCGATTCAAATCCCGTAGTGGTAGAGGTAGTAAAAGAATAGTAAAATTGGAAATATATAACTCAAGATAAAAGAATAAGATGTCTGCATATTGTGTTTTAAATTAATATGTAAAATGAATACTTTAGTCACAATTTGATTGATTCTAAGACGTGTTACTTAATGTTTTTTCAGGCGACATTCAAACTAGATAGCGTTGAGCATACATGTTTATGTTTATATATGAGAGTACAGTTCCTCTACTTCAAAACTTTTAATTGATATTATGACAGAAAATTTTGAAATATATTGAAAAATTCAGAATAACTATTTAAACTAACGTTATAGGATATATTTCGGAAAGCATTTCCTTAATCAAGTAAGGAATTCACGTTTATAACATTCATATTATTGTATTTTGTGCGAGACTATAATTTATGGACGAACCAATCAAGTATAAGATAACAGGTCACGGGTTTTGGCGCGAAATTCACTCATCCATTTGCCTAAATAGAGTTTTGGCAGTTCGTGATGAAAACCATGAATCTAATTCTTAACCTTAACCATCAAATGTAAATCCTAATTCTAATTCCTCATACTTGTTTATAACCCTCAATTAGTCTTAGTTATTAGGTAAACACTCTCAAGTTCAGTTTAGTACAACTCAAAGGTCGTCCATAAATTATAGTCACATCGTATTTTGAATACAGTCAATGATGGTCTATGAAACACTTAGAAACATGATTTATCAGTGAATTCTATATTTTATAAATCTACTTATGTATTCTCTTATATATTGATACATGTTAAAAAAGCCAAATTTCCTTTATCTGTGGTCCTACTTTATCTGTTTCAGTTTTTTAGCTGTACAGATATAAAAATCTTTTTAATATTTTAGCCATGCAGTCGAATAGTGGTCCATGCTGATCGTCATTGTCTGGATGATATTTTGTTTGTTGATTGTTTAGATTTATCAGCTAACATATGAAATGTACAAAATAACTAATCTTTTAAACTGTAAAACATAAATTATCTTCTATTAATAACTGTATTTTAGTCATAAATTTCCGGGTCATTTACAAGATGTTTTCTTTATTAACAAGTTAGTAGGGTATCAATAATTCTTATGTTACACTATAACAAATCATAAATTTCAATCTTGCATCCGAAACCTTTAACAGGTCCATGTACTATTTTTATCATCAACGTCACAGGTTTTTCATAATGGAATTCAATATTATTTGTCTGTGTTACTTCTTAAGATGATCAAAACTTATGACAGATGGTTGAGAACAATTACTATATAAATTTACTATTGAAATTCTTTGAAAATAAGGTTCTGGTGTGTAACATTCTTTCTTTATTGTATCATTTCTTTGCAATTATTTTGATTAACACTTATTCTGACTTACTTTTTTTGTTAATAAAATGTTCAAAATGAAAAGGAAAGTGAATATTAAAATTTGCTTAGTATGTTCCACTTCATTATATTTGTTCCAAATCAGATACTGTTTGATTCTTTATGTGCACTAATATAATATTTAACGGAATAGTGAACCGGTACACTTTGTACGAATATGAAATCAAATTCTAAGTATTTTGTTGGTAATTATTCAAGGTGTGTATTTGGAAAATTTTCTTAATGGTAGTCAATGAAAACAAATCGTAATATTTTGTACCGTAATTCATATCGTTTATAAATATGTAAATACTACTCAAAATGAGAATGATTTTTTTATTTGAACCTAATAACTTCAGATTGAGTCGGCTGGTTTACAAACAATTATAAAAAGTGTGACACAAGTGGAACATTGGATACTGAACGATATCCCATGGATTTCAGATACCGATCTTAATGTAAGTATAAATAATCAACCCTGTATTATTTCTTCAGGACATTTCACTATTTGGATCATCAAGTTTCTGCTTGATAATTTTATTATAATTTTAGCTTGCAGAACAAAGTGTATTAACTAAACGTATTTGAGCTGTACAAAAGGCTTAAGTAAGTAAATATGATAAAAGTGTCCGAGATTTGTTGGACTTATATGTCAAAGTTGGTTACTGTTATGTCTCCTACTTGATAACGGGAGTATACGATATGCAACCAACGTCACTCGAATGTATCGAACCCCACAGTCATAAATCAGAAGACGGGAGAAGCAAGGAAAGTGATTATTGGGTAAGAACCCAAAATGCGCAGAAGAACATGGGTATTTATAGTTATTAGTATTAGCTATAACATCATTATAATTCAATCAGCCCGCAAGGAGACAAGTTATGCCAGCGTTCAATCGTAGCATACCACGTTGATATTTGAGAAGACCATAGCAGGTTCTGACTGAATGGATTCTTTTCTGCTCCTTTAAGGCTTCTGAGGGCTTCTCTGTGCTTTACGAAGCCGTTCCAACAATTACGACAAAGGCTATATCTCCAGACAATATTAAAGAGTGAATGTTCCTAGTTTGCTTTTCAGGGCTTCTCTAGTGAATAACACGCAGCAACGCAAAGTTATGACTCACTAATTATCTAATGCATGTAAACAACCACTCTCCCTTCAGAATATGAGCGAAGGACTCATATTCATATTCAAATGCCTGTCCTAGACATTAGATACGGGGTGGGTATGGAGAAGCATACTCTCTTGATAACGATACGATTAGCCACATTCGATGACTTTTTATTTTGCATATGTATTCAATGTAAAAATCATTTTCTTTACGATGGCCATCACCAATAACTGAATGGCATAAAGTTTCAACCCCAAAAAGTGTTAATTGTTTGACAAACTCTTGTTTAGTGGTAAACCCAGAACCAACACGTATTTCTATAAAAAGCATTAACAGCCACATGTTTCGACGTAGACATGTGGAATGACATAATTACTGTAAAAAGATTCATAAAATGGTATGTGATTAAAATTTGCAGATTTTATTAATTTCATAATATTCTATCAGCTGAACATGTAGAACTACGTTTTGGATTGGTTCAAGAGAAAAAGGAAAATGGTACACCGAAATAGAATTCCTACCAATGAAAAATTAGTTCCCATGGGTTGATACATAAATCTTTTAAACAAACGGTTATGTGTGGAAAAGGACAAACACAGAATAACTAGAGTATTATGACGAGTCGGCTGAAAATGAAGAATTTAGTGTCAGAATGTAAAGTAAACCGGATTGACAGAGTAGTCAATATATAATACTATTATAGTGATTCGACCACAAAGCATTTAGACTATTTAATTCCCCTCCCTTTGAAGGTTCTAGGATCCAACTGTTCAGTAATACACACGTTAGAAATGGTCAATAATCAAAACGTAATTATATCCGGTCTAAATTATCGTTCAAAAATTGGTCTTTTCCATGAAAAATCAACTCCAGTCGATGGTGTTGTACAAATAAAAAATAAGCAAAATAGACCAATCACATGTATTGGTTTAGTTCATAAACATGCTGATTCAACTCTAAATAATTCAAATTCAAATATGAATGGTTTAATTACGGATTGTGGTCTACAATCAGTATGTGCAAAAAATTTAAATAGACTCCTTGTTTCAAATATGAGTTCGATCGATGGATCTGGATTGAATAATATTGTACCAAATGATAATGTATCAAGAAGACATTCTAAAAGTAAAGCTCATCGTTTATCAAAACTGAATTCTGGATTACTTGAAAATGGTAGCTTAAATTTACTAGAAATTTCATTCGTTGATTGTCCAAAGGTGAGTTACATCTGATGAAATATGCTCGGCTAGTATATATAATTTTCATACTCTCTTTAGATCAACTGACCCTATGAACTGTTTACGATAGTGAACAAAAATAAAAAATTCAAGCAACAAATGTTGCCTAAGAATGAGTGAATTACTAGTTACCACAAACTATGCACTGATTTAGTTTCAGTACATAAGTTCAAGGCAAGTCTGACAGTGAAACATCACGTTCAGTGTCATCTGAAATGTCAATACTTTAAGAGATATAGCTAACGTTTTATATCGATCATGTCGAAATTTATAATCAGTAAAATTCGAATCCTTAAAATCTTATTAGTCAGTCGTTAGAAACATCTGAAGTTTCTTAGTTTCGAATGTACACTTTTTCCATAGATCTTGAATAAACCTTCATGCTATAATGTTATTTCTCCTTCTTACTTCTGTTCTACTGAGACGTTTCATTATCTTCACTTGTTTTCTATGAGTAGAAAGTAGAAAGTATATATGCACAAATTTATATACTACTTACTTGGTTTTTTCATTCATTATTGTTTCAAGATCAATGATATCCTGCTTCAACATTTAATACCTTTGCCGAATTTGACTGTTTTAAAGTTAAGTGGATGTGAAAGTCTTACAGATCAAGGTGTAAAATTACTAACTGATGGAGCATACGCGGAGAATTTAAAAGAACTATATTTAGCAAGATGTGACAAATTAACTGATAAGGCGATTCATACAATGAGTGCACGGTGAGTAATGATGCTACTTACATTAATAACTGTTTATGTTTGTTTTATTAATATAAGGTCTAACTACAGTCTTTTAATACATAAAGTGGGATTTTTAATGTAATTTGTATTTCACATAAATAAACTTTGATTTTTTTATTTTAGACTACTTAATTTAGCTTACTTGAGTTTGGCATCGTGCCCCTTGATTTCTGATGGAGCTTTCGAACTCCTAGGTCAACTACAAAAATTATGGCAGATAAATTTAAATTCTACTAAACTTGGTGATCGAGTAAGTTTGGACTTGGACGGAAATTTTAACTTTTCTTTAATCACGATATGTCAGATCATTAAACATTGACGGCACATTATATTATCTTCTTGATAATCTAATCCGTCTCTCATCAACCAAATCAACGTGGTTACCTCTACGTTATTTAGGAAGTAACTGTAGTGGTCTGTTTAAATGGTATAACTAATTGGCTGATTTTTATTAAAAAAAAGCACGTCGATTACTCAAGATATGGAGTAGACACAATACTCTACAGATTGTGACTTAAATACAAAGTAGACTACTAGATTGATTTCTTCATCAGTTCGTTTCGAACTGATAATTTTATTTATTTATTAAAAAATAATAAATAAATAAAATCATCAGTTTGTTTCGTTCCATTTTAGCACGAAAATTCGTATTAATTAAATAGCTAGTATTAGTGAACTATATTTAGTAATCTGTTTAGAACACTTCTTTTATGTATTAATTATAAAAGCCTTGTTTTTCAGTATTTCTCATCAATCAACCTTATTTTCACTTTCTTACAGGGTTTGTCGGCTCTTGGATCATTGCCTAAATTACGTGAACTGAAAGTGTCTAAATGTACCGCCATTACTGATTTAGGATTGCAAAAGTTTGCACATTTTGGTATAAACTTGGAATATATTGACTTATCATTTTGTCACGTAAATTAAGTTTGGTTTTAAATAATATTCTAAAATTGTAACTATTATAAACCTTTTAGAATTTGACAAACAATGGAATTAAAACACTAGCATTTTGTTGTCATTTCCTTGCCAGTATTAATTTAGCTGGGTGTAAGCTGGTAAGCATTCGTTCATTGTTACACTTTTTCCTTCACCATATCTCTCTTAAAGCTGACAGATATGGCTGTACAGTATATTTCGGGAGTATGTCATTATCTAAAGTTTCTTGATTTGTCAGGTTGTGAATTGATCACGTAAGTTTAAAGCAACTTGTTTAAAACATATTGATATATGCATCTCTGCAAGATATATTTTTACACATGTGGTTAAAATAATGTTTGATAATTTTAAGCACAATAAAAGTTTGGCATAATTAAGTTTCAAGGTTGCTAAATAATTTGATAATTTACTATGTTTTCTGATTTGGTTAATAAATTCCATCTTTTTGTTATGTATAAGACAGCAGACGTCTTAATAACTTTATTTATTTATTTAAGCACATAAACATTGGTACAAGGAGACACCAAATAGATATACGCCACATAAGTCATTCGATTTGTGTGAGGGCTGGGATAATGCCTGGGTGCCAAAACCGAAGCAATCGGTTTTCTTAGGGGGCCACACCCGGAGACTTCAACCTAAAGGTCTGGTCCACAAGGCAGTGGAGCAACGTCAAGAGATGCCGTCACATGGTAGTCGATGACCAACAATTAGTTCATACGCCATTTGTACCTTCAGGATCCTGGAGCTATGTGCATCATTCGTTTAGAATCAGGGTAAACAACACACCTGCGCGAGAAGGCAGCGAGTGGGACTTCCCTCTTAGTGGTTGTATGCACGTGGCCATGTGAGAGCATTTCGAGAAGGAGAGCTGACTCTCCCCACTCTCGGCTGTACCAGGGCATATGGTGGTCAGTGTTATTTTACAGGCTTTTAAATAATAATTTGGCACTCACGGATGAAAAATATATAAAAAATCTCTTTGTTATTGGCAAAGTTGTTTTTTGTTGAAGTATTTATTAGTAACTTGGAAAAGTTTCAACTTACTATGAAAACAGTTCACAATTTTTTTCATATTGATTTTTAACATTCATTTGGTCGATAAAAGTAGTCCATAGAGTATATGAATGTTTATAGCTATAATGGTAGATATGTGGTTAGATATGTCTTGAAAATGTTTCTGTGTTATTTCGGTACTAATTCTATTATTCTTTGAAATATATTTAACCCATCTATTATCCTATTTAACACATGTCTAAAATAGTGAACTAGTGAAAACCGAGCTTGTATAGTTGATGTGTGCGCGAAAATGATAATGATTGGTTGTCTGCTTAGTTAGACATGTAGATAGTCTGACAGGTGTCAGATGAGTTATACATTCCCCTATCCTGATTATTGATTGTTCATTGTTTTTTGATTATGTCAGATTTTGGTGTGGAAGTATATTTACCTTCTGGTCAGGCTAATTACTTGTTCTTGGTCTGAGTTGTGTTGAAGTCCTGTAGAGTAGATACTGCGAGGGAATATAGTGTAGATATTCGTCTAAGATGAATTAACTTCCCATAAGTGTAAAAGTGGAAACTCAACCGATATAACATTAGACGAAATAAAACCGAGCGTTATAACAATAGTATTTGTTTGTGTTCCATAACTATTGTCACAGAAATAAAAAGAGTTAACCTAACATTTTTTTGTATACATAGTTCGATTTGAATAGAGATGACTTAAGCAAAAGAACGAACATTTAATTCTTTTTCTGTTTGAAAATAATTCAACGACTCTACAAATATCAACCTAAGGTTTCCGGCCAATAAGTGTTGTGCAACATCTATTTTAGTCATTAGTACTGAGAAAAGTGAATATAAAACTTGACAGATGTCCTTTACCCAAAACTAATTATATACTTGCTTTCAGAAATACATCTTAATGTATAAATGAAATGGAGTTTATTTCTAACTGTAAACCCTATTTCAATAGCCAGTATCCTTGAAGAATAATAATTCTACCTCTAAATATTGATCAAAGAAATAAAATTCATAAATATTTTAAAATGATGTAACTACTTATGCTCTTCTTATTTATAACTTTGTGTAATTTTAAACTATATCTTACCAAACCAAAGATTATAAATACCATAACAATTAACTTTCTGTTAGCAGTTTTCTGAAACTTTTATTTAACAAATACATGAACATTTATACATTTGTAGGGAAACATCTTTAAGTTTTTTACGGAAAGGTTGCAAAAAACTTGAACATCTTCGACTACTATACTGCAAGTCAATTAAAAAGTATGTTTGATTAAGAAAATATTGTTTATTTTATAGATGTTTGTCTCATAATTACCATTTTACAGTTAATAAATCAAAGCATTTTTGGTTAATTTAATGTAAGATGCAGTGTCACTAAAATGTCTGATTATGTAGTTGATAATTCTCTATGATAAAATTCCCTTCCTTCAAAAGTATGTAGATACTGACTGAATATTTGATGGAATTGGATATTATTACAATCAGACTCAACTGATTGACAGCATGATGTTTTCGTCCATGACATTTGCAAAAGAGAATAAATTGATCATTTACTTTAGATTTCTGTCAATATTTAGAAGATGATCTTGACATCATTCAACAATTTTTGTATAAACAAAGTTTAAAATGCTCCGGTTAAGTTTCATGTCAAATGTATCACTTTTAAGACTTTCAATATTATAAGCACATTTCCAAATGACACTAATTATAGCGATGTCAGTCACCATAATATTACACTAAAAACACTATTTAAGTTTTAAAAAATATAGCAGAAAATAAACGTGTTCCATTGAAAAATAGTGTTCTAACGACATAAAACATCTATTTAGTTTGTATGTATTACAGAATAAGCAGTTACTCATTTACCCAATACACACCTCCCATGAAAATCATTGTTTCACATTTTAAGTGTCATATTATCATTATGCATCAAATCTATCAATTTTAATGTATAAAAAATGAATAAAACATTTTAGGATCAATTGAAACTTTACCAACCAACCAACCAACCAAACCGTTAAATTTTATAAATTTTAACTTTTTTTTCCATTTGATGTCATTTGATTGAAAATAGCTAGCAGGGCACCTTGAACCGAGATTTCATGCTAGTTGTTACTCATCATGGAACTCGAACCAGTCTAACTCAGTTTTTTTTGTACTTTAATAGATTCACTATATTATAACTAAATAACTAAAAGTTTTCATATCGTTCTAATCTTCTAAACATAATGGAATTTAATAAACATTCCTAAAGTTAATGACTTGTTACTGATATTCAAATAAACCCCATAAATAATCTTTAAGGAAAAAATTATTTTCATTGAATGATTCCATTTACAATAGATAAATGAAATGAAATAAAATATTGTGTTTATTGTATAAACGTAATTCAATGTGTACTTATTAAACATTTGATAAGCTTATAAACTATTGCCTACATGACACATAAATTTCACAATCGAATATGATGTATTGTACAAACTACTTTTTATTTAGACATAAATTAATTCGATTAACAACTGGAAAAATTGAAAGAGTTGAACATTCAATGGATGAACCTCCACCTGAATTTATTGGTGATTTAATAAAAGAAAATGCATAGCAACAATGATTGTATTTAAAGAATATTTATTTGTTTATTTTACGAATACTTTTATGCTAAACTAATTTTTAATGAGATCAATATTTATGTATATCTAGTTGTTTATGTTTTATCTAAATTCTGAATTACAATTGCCGATTTTGTAGATTCCATAAATAATTTCAAATGAAATAAAAAAACATTTTCGGATATTTTGTTTTCCAAATTTATAATTAAATGTTTTTAACTTGGGAATTCACTACAAATATACCATTTCAACCATTTGATCCGAGTACTGACAGTGAATGTGACATGACATCTATATAGTTTATTAATGTGAACAAAGTAAAGAATCCAAGGTTTAGGAAGTGATAGTCACATTAGAACAATAACGGAAAGATGGCAAATTTGGATGGAACATTTTATATCCTCTTCTAAACTTTCATTTGTCACCTTTTTGCATTACGTTGTCCAAGTTTTAAAGTTATTATTTCTGTCTAATATTTTGTAGTTGTATTATGTTGAACACTTCTCTATCAAACTTGTTACCTTCAAAAATATATCACTTAATATGGCTGCATCCTTCCCTTTACCTTTGATGTATTTTATAACCAACTAAGATATATGTATTTTCTTAACTTAAGAAGTAAAGAGAATTTTTGATTCTCCTTTTTAAAATCTTCCCTTCCATTTTATTTATTTGGAAAACCGTCAAGTTGAAAACTCGTTTTGTTGAAATACCAAATTCGATATCCTTTCTATGATGTTTACCTGTTTTCATATCAGCTTCCGAAAAATGAACTATTTTATAGACAGCCATCAGAAGGCGTTTCATACTAATTTTAATGTGTGATGACGTAATAAGCAATATCGTAGGTTCTTATTTTATTCCAATGCTAATTTGCTTTACTCTGAAGAACATACTATTTCAGTGAAACTTCGATTATATCGACATACGTCTCTGTTCGGACAAAATTCGAGTATATATTGACGATCGAAATAACATTTTAGTAATGTCACAAATACAGCAAACTATCTCAGTAATTTAAGACTTTGAAGTTGATGTGTTTAAAGCGATTACGAGTTCACCTAATCTGCGAACGGATTGAAAACTCTGTGACCAAAGACCAATAAGCTAGCAATTCTGATGCTTTCCAGCCCCGCGAACTAGAGAGAAAAGTCGAAGTTCGAACAGGGAAATATATTCTGAAAGTATCCAGAAGTACGAGTGATTCCGACCAGTTTAATCGGAAATACACTCATTTATATATTGGTTTGCACACCCATTTTTGATTAATAGAATAAATAACATATATGAATAATATTTCATACAAGAATATCATATGTTATACAGAATAAAATGTCATCGGGGAAAATGAAACAAATCCTATACTTAGTGATCATCAAATTGTATTAAACGGAATTAATGTTGAATAAAAATCATAACGAATAAATCCATCAAATTTTGACCTTTCATCCCGTCATAATAGAAGTTTACTCAGCAATGATCATTATTTATAAGATATTCTAAAATTCATGTACATTGTCCACAGTTATTCAAACCCAAATTTACCACTACTAAATTGTTCAGAGATTCACTATCATTGTTCCATTTCTACTCTTTTCGACTGCTTTTTTATTCTATACCTTACAAGTCAGAAATTAAAGACGTACATATATTGATGCCCTTCTGATCTATCTTATCAACACTAAAGTTTCATACATTGCGTCCCAAAAAATGGTATTCAAAGGTGAGGCCCACAAATGCAACATGAAATATTTCTCTTATATCTGAGACCGGATATTTTGTCACAACTTCTCACATATTTTTCTGCAAAGGTGATCAACAAGTACAAAATATGTTTCATGAGACATGACATTTAGGAGTTATTCTTCCTCAAGTACTTTGCAAGCTATACTTATTGAAATTTGGAAATAATATTATCACATGAATTCACTATTGTTGAGTAAGTGATAAAAATATTATATTTGGATCTATAGACAATCATCAGTCGTGTTTGATAAATGTGTATCCCAATAATCGTCAGAAAATTTAAGAGATAGGTAACAGTTAGGAGTAGAAGCATTACTTTTTTCAAACTTATGTCTTTGTTCTTTTCAGCGGATTCGAGTTTTTATAATTCACAATAGGCGAAAACGTAAAGTATCACTAGTCCTTTATATTATTTAAAAAGCTCATCCATTATGCTTTCTAGAGGTATTGAAAGAATACCACATGTCAATTTTCATGTTCAACTTCATTCTCTTCACCCGGTAGATTTGTAAGTTGAAATACGACGTTGTAAGGGGCTCTTTTTCTGGATATTTGGTTCACACTAACTACTTCGAAGCTTCGGTATAATTTATGATCATGTATGTATATACAGATTCAATTAAATTATTCTAGTCTTTTAATTACTTGAATCGCATATATTTAGCCATTCTAAATCTATTTCTAACATGTTTTTAAAAAGGTTATTTTTCTATTTCACGTTACACTACTTACTATCATTCAATAGCGTATATCCACTTAAGCAATTCGACGCATAAATGTTGCTCTTATCTGATTAATGCTTCTACCCATTCACGAAATCTTTGTTTTTCATTTCACAGTTTGATTTCAATTTCTCCCAATCGTACTTATGTGCAAATTACCACCAACAGCTTTACTACTGGCTTATCATAAATTTAGATATTTACATGATAAGGATTAAATACTGTAGACATTTGGTGTGCGATGAATTTCTACCCACAGATACGCGAGATAATTTCCAACCCAATACGTTTACATAATACCCGAGTGTATATACAGTCTTAAAGAAGAGCTAGAGAATGAACTTTAGAAGTTAAGATGATTTTCTAGTCCGTCTAGTTCAAATGAGTTCAAAATTTTGTAAAACAACTACGTGAGATTCGATTTAATACTAAATAAAAATTTTAATGCAATAAAACACAGTAGGTTCGGGTCCTGTAGAATATAATTATTTCCCATCTGTTATGATTTCTTTACTTTCAAAGTATGTACTTCTATTATTTGATATGACGAATAATAGCTTAATCAATTGACATAGGAGTGACAAATGTGTTCACACCTTGAGAACTCTTATTTTTGTAAAAAAAAAACAAGTGATGGGGAGATCTAAAGCGTCCCTCGAAAAGGTTCAGAAAGGCTATGAAAACTCTGGGAAACATTTTACACAATAAGCATTAAATAGAAGCTTCTCAGAAGAATCTGGAGCGTGAAGAGTCATATATCATGTTTCTGATTGAATGATTAATTTGTGGTGGTCGGTGTTCGATATATTCCTTAAACTCCGTATACAGTTCGTCTTGGTAACTGTCACTAAATAACGCTCCAACGGTATATTAATCAGAAGGCGAATACAAAGTGTTGATGACGTTTATTATGGGACCACACACAGATATTGAAAATTACAGATGCATCAAGCTAGCATGAAAAAGTTGTGCCGAAAAGCAAACAGGCACGCGAGAGAGAGAGAGAGAGCAAGGTCAAGAGAGCCAGAGGAAGAGAGAGCGAGAGAGCGATGAACATGAATAACATGGACGTATATACATAGTGAAATGAATGAATCATCGAATCAATTAAGCGGTTAATAGTAAGGCTAGTAGCGTGAATAAATGCGTAGGCGGTAAGCAATGCCAAGCATACATGTCCATACACTCGCAACAATAATAAAGATACTATGATATATATAAGTTGTTGTACGGATGACTCAGTTCGTTAATAAGTTAATAAAATGACTTAGCCGAATTAAATGTGAAAAAACTCAATAGAACGTGAGCTGTTATAAGTTATCCTCCGACTATATTCAGTATGATTCCAGAAACCCTCAGAAGCCCAAGGGCATCCGAAATGACATAAATACTCTTAATTTTCTGTATATGAATTAACCTCTGAGTAAAGCGTTCTTTTCTGACCTCGAGCCTATTCTCTCATGTTTAAGTTGTCGCGTAGATTTAGCCTGGATGTTATAGAAGAGGTTAGTAAACCGATTCGACCGTCTAGTTAGAAGACTTATCACCATTCGTTTTGATAATGGCATTAATTATAGTGTGAGCTAACGATTATTCTCATTCAAATCATTTGATCATAATAATCATATTTCTCTTGGCTTACTATTATTCTGATTTGAAGTAATGTAAAAACGTCTTTCTAATGCCTTGTATTTTCTTATACTTCATCTCATTTGTTCAGTCACTCTCTATCACAATCTAGAGAAACTGATATTTGAATCAAGATATTACACCTCAAACTAAAAAATAGGTTATGGGATCTTTAGGCTAATCTAAATATTGTGTTATTTGGTTTATGATAAGTATAGAATTTCCCACTTTTGCTGATAAAACTTTTATATATGTTTGAGAAGAAAGCATATTATCTCAGCGATTTTTGTAGCTGCATCGATTTAAGATTCTTATATTTCAGTTAACGATCATTAAAAACACCATTAATCTATACTATTAACATACGTTAGATAATGATTAATTTTAAAATATAAATTAATATCTTGAGAGAAATGATGAGATGTAAGTGAATAAAACACTTGTTTTTTCACAATTGATTGACCATTGGGTGGTGACCAATGTCATGTGTGTCAGTTTCTTCCTAGTGCAGATCGAATGCTATCGACCAAGCTGTAATGTAGTCTAGGTGACTCGACATTGCGTGCACTATGTTGAGATAAGATGGTGGTTGGAGGCAATCAACAAGAAACCATGGATACGGGTTTCGTGCTATTTGGCACTCGTCAGCAAGGTGTACCTGTAATCTTGAAGGAACTGGTGCTACCTGATGGATTTAATCCCGTATCACTAAGCTCCACAGCCAGAGATGTTATTACTGGGCTATCTGGGCCGCTACTAACCTCCTATAGAACTGAGATGTATTCACAATTGATTCATCACTAGGTGGTGATCAACGTCATGTGTATCAGGTCTTTCTTGTTTTTATTATGATTGACAGCATCTACTGTTAATCTTCTTATTGTAGATTATTTCCACTATTTTATTTGCATAGATGTTACTTGATTGTTTTTGATAATAGATAAAAGTATATCGTTATCAAACATTTAAATTAATAAACTATCATTATGGTTATATGTCATTCATTCATATATCAATGGTTTACTTATTTAATAGTTATATTACATCATGTTTTAATATATATTTGTATATACTACTATATTTACTTAATTATAACAATATACTATCGTAACATTTTAAAAACAAAATAGGTTTTGTTTGTGTCAGTCACATCAATAAACATTTTACTTAGTCAATAATAAAAGAGGTAGTGTTACGTTTCTTTCTTTTTTTCTTCTTTATCTGTCAATTAAGCATAATTCTTTACTACAATATAATATACATAATGAAATATATATTCATTTATAACACGTTGTTTCCATTCAATTTTATATTTAAGTAAAGTGAAAAAACATTACTAATAACAATCATCAAGTGAATATTTACTGTAGTTATGTTCTATTTATTGACATTTTATTTCAAATTTATGAATTTTAAAATGTTTTTTCTTATTATTTTAAAACAAATTGAAGTATTAAGATTATAGATAGAATAGATAGAACTATGTAATAAATTTGAAATCCCACCCCTTTTCATTTATAATGTTTTTTTCCTAGTTTCCATTAAGAGAATGATTCTACTTTGTACTTTAGACATTTATCAATTGAATTTATCATTAAATCTTAATACACTTTGTAGTTTATGTAAATCATCCATTCATATTTACGCTTTAAATGTTTGAGTATATAGTTATGTGCAAAATTGCATAACATTGCAATATCATTGTGCAAGAATAGAAAGTTGAATATTCAGCGTTTTTATTTTTGTTTAAAACCAACCTCTTTTTAGCATTATAAAATAAGTAGAAATATTTTAAAGAAATACTTGAATTTAATAATTCTGATAAACTCATTACAAAGTAGATAATTGAATATTAAATTGTATTATATGAGTAAATAAAGATCACAAGAGCAGCATATTTACAACTGAAGAATATCTGGAACTTAAAACAACTGTCAATCAACACCAAGGTCAGAATTTTCAATACAAATGCCAAGACAGTTCTACTGTATGTGGCCGAAACCTGGAGAACTACGAAAGCCATCATTCAGAAGATACAAGTGTTTATTAATAGCTGTCTACACAAAATACTTCGTATCCGTTGACCAGACATTATCAGCAAAAACGTACTATGGGAGAGAACAAACCAGATCCCAGCAAAGGAAGAAATCACAAAGAAGAGCTGGAAGTGGATAGGACACACATCGAAGAAAGCACCCAACTGTGTCACAAGGCAGGCCCTTATTTGGAATCCTCAAGGCCGAAGGAGAATCGAAAGACTAAAGAACGTATTACGACGAGAAATGGAGACAGACATGGGAAGAATGAACAAAAATTGGATAGAACTAAAAAGGAAGGCTCAGGACAGTGTGCGTTGGAGAATGCTGGTCGGCGGTCAATGTTCCATTGGGAGTAACAGGCGTAAGTAAGTATTTCTTCGTTGACACTGTACAAAATCTATGTACAAATCGAACAAAAGTATTTCATTAAAAATGTAATTATCATAGTTGTGTAATGTAAATTCTATTTCTAAACTTTATCCTTAAAACAAACATTTCTGAAATATTGATTGCACTTCGATCATCATAATAGATTGTTGTTAAGTTTAAATGAAAAATTTCAAATTCGTTTCCTATTCAAAACAAGAATATAAGTTTTTATTTTCGAAATGAAAAAATTTAAATGATTACCAATATACAAGCCGATTATTCAAGTATTCTGAGGTTCAATCACCAATATTACTGAACACTAACTACAACGGCACTGTACTGGTTGTTTGTTTGAGAATTTAATAAACGAAATGAATTTGCTTAATTGTTTTACTGAATATCATTAAATTCTTTTCAAGTTTTCTGTCACTTTATAATTACAAGTTAACTTTAGAATATCGAATAAAACGAATAATTTTATTCTTGTTATCTTACTTACTTACTTACTTATACCTGTTACTCCTCGTGAAGGAGCTTAGGCCGCCCAGCAACACTCTCCATACAATCCTGTCCGGGACAATCCTTTCCATCTATTTCCAGTTGTTATTCATCCTTTTCATATCTGCTTCTATTTCCCAACGTAATGTATAATTTAGACTCCCTCTTTTCAGCTTTCTCTCAGGATTTCAAGTTAGGGCTTGCCTCGTGATGCAGTTTGATGATTTGCATAATGTTTGTCCTATCCATTTCCATCGTCTTTTCCTAATTTCTTCATCAGCTGAAAGCTGGTTTGTTCTCTCCTACAGTAGTATCATGCGTAGACAGCTATTTATAAATACTTGCACCTTCTTGATGATGGTTTTAACAGTTCTGTAAGTTTCAGCTCCGTACAGTAGAACTGTCTTGACGTTCGCATTGTACATTCTGACTTAGATATTGGTTGAAAGTTGTTTTGAGTTCCATATGTTCTTCAACTGTAGGAATGCGGCTATTGCTTTGCCGATTCTCAGCTTTACGTCTGCATCTGATCCTCCTTGTTCATCGATGATGCTTCCCAGGTATGTGAAGGATTCCACATCTACCAGAGTTTCGCCATCAAGAATTATTGCATTGCTGTTCTCCGTGTTGTATTGGAAGACCTTAGTTTTCCCTTTGTGTATGTTGAGGCCTACTGATGCAGAGACTGCTGCTATGCTGGCTGTGTTCATCTGCATTTGTTCGTGTGTATGCGATAGGGGGCCTAGTTTATCTGTGAGGTCCAAATCGTCCAATTGGTCCTGAGTTATCCAATGTATTCCGTGTTTACCTTCAGATGTCGAAGTTTTCATAATTCATTCAACCACCAGAAGAAAGAGAATTGCGGAGAGTAAGCAACCTTTTACGACTCCAGTCCTTACGTGGAATGAATTTGTCAGCTGTCCTCCATGCACTACTTTGCACTGTAGTCCGTCGTATGAGTTCCGGATAATATTGACAATCTTCTCAGGAACTCCATAGTGTCGAAGAAGTTTCCATAACGTTCTACTATCTACACTGTCAAACGCCTTTTCATAATCAATGAAGTTGATGTATAGTGATGATTTCCACTCAACTGATTGTCCAACGATGATCCATAGTGTCGAGATTCGGTCTGTGCACGACTGATCCTGACGGAATCAAGCCTGTTTGTCTCGAAGTTGGGCATCTACTGCTTCTTTCAACCGTTCAGCAACACTCTGTTAAAGACTTTCCCTGGTACTGACAGTAGTTTGATGCCTCTGTAGTTTTCATATTTGCTCAGAACTCCTTTCTTTGGTATTTTGATGAGGTGTCCTTCTTTCCAGTCCATCGTCACTTGCTCCTCCCAAATCTTCTTGAATAGAAATTGAAGCATGTTTGTAGTTACTTCGATGTCTGGTTTCAATGCTTCAGCTGGTATATTGTCAGGTCCTGCTGCTTTCCCATTCTTGTAACCTAAGCTCATTTAAGTCTTGAATTGAATAACTATTTTAATTTCATGTTGTTCTCTTACCGTTTATGTATCATCTGGAAGGTAATTAGAAAAATAGTTTAATTATATTGAATGATCAAGATTGGGCACGGGTATGACACGTTTTAAAGTTTGTTTATAAATGTCTCGAATATGTTATTTGTTTCATTTGACGAAATGCTGATTGTTAAGTTATTAGTAAGTTTCTTCGTAATTACTTTTTTATAATTAATGGTATTTTATATTAATTGCTGTCTCACTCAGATTGTTTTTTTTTGGAGTCAGTTTAGTCTATGAATCCATACAAGATGAAATCCTTGAATTGAATTTTGATTTCCAAGTTGCTTTCTGTAAAAATCCTACTTAAAAACTCAAACTTGCTCAAATATTTAACAATAGTTTTAGTCGACTATTTAAAAAGTTTTTACTGTCAACAATTAGAAACTATCTATAGGAAAATAAAAATAGGAAAATTTTATTATTTTCATTCCCTTTCTTTTTTGATTGGTTGAATTAAAGTTGTATTTAAAGGTCTAGTATAAATGGACAATATGATTTATTTCAGAAAATCTCTAGTTTAATAATTCTTCACCCAACTACTATGTATAAATTATACATCATTTTCATCGTTATTTCATTTGTGTACAAAACAATTGCAAACAATTTAGAACAATGCGTTAAAAAAGCAACATTGTTGCATAATACTCTAACAACATATTCAGTATTTCAATTAAAACCATTAGAATTACAGGATTGTCTAATGTTATGTTGCTCTCAAGAAAAGTGTTTATCTATAAATTATTATTTTAAGGTCAGTATAAGTATTTTTTTGTTGGTTTTGGATTGATGCTTCTTATATGAAAACATTTAAAACTATTATGAATTAATAGATATTGTTTAACAGTGGAATCAATGACATGCATTTTGTTCTAATCACAACTCATCCGTTGGGTTGATCTGCATTATAATTATAATTTTCACATCGGGACAAACATAAATCAAACTGAAGACCCCTAAGCAAGTCAAGATAGTTATCATAAATTTAATAATAGTCAACATTCAAAATATATCTGATTTATTAATACAGATACTATCAAGGCATCTGTTCCAAGTGAGCATATCTGAATATTGACAAATACAACACTTTCGTTCTATAGGTGATAGTAAATTGCCACTCTTGTTTATAACATTAGCCTGATAAAGTGTTTGAATACAAGAAAATAAACTAAAAATTAAACTCAGATCATTTGTGCTAGCTGTTTTATTTGTTAACCTTTCATTGTCCTTCTAAACAGTAATATTACGATTAAACCATCCAGTAGAAGGAACACATCCCCAAAGTTCCTTACGCCTGTTACCACTAGTGGAAAATTATAAGCCACCCACCAACACTCTCCATCCAACTCCGTCCTGAACAATCCTTTCCAGTTCCTATTCATCCTTTTCATATCTGCTCCCAATTTTCGGCTCAGAGTGTTCTTCAGCCATCCTCTCTTCCATTTCCCTTCAGAATCCCAAGTTGGCACATGCGTCGTGATGCAGTTTGATGGTTTCCATAATATATGTCCTATCCACTTTCAACGTCTTTTCCTAATTTCCTCTTTATTTGGATGCTAGTATGTTCTCTCCCACACTAGGCTGTTGCTGATGATATCCAGTTAGCAGACATCGAGTATCTTGTGTACACAATTGTTGATAAATATCCGTACATTTTGTTGATGTTTGCAGTAGTTCTCCAAATCCCAGCTCCGTACAGTAGGACTGTCTTGACGTTTGCATTGGAGATTATGACTTTGATATTTTTGACAGTTACTTTGAATTCCATATGTTCTTCAACTGTACGAATGCGGCCCTTGCAAAATAAACAGTTATGGAATATGTTCTGGAAATGTCACTGACTAAATTCTCCTCTACAATGCGTACCATTTATTATTTATATCAACAAAGGTTCTGTAAGATATTTGTCTTTCAGGTAGAAAACATAAATGGATGATTGTATCTAGCATAAGGTAGTAATTTTAATGGAAACATTTCCGAATAACTGTGTAGGTGAAATGATTTATCACTTTGAGTGGAATAAAGAACATATAAGAACTACCAAATTATCTATTACTACATAATATAACTTGTTCTAAATGTTCAAAAAGTATTTTTTTAAGTTTTCTCGTTATCGTTGTAGACAAATACGAAATCAAACTGTTCTCTAGTATATCACAGTAATACTATCTGTTTTGAAAAGAGAAATGGATGGAGTCATTATTTAATTAGAAAATCTGATCGACCAATTGAATTTTTGGTAACTACTCCGAAAATCGCACACTTATGTAACGGTAGGTAACTTATATAGATGTTATTAGTTATGGCTTTTTATTATTTATTTATAATTAAATCAATTTATTGTTAATCATTTAACCTTCAATCTTTTATTGTAGCTTAAAGCTGAGTTCGCGACTCTTTACTTCGTAAATAAGTTTTATTTAAAGTAATTTATATTTTTTGTTTAAAGTAATTCTGTCTACTGTATCTGTTTATTTCTCAAGTTTCATCACATTTGATCGTATTTATGATGGGTTTCGGGACTTCGTTATATGTAAAACATAGAATTTCGAATTATTTACAAGTGGTTTCTTCAGTTTTAATTATCATCAACTAAATGGAATTAATTTGATCTTATCTTTACTTTCTTAATAGTTATGAAATTTCTGTCTTCGTAAACACGATTTGCAGTACTTATTGTACTCATATTGTGAAGTATTACATTTAGGAAACAGATATTAATTAGTTAAAACTTTGAAAGTAATTATTTAACAATTTGATAAATAGTGATGTGGACAATAAAATGAAGTAGCCGCTTGTAATAACGCTTACTTTCCATTTGTTTCTACAATCATTTTCAATTACCTTAGGAATTATTTCTAAATGTTCAAGTGAATACTTGATTAGTATAAACAGTCTTATTGATATGTTTTAATAACCAATTTTAAAAGTTTATTCACTCCATAATATTCGTTAACATAAAACAATTTTCAATGACTCCTATCACAAAATCTCATTCTATTCATCACAAGAGAAAGGATATAGTTGTGACACTGTAATAAGTATAAATAATAAATTTTCTTCACTTTAAGACTCTGCGGAACATGTTTGAATAAACGATGAAAATCCCTAAGTCAAATCTTACTAGTTTTGTTCATAAACGTATTATTAATGGAATCAAACGTTCAACTAATCGACTTCCTAAGGAAACAACTTACTTTAAGTTGTAGATTGATAGAAGCTCATCTGTGTACTCAGCCTATTTTATAAGTATATCATCACTATGATAAGCAAACTATTCAGTTTTCAATTCATTTAAAATTATTGGATAAAATTCTAACAGTGATAATTGCAAAGTAGACACGTGTTATTGTAGCTAACTAAATATCGGTATTGAGACATTTAATTAATCTATTTTTATAAGCAATGTTTGATAAGATGATTTATGCACAACACTTACTTATGTTATATAAAAGTTAAACTATTGTTACACATTTATCAGTAATCTAATGCACAATTTATAAAATATTCAATTCACATTTGCATTTGTATTGTTTGTTTACTTTTTTACACTTTATTATTTGCATAAATCTGTTTTTTTAGCTTGATAGTTTTATTTTACTATGAACATTTTCTTTCAAATTTATATAACAAAAATCTGTATTATTTATTTTTCATTGTATAAATCTTATATTCTCTTTCTTAAATTTATTTACTTTCCTATCCATTCAAAATAATTGATCAGATCAAGAGTACATTTCTAATGAGTTATCTAATGATACTAAATGTGTATTTATAGAAATATACATTTCTGTTATTATCCTAGTGAAGATTAAATTATGGGTAACTTCTGAGGACTATTAATGGATTAATATTATGTATGTATATTCGTATTGTATAACTGTTCAATAATTGAATTATGTGTATATCTATATTCCTCTTATTATAAGCTTTGTTTTGACCCACATACTATTATGATACGAGTTACTTTTCTTAAATTATACTCAGTTTATTAGTTACACTCTCCATGTTCACAGCCACTTTTGGTTTGATCTTGTATAAATGTTATTTCTTATTTTGTGGTATGATATGGTCTGTTTGGCTGGTATACAAACCAGGTATTTTTGAAATATATGATTCGTATAATGGAAGCTCGTATTGATGTTTTGGACTCAATTGGTGGGGCTAGAAGTAAGAAGAGCCAATAAGGACGCTAGGGTGCTCATTGGTTTGGCACAGTGCTAAGATTGTATAGGTCGTATTCCGATTGGCGAGTAAGTCACGTGATAATTGGCCACGCTAATAGTCACAACAGTTTCCAAGACAAATTCTAAAAGATATGTCATTTATATGAATTGTGAACTAATAAATTTTAATTCATTCCATTATCAATGATAATTTTTAAAAAATTAGTTTGTACATATATAAAACAAATTAATCATTCAATGTACTTGTCAGCAGTCTGTTCTAAGATAAATATGTGAAACGTTTATTATTTAAAATTCACTTATTTTATAAAATTTTTGCTTTCTGTTCACATCACTATACTGTATAAAACAACACAAACTGTATAAGAGGGAAAAAGTGTAAACTTTGAAAATAAGTCCTTTATTCTTCGATTTTTCTATAATTCTAGAGACAGAGGACACCTGATACTTAGTTACTTGTAAACTAGAATCGCCTACTAAAAACGTTTAGCGAAATCTAAGTTTCACAACACGGTAGGTAACATTTATGAAGAATGATATGAGAGACGAGATACATACACACTTACTTACGCCTGATACCACCCGTGGAGAAGCATAGGCCGCACACCAACACTCTCCATCCAACTCCGTCCTGAACAATCCTTTCCAGTTCCTATTCATCCTTTTCATATCTGCTCCCAATTTTCGGCTCAGAGTGTTCTTCAGCCATCCTCTCTTCCATTTCCCTTCAGAATCCCAAGTTGGCACATGCGTCGTGATGCAGTTTGATGGTTTCCATAATATATGTCCTATCCACTTTCAACATCTTTTCCTAATTTCCTCTTTATTTGGATGCTAGTATGTTCTCTCCCACACTAGGCTGTTGCTGATGATATCCAGTTAGCAGACATCGAGTATCTTGTGTACACAATTGTTGATAAATATCCGTACATTTTGTTGATGTTTGCAGTAGTTCTCCAAATCCCAGCTCCGTACAGTAGGACTGTCTTGACGTTCGTATTAAAAATTCTTTGATGTTAGCTCACAGATGTCTGAAATTCTATTTGTTATTCAATTGCAAGAATGCTGTTCTTTCCTTGCCTTCTTTCTTCTAGTCCATGACGTCCCATTCTATCTTCATACTCAGTGTAGTACATTCTAACTTTGTCTTTTAGTTCTCCCATCAGAATGGTTGAATTCTATCCTGGTCACTTCTTCAAAACCATATGCAGCCTTTCGTAAAACTAAATTTTGTCATCTTCGTTGCTATAATTAGTAGGTGAATAACATTGGATAACATCCATTGTGATTCTCTCATTCTTTCTTTTGAAGGATGCTTTGATTATCAAGGATCCATGAGATTTCCATCCTCTAAGTGTTTTTCGTGCTTTCTTGGACAGCATCAGTGCGACATCTTGTGTGTACGAAGGATTCTCTTCTTCATGACCAAAGTAAAACAGCGTCTCTCCCCAACCTAATCTTTTCTGCCCAGCTTGAGTCCGGTAGATTTCACCTTTCCCGAGCACCTCCAAGTTGTATCTCCTCAGTTTCGTAGCTATTTGATTAGGTTCCACGGTCTCCCACATTGTCCGGACATTTTGTGTACCTACATTAATTGTTGCTCTGGTTGTTAGAAGAGGCACCGGCCTCGTGACTTTCGAAGAATCTTGCCTTTCACCGTGAGGTGCCACAACTCTTCTAAATGAAGATCTTTTAACTCTCAGGACAGACTTATATGGTTTAAATAACTTTTCTGGTTAGCGCTTTTCTACCAAAGTTGTTCTCTATGAGACGAGGTTGCTGACTCTATGCCCAACCCTCCTCCTTTACCTGGTCTTGGGACCAGTAGTAACCTTAAGAGGGTTACGTGCGGTAAGCGCTTAATAATTTTCCTAAAAAGTGTTATTACAAACGTATTAAAACGAAGCAATTTGTTGTTAATTAACAATTTAAATGAAATATCATAGTTATGTACCGCAGTTTTACCTTACCGTACACTGACATACTCATAGCTATTTTGAGTGGATTGAAATATTCTACTATATCCCCCTGAACTTGTGCCAATGTAATTTGGTTACCTATCAAGTCTCTGAACAACCAAGTTACCGTGAACTGCAAAACTTTTGAAATTCAATGTTCTCCTCATTCGGATAATACAGATGTATCGTTTAATTATCAACAACTAAGTGTTTTAAAAAACAAAACATAATTCATCAATCTGTACATCTTAGTTGTCGTTTTATTTTGAGATATATAACGGTTTGCAGTAATTAAAATAATAGCATGGACTTTTTAATACTGACTTATAAGTTATAATCAGTATACATTTTGATTTATTCCACTTTTTCAAATATAATTATATTTTAAGATCGCAATCCTTATTTATTGTATCCAAACAATGTTTATTATTAAACTAAATAATCTCTCTTTAATCATCACCTTCTTCTTCTTGTTCTTCTTTAGCTAAATCTTCATCTTCCGCTTCAGGTGGATTGAGCAGAGCTCTTAATGCAGCCTCTTCTTGAGGAGTTGGATCAGTTGCTTCATTGAAATCAGAAACTTCTTGATATTCATCCATTTCAATCGGTTGTACCTGAGGTTGAAAACCTGAAGTAACTGATTTTAAGCCCCATCCAACATAAATGTTTTCAAATCGCCTATAAAAGAAGAATTAAAGCTTTTATATTACTTAAATAATATTACTGCTTAGATTTATGTGCTAGTAAAGAACACTAAACAGCATGAATCGACAGAAACTATGATTCTCAACCGTTTTTCTTCGTTATCCTTCACTAAACTGTCGAAATATCAAAAGAAAACCCTTGTCCTGTTATTGTAAAGAATGATTATTTTGTGGTGAATTTTTAATTAAACTTAAGATACAATAGGAAAATTTCTGTAGGACTTACACTTACTGACTCAATAAAGAAAGTAAACACAATGATATTATGTAAACAATACAACAGCGCTAATAAAGATCTGAAGTGGACAAACTCCTAAATCATAAACTAATACCCTGAAACAATATGCCCTGATTTGGTAACTTTCGATCAATGAGCTAACAAGCTGAGGATTCTGTGGTATAAATTCTATCTACAAGATTCTAAAAACAAGAATGTAAACAAGTGTGTAGAATTATTTTATTTAATCTAAAAAACAATAGTCACAGTTCAGAGAAATATTTCAAAATATCTGAATTTAAAAAAGGATGAAATTTGGTGCACTTAAATGGGACATGTTGAGTTATTTCATTTTGTATGTTGTTGCAAATAATTTTTCGTATTTGTGAAATTTTAAATGTCTAAAAGATTTTTTTGTTTCATGTAACTTTCATGAGATTAATATACCTACTTACCTCCCCCATGACACTGCATGTGCCCCCACCCAGATATTAGAAGATACAACAACAGATGCATATTCTGGTACTAACTTAGAACTTATTCTGATTGACCATGGTTTTTGTCCAAATATTGGTAAATCAGATGAAATCGGTGTAAGTATAGGTGGTCCATGTTCTGGTTGTATGACACTTTTCATTTGACTATCTTCATTTTCCTCTGCTTCATCCTCATCATTAATTTCATCAAAGTAATCGCCCAAGCCCTTTTTTGGATTCCACCTAAGGAGGCATAAAATGCGAAAATCTTATTTAAATCTAATACCATTAGAATACGATCAGATGAAGTTACCATTAACTCAGAATATCAGTTCTTTTCTTTTATTGCTGTTTTTGCTAATTGCATTATGCTACTAACTATTAACAAGTAGTTAGATTTTTCAGCTATTTATATGACTTCCAATTTTCTGTCATGAAGGCATACCCCTGTCATTCTTTTATACATTTATTTTCATCTTTTTATTCCGTCTTTTGCTCCTTCCTCCTTGGATAGTTTTATATTTCCTGTGCACACTGATCTTTGAAACTGCCCGTTTGAAATTATTTACATGTTTGTGAAACGTACGCCTAGTTTATTTACAGTACTTTCATTTTATACTCGACTTTAACTCTAGAAAGTGGATTAAATGACAGACGCCTATTAAGCCTTTATTTTTATGTTGCTTCACACAATAGTTTAGTAATTACAGAGGAATCCCGTCTTTTTATTTATGGCTTTAGACTCCTTTCAATGCTCAGATTAAAACTGTCGCACAGACTAATTGAATAAAAATTGAAATCTTGTTTTATATCATTTACTAAGTCCACATAGTGAATTGTTGGATGCCATGCATTACTAGACAGTTTCCTCGTCATGGTTTGATCATATCTTTGAACCAGTGGGTTGCCATTAAATGGCATACATTTTCAAATCCTGATATTTTGTGCACATTACATGTTACGATTGGTTATATTGATCTCACTACCAATCTTAGTGAATTACACATGTCATGGCTCTCCACCAGGAATTCGTAAAATTATTCACTAGTAAGTACACAGTTCAATCCCACTATTTTCCCTTCATAATAACCTGATAAAGTTTTGAATTAGTAACTATTGATTTATTTTAAAAAAATGAGGAACTATATGTTTTTCCTAACTGCCTTTAAAACTAGAAAGTCAAAAATTTGATATTTATTTCCTAGATGTTTTTAGTACTAGTCTAAATGTAACATCGTCCATTAGCATTTCAAGGTGGACAGAAGATAAGGATTATTGACTGCTTTTTTGACTTGTCTTTTGTATTTATGACTAATTGTTTGCCATATTGAAATCAACTTACCAACATAGTTTATTAGTTGGGTCTTTTGTACATAGATAACAGCTTTAATTGTATGGCATCTCTTTAGCCGGTGGTTTATTGATTCTGTCTTCTGAAATGTGTTCAACCGGATTTTGAAAATCGGTTTCGCAAATACTTATCTGTCCAATTATGGTAGTTATTCCCATAATCTTATCTATCATTTATCGTTATAAAAAGATTTTCTAATGTGAAAAATTTGCTGTTATCACTTAGTCTTTAACTTCTGTGTTTTGCAATTCGTTCACATCCAGTGTATACGCTGTGCAAAATTCTCACTATCACAACGGCTTCATGCTTACATCAACTCACCAATAAACTCGTCCCTGTGGTAGAATATAGGATGTATGGTGTACCCAATGTATAAGACTCGGATCAGCTAATTCATTAATACTTAATGGTTCGTATTCTTCATTTTTTACATAATTCTGTCGTTCACCTTCTTCTTCATTTTCGAGTTCTTCTTCTTCCTCTTCTTTACTTCCGAAAGTATAATAACCTTGTGGAGATATTTGAGTAGATGCACTAATTCGTGCTATCTGAGCCCGTAAGTAATTAGCTTCATTACCAGGATAAGGTGGATAACACGGAACCGGAGAATCCAATATTCCAGTAAAAAGACGATGAATCTAAATTAAATTTAATAAATAGTCCATTACAACTCAGATATTAAACCCGTATAATTTTTTTATCATTCAGAAGTTATATATATATATATATATATATATATATATATATAATATTGAGGTTATAAATGAAAGCATTTACCAAGTAAAAATGATAATTGATAAAGTTTTAGCCTAGTTTGGTAATTGCCAAGCACTAAGTAACCGTTTTCTAAGATTGATCTTGATTGTTTTTCCAAGAAAATTAATGTTAAAATAGTTAATCCACTTTCATGTTAATTGATAACTGATAAAATTGAATGGATAAATAAATATAACGGATGAAAGCAAGTTCATTTTATGTAAAACTGAGACTTTTTATACACAGTCTTAAGAATAAAAAACGTTTGGTTTGGCCGCCCCTAACTTTCTTTTAATCATCCCCTACACTAGTCAGTATTGCACGTCGTGGTGATCAGTGTTCAGGCATACGCAACGCATGACCCAACCATCTCATCAACTGATTTACCATCATTTCGTAATAACCTGCGTCTAATCTCACTAATACTTACCCGGTGTTTGTCTTAACTTAAGGAAGTGAAAACTTAATTTAAAGTGGAACTAATTGTAACCTGTATGAGACTAAGATGATAATGGTTTATATTAAACCTCGATTTAATTATTTTCAAATTAAAGGATTTTGTGCTATAATAAAATATTACAAAGGCATTTAACATGCCTTAAAGTGAAGTGATACCATTTTTTTCTCAAATAACGTATCTTAGTCCTTATCAACGAGTTCTTGTCCTAAGTTTGCATCTACATATTTTCCCAAGGTTAGGATCACCATCTGGCTGTTCCAACTAAAACATGTTCAGCTGGATAGGAATCTAAGACCAAATCAATGAAGTTCTAATGCTTATGGAAGAACTGTCAGAATAATAACCTTGTGTCGTTTTTCCCCTAAAATCTTTAAAAAGTTATTTTCATTGCCACTTATTACTGAAACGAACGTACAGCTCGAGCAGCTACTATTTGTTCAGGTGTTACTGGTGGAAGTTTTATCCATTGTAGGCCTGGTTCATGACATACGAAATAAACTTTCTTATTAGTTCCAATATGATTTTCCTCTCTCGGCACTTTGACTGGTGGCTTCCATTTGGACTTTGGTAGAACATCTTTGCCTTCTTAAAAAAAACTCAAATAAGTTTGTTATTGTCGGTTAAAGAGATAAACAGAATAACTATAAAAATAATAAATTTTATGCAAAATGACCAGTCAAACTATTTCTACATCCTACAAAAGTTGATGTTAATTCTAGATCAATCGAAACCATCAGGCTTTGAATATCCGAGATTTCATAGTAATTCTCCATGAAACATTACAAACATCCTTGATGAAGTTATTATGGGATAAAACCTAATTACCTACAAAGTATGTAACTACGACTTACTCTCACTTAAACGCCTTTGGTTAGATAAAACTTTCAATCTAAAGTGGATTCTTTAGAAAATCAAGTAAAACAAATTCCATAAAAAACATTACAGACAGCCTATCTACCATATGAAGTATCTGTCGGCGCAATAGTAAAATAATGAGCTTATACAAAATAGGAAAACTCTAACCTTATGTGAATTCAATAGTGTTAACTGATGTTATGTATTCAATCAGACAAGCTGATAAACAAACGAAAAGCCGAATACATTTTGTTCTATTTCGCAGTTCAGGTGTGATGCAACACACTACTTAGATTCAGCAAACATACACTGCACATCAATAGTGAACACACATTGAACAGAAAGGGTAAATAAAATGTTCTCAAGTTCAATTCCTAAAGGAAGTGAAATCTGTTAAGTCGACATTTTCTGGTCTCTTTGTACACAGTAATTATTTACTGCTTACGTATAAACATTTACTACTTAATTTTATATGCAAAACCAATCCATAAACTTTCATGCACTTTCTAGGAGTTCTTTTTACCTGAAAACAAAATCAAACTATTTTGGGGGTTGTCCAAGATCAGAGTTTCTTTACGGATTTGCTTTATAATCACCATAACTGAAGTTATTTTTATCAAGTTCATCGAATATGACATATCGATATGTCAACAATCTATTTAAGTCGCCATTTGTCGAACGATACTCAGATAAAAAATTGTATAATTAAGAGGATCAAATAAACCGCTGGCAATAAAACGTTTGAAACTGCATAAAGTTCATCCAATCTATGGGTGTTGTTGAAAATAGATATAAAAATTTTATTACGCATACTAATTCTCGTTATAATGTAAAACAATTAAAAATCAAGGATTAAGTGACGGTAGTTTTATCCACCAGATACTACCCAAGTAACTACGTAGTATTGTGCTCTAGGTTCATTCCTGTAAGAAGTCGTGTGTTTGTACTACGAGGGGGTAATAAGCTAAGTAAAAGATTTTCCAACCCTCCCTGTTCTGAACAATTCCTATAGTGATATCGAAATCATAACAAACTTGAGGTTTAATAACCTCACAGTTCACATGTTTTTCTTCATCGACATATAGTCACATTTTAAAGCATTAACGTCTCAAATACTTGAGAGAGATGCTTTCTAGTTCAAAAGACTGACCTATTGAAAGACTAACAATATCTTACGAACCTTGATCATATTATTAATAATTAGTTTTTAATGGATCCTAGCTGCCAAAAAACCATAAAAACGCTTTTTCTGATAACGCACTACTAAGCGTAGCTTTTTACTATGAATACAAACAATGACACACAGAACATGTTATAACGTAACAGAAAATACCAATCAGATACCTTCACACGTTAAACAGCTATTTTTCATAAAATGAGACACATATTGTTGATGCCAAGTCATAGATGAATTGATGTAGAACTTTCTTATACTTGATCAGAAATCTTTAGTATAGAAGTACTCAAACAATACACATCGCTTCTGTCTGATGTGATATATCTGGGCAACAAAAGATTCCAAATGAATTGGTCATTCGTTTAAATGGCGAATATCGACCTCTCAGTGCTGTTTAAATTTGTGAAAATCTATCGCATTTTGTTGGTCTGGATTGTTACTAATCTTCAATAGGATTTGATTTTATTACTACGAAACAGGGGTTAGAGACTTAGTTAGTAACTATCGTTCTGTTAGTCCAACCAGTGTAGTCGCCGAACTGATGGAAAAGATTATTCGGATGGTCATTCTAAACTATGCGAGAGGGAAGAATCTTTTAACCAGTGGATAATATGGGTTTAAAAATGGCCTTTGCGCTTGACAAATATTCTTCGTGCAAGAGAAAAATGAGTTGCAGTAAAAGATAGTGATATTTCGGTAGACGTAATTTTCATAGATCTGAGTAAAGCCTTCAACGTGGTACCTCACCTGAGACTTAAGTCAAAACCGAAACGTTTTTGGGTCCATTATGAAATTGTCAGTTGAGTAAACGTCTTTCCCTCAGTGACAACGAGTAGGGATATATGGAGCTCTATCAGCGTTGGAATCTGTGAAAAGTGGAGATCTCTGTGTTACATTACCCGGTTCACTTCTCTTTTTACTATATGTAAATCAATCGCCATCCACAGCAGTCATCTGTTCTACACTTTGAAGATGATATAAATATTTGGAGACCAATACACAGTATGTCAGGTAGAACAATAGTACCGGATGACCTAGATTAACCGAATGAATGAATTAGTATAAACTGAGCCGTGAAAGACATTCAAGTAGGACCGTTAGTCAAGCGACTTTCCACCCATCTAGCATTTGATCCGTTAAAATGTCTTTCATTTGCATGAAAGTCACTGAAGAGTATCAAAACAACAGTGAAATATTGTGCTTATTTATCTGCGATTTAAAAACTCCAAAGGTGTATTATACACTCTTAAGGCTAACCTGGCACATAAAGCATAGTTTTAGGCACATACTGCTATTAATATTCACAGTTTATTGTCAGGTTCCACGAAAACACTAACCTTCAGCTCGTTCTTCATCATCTATTTCAGTTGCATCACGATTAAATGATTCTGGACTTTCTTCCTCGTCTATGTCTTCCCCCTCAGGAAACTCTACTTCGACGATGTAGTAATTTTGAATCAATCCATAAATTTTCCCCCAAAATCGCGCGGTTTGAACAGCTTGGGTATTCACCAGAGACTTGATAGCCATGTTTAATAAAACAGTCTCGTTTTTCCCGATACCTACTCCTGCATTATCAAAATAGTATGCATTTTCCATCACATTCGGAAGAGGATGTTCTTCTCCTTCATCTGCTACAGGCTCCTCATCCTCTTCTGAGTTTCTCTATAAGAGACGTAAATGAGTAAACTTCTACTGATCAACAACACAATACCGTAAACAACTTTTGCTGGATTTTCGCTGTGGAAAATGACGCAGGATTCGGATTCGAAGGGTCTCCTGGACCATGTCTTTTAGTTTCTAGTTTGAGGCGACCGCTTAGAACTTCAAACTCATTAAAATCATCGAATCTCTGTTGGTATAACATGTGTTTTATGCAGTTTTTCAGGTGTTGATATCTATAATGACCTAACACTCTGTGCAGAATTTAACTAACAAGTTAAACCCATAGCTGTCCGCCATTTCTAGTAGTACCATTTTGTGTTTCAAAAAATTTCCATTACTTCTAGTTGTCTCACTCATTATTACTATACCGCCAAATTACGCCGCGACTGCTGCCATGGCAACAACAAAATTCTATTTTTGCAAACAACTATCTCAAATCCAAGACATTGTCTCGAAAAACTTTAAACGCAACATTAGAATATTTATTTTATCGAGCTTAAGCTTTTATGAGTGCAACAGGAAGTCCGTTAGAAACACGCAATAACGAAAATTAGATAAATTCCTGAATGGAGATCGACAGCAATTCAAATGGTTCAAATGGGTGTGGATGGAATAGAAGAAGCTTTCGCTTAACGAACTTCTGTGTCCAGCAGCAGTGGATCACCAATACCTCCAAGCAGGAACTTAGAAAATGTCAAGTTTCCACCTAAAGGACTTCTGTGAAGTCGCTTGGACTAGCTCAGCCGGCAGCGAATTCCAGAAATCGACAACTCTTAAGGAGTAGAAGTATCTACAGTCCGTTCTGCTAACACTATGTTTCCGTACTCTAAATCGTGATGAATTTAACGGTTGAGGATTTTGTGGAAAGTTCTTCCATCAAACTAGCCAAAAATGCTCTTCAAGGTTACCAGTTCAGGGTTTGCTCGGAAGGTAGTTTTGTCACAGTTAGCTTAAGGCTTTAAATCGTAAAGTACCAGCACTTCTAAATTTTTTAAACTTGGGATACTTCTGAAAAGGAGTTTCCTAAATTGTAACTGTGGTCTACAACATGCCTTAGATGGACTACTTTACTCTTTGAAGTGTTGGACGTAAGTCCGTTGTCATCTTTCTAACGTTGAGGTCAAGTCAGATCATCCTAAAGTGCCAGTATATCCACTTGATCGCGCATCTCTCTCCAAAGTTTCACATCATCAGCACCAAAGGGTGATAAAACAGACGGCTCTTGTTGTGGAAGATCGTTTATATAAATCAAGAAAATAAGAGGCCACAGGACTAAATCCCGGGGAACCCCACTATTACATACCATAGCCTGAGAGAATTAAAGTTTAACCCGACTTAAAAATGTCGATTTTTTATATATAAAGTGAAGTAATCAATTATAGGGCCACTAGTACCTAGCAGTTAGAAAACTCCAATTTTGGCTTGTCGAAGAGAGGCTGCACAACAGAGTAAGCTTTTCGGATTGGAGACAAATTTTATCTGGTACCGAAGCCTATCTTTTCTTATTGCCTTCATGTTGTTACGGGAGAACTAAAGACATTCGGCTGATTACAACCTTTATATTGTATATTCACAATTTTACCGTGTTTTTTGGATGCATTTGTTTTACTCAGCCTCTGAATTTGTTTGTTTATATCATTATTTTCAGACAATTTGGTTTCCTTTGTCTTTGCTTTGGTACTTGAGAGTTTTGCTCCGGGAACCTAAAAATTTGAACGTTTGTTTGTAGTTGTTATAATTATTGTTGTTAGAACGATATTTGGTCGACTATTTGTGAATTGCGAATAAACTTGGTATCTAAATTGGAGTCTGGTTCTGTTCTTTATTTGGGATCGTAATTTGCAAGTAGATCGATACACCGTACTTCATTAATTGGAACGAGCAAAACTTGAACATAACACATGTATATGTTCTTTATATGTTTGTATTGTATGCACGCGCCGCTAATATCAGTTCGTTTGTATTCCGCCCAAACGTTGCCTTTTACGGCTTAGCAAACGAAGAGAAACAAACTGCTTTGTAGCACATAAGATCGTGTGCAGTAAGAAATCCCAATGAACATCCTCATCAAGTTTAGGGTAAATTCCCCAATCCTCATGTTGTAGATTTTCCTGTAAAGCGGACACATTCAACCGTTCGAACTTTCAGCTCCTGTTTTTAGTGGCTCAGTTTTACTGAAAAACTACAGGGTATGACTGCATGGTCGTTTCTCCCTACGTGAGCGAGGGTTGAGGGGTTCTCAGTTGATAATGCTCCGTTTGTAAATACCCAGTCTAAGCGCGACGGCGTCTGATTGTTTCTCCAACGAGTTGCTGACTTCGCGTTCTTGAATATTCCCAGCTCCTCACTGAGGTTGAAGAACCGAACTTCAGTATGTTCTGAGAAATTAAAGTCCCCAAGAATCATGATGAGTGGATCCGAAACGGGTAGAGCGGGATAACCCTTCCAGCATACGATTGTCGTACTTGATGTCATCAGTGAAATTCCTATAGATGACTCCATCTAGGCACCTCTAAGTGGTGACAGTCTTACTGAGCACCATACGGATTCATTAAGATTGGTAAACTCTTGATTGTGTACAAGATTGAAAGTATAAGACTTGTAGAACTATTGTCCACTTCGTTATTAGTACTGCTCTAATAATAGATCTAATCCTGAAATTGTAGATTTGTCATGATGTAACTGCCTAACGTATAAGATCATACGTGGAGGTTACGTCGTCGTCCACACTAACTCATTGCATTGTAACAATCACGAATATATAATGAAGAACAAACTTAGGCTAGATATGGAACAATATGTTAGATATGGATAAAACTGATGTTGCACAATTGACACTACATCTGAAAGGTCGAGCCATGCCATCCGATCATTTCGAATCAATTCAACTCTTTCTTCCCGCCTTCTCCATGGCCAGATCTTTCTCTGAGTTAAATGTTGAATATCTATTTTCCCAGTTGCCTCGTGTTCAGCTTTGAGGATTGTGTGGTTAGGTCTCGATGTCATTACGTGCTACTCAACTCTTATTTCCTATTTTTCTGTAATTGTGAAACGAAGACATCCCGAGTATTACTAGTTAGACATCCGAGTTCCAGACATTCCTGTCAGATGAACATTATTAGCATTTCTGAGTTCACGTATCTCATCCATTTTGTTCGGAAAACTCGCGGCATTCGTACATAAGCAGTTTGTGCTTTCGATTCGAAACGTGGGAGCTTCCCCGTCCTGTTTTTCCATAGGAGCCTTGCGTGAATGCACAGGTAATCTACCTATACAAGGTTTTCCGCGTTGATAACCCATGTAATTTACGCGTTTTTTATGGTCAAGACCGTTCACAAGTGAAATGGTTGGCTCCAACTTGCCTTTGTGCTTGATCCTGGCATCATACGGCCCATACGAATTACAACTGGCAACCAACGTCAGTTGGCACGAAATGCTTCAGCAGTTGCAGTAGCCGTATGAGTGGATGGAAAGACGTCTTCATAAGCTAGGGTCTAGAATCTCCGTCCTTCTTGGCTAGTCTCATCACTTTTTGAGCCAATATGTTTTTAGCTTCAAGGATTGCTTGATGAACTTCCGTTCCCTAATGTCAGAGTTTGGGTGATCATGGTCCGTGTTTTCCGGCACACCGTGAACAATGATACTTCTTCTGCAGGAAAACTCGCGAGATTCCCTAAGGATATTTCGAATGAGAATACTATATTTCAAGAGGTATTCTCATACTCCCATCTGATTTCAGTAATTGACTAGCTCGTAGGATGACCTCTACGTCGGTAGGGTTTGCTACTGTTACACGAAATATCTTCGATTGATTTTGATGCTTAGAATCCTTTCCCCGAGTAAGAATTACAAGTTCGGGTAGTTTATATCCGTCATCAGCAAATGCAAAACAAGAAACTAGAGACAACGTATCCGGTGTTCTAGAGATAACCTTAATCTTCATCTCTGACACTCGTGAGGCAATGTCTTATTTTTTGTAATTTTACTTTGGAAATCTGAATTTCTTGTTTTCGCACCAAGAGAGCCCATTTTCACCTTCATATTTTATTTACCACTTGGGAAAGCTAGAAATGTCATTAGTTCGTTGGCTCTTTTAATATTTTTTCTGTCCCACTAACTGTAAAATCATCTTACGAAGTGTACGCGACCGGAAGCCAAAATTTTCTTTGATCTCCGTGTCTGCTCTGTAAAATCATATGAATTGATATATAGGTCTACTCGATCATGTGCAAATTTAGTTTCTGAACTAAAGTGATTAGGTTCATTCAAATCCCCAGAAACAACATTCGAAGATATTTCACCATTTTTTTGTTGAACAAGGCATATCTTTTTATTCTTACTTTGTAGCTTTCGGGAGGTATTCTCTAACTTAAGGGATGGCTAGCCTTCAGTAAAAGACTCTGCATTCTTCACTGGCTGCCGCATAGATTTTCATTCCATATCGTTTAGTTCATTAATATCGTGACTCTTTGATTAGATGACTGTTGCACATGGGTTTTAGTGTTAAGTGAATTTATGAACACATTTAACAATAGGTGACTCATCGACCTGAGAGATTTCACGCTCTTCGTAAGAGATGCCCTTTCTTTACTTCTTATGGGTGAGTGTTTAACTTGTATTACAGTTGCACGTACCGTACTGTAACGGTTTTCACTGTAAGTACTAGAATCTCGATCAACACGAATAGCTATCACCTCCGAGATCATCGGTGACTTCCTAAAGCAGCTAAACATAGAATTAATTATAGTTAGAATTTGAATATCTCTTAAATGTAGTGGGTGCTAAACGGGTCTTAATAACATAGAAGCATTTCTTACATCACATAGCACTCTTTTAGCTACAAAGAAGGAAGTATTAAGCTGTTCATACTGATAACTATAGTTGGCATTACGATTAAATTTGCGCAAAATTCAACTATGTGTTTAAAAGTTATTTTATTAAGATTTGTACCAAATTTAACAGACTTAGAATGCGGTTAAAAAATACACACGACACTAGAAGGTTATAGGAAATGACTAAAAATATAACACACGAGTAAATGATTCAAAAAATCTGAGCTCTAACTGATCTTTAACGTTTTGGATGTCATAAACAAACAAAAAGAATGTTAGTTCACAAGAAATGTGAAAATCACAGGCCTTTCATAAAGCGCACTATGACTTACTTATTTTAGTGAATTATATGCCACAGAGGAGCATCTTTTACAACCTAAACAGAGGACTAAAAGGAGCCAGCGATTTGCTATTTCTGCTTATCAAAGCGTGAATACTTGCGTTGTTGTCCGAAGGTTAATTTTGTGGGGGATTTCGAAGTGAAACGTTGCACTGATACTCTCATTGTGGTACCTGTCGTAGGTCGTTCGTTAGTTATCACCCGATTCGTAATCGCTGTGATGTATACATTTATGTCACAACTTTAAGCTTTATTTGACGGCAAATAATATAAGTTTCACCAAATTAAATCTGTGATTTTGCATATTCTTACTAAAGTTTGCCCATATCAATATGTTTAAAAATGCCAAACTGAATATAACTTAGAATTTGTAACTTCAGACATTTATCTTATCTCTGTAGAAGACCCAACTGCTTATATTTAGTTCTAACAGTGATTCCATCTAAATGAGACGCTGAGGTTCCTGTGTGTTGTAGCTTAGGCAAGCTAACATACAGGATGTCAAATTATTGCAGCAATGTAGTTCGCAGTAGCTATACCTACCAGTATAGTTTTTAACCAACTTTCCCAAATAGCAGAATGTAGAAAAACGAGAAGTTCTGAGAAGGTTACTCAGTAAGTGAGATGAAATGTCTTTGGAACATGGCTAAAATCTTTCTCCACAAGGATGGAATGAGACAACTCCTCGAAATTCTCATTTCAAGGTTGTAGTTTCCCTAATAAAAAGTAATTTTAAAAAGCATGAGCATCAAAGGTTTGCATAACAGCTGTCACGTTGTCCAGTTGATTGTTTCTGGGAAACGTCGGAGGATTTGCGGACTTCCATGGATTCCTGAATTAATGTAAGTAGACCGACATTCGAGATAGTACCTTCTTGTTTGACGGTGAAGTGCTCTAACAAATGGACTGCCACTTATTAAAAAAGTATTTTTAGGAAAGTTCTTTCATTTTTCCCGTTTTCAGCTTCTTGAATGTACTAATAAACGGCTCTACTTCCCTCATGACGTTAGGTTTTACAAGATCTCACTATTACTTTTCGTTTTTGGTGGTCATGGTGGAGTTCGTAAATGGGCGCTTCACTAACTAGGTTCTAAATATTCATGGTTAACATTCTGTTGGAATTCTTATCACATCTTTTTACAGCATTGTTGCATCAAAAACGGTCTTCCAGTTACTACTGAAATCTTTCAGTAAATTATAGGGACGACTATTAGTAAAACTAGTAATTATTAAGGCAGAACGTCCCGTAGGAAGGATATACACACTGTTAGATGTGACGATTCATTTCACACACCAGTTCCCCCTGTCAGAGTTTGAAAAATCAATGTCTTTGAAACCGAATTTTCTAAACAGTATTGGCGTCTTGCTATAGATTGTTTCCCCTTTGATTTTGACTATTATACAATTGGACAGCTTTACAGTAATTTCTTTATACCTCTTCTCTCTAGATCACGTGGGCATTGTGAGATGGATAGAGACTCGCTTCTTATGGCAGTTTCTTCTCTCCTAGATCCAACTATTGATAACAATCAGCGAAGTAAATGCTTCATGGTAATGTGGTTTTGTTGTTGATTATAAATATACAGATAGCTGAGAATTACAAAAATGAGCAATTCCAGTTTGCTGATGTTGACTTTCTGTGTAATCCGAACCATCCTTCAGTTATCATACTTTTTGGACTTCAGTGTTTGGATCATTACTTAAAGTATTGCCGTGTAGCATACATCCGAGTTTTAGAAATCATTGGGGTCAGATGGAATTTCATGCGAAATCCAGCCTGAAACAAAATATTTTTAAACTTTCAAGAGAAGTATGCCGTATCTATTTCTTACTGAGTAAGATTAATAATTTTCGGTTTTCTAGAGAAGAAATGCGCGCTTACAGTCTAATGTTGAGTCAAATTATCGTTTTCCTCATCAAGTGTGAATGGCCTCAGCAATGGCCTACTATGTTACCTGAATTCCTGTCCCTTGGAAGGATGGGGGTATGTTCCTTATTGGATGAACTACTCTTATTAGATTCCCCAAACTAAATTAGTGCTAAGTTCATTCTTAAGATTGTATGAGGATGTTATACAGTTCCAAGATGCTCCACCATCTCGACGGCGTGACATTTTAACAGGTCTGAATGACAACTTGACCGAGATATTTGTTTTTGCTCTTGATAGTATTGTCAACAGACTCTTACTCCCGAATACTGTATGTTCATTATTTACCTTACTTTCAATATGAATTAGAATTCATTCATAGACTGCGACTCACTTGAGATCTGTCGTGAGTCATTATGTACATTGGGAGGATTCCTAGAGTCATGTCGTCTAAATGTTTTGACTTCTTGGACCCCTTCGGAAATAGCCATCAAAAAGCTCAACCTTAGTCGCACCTTGCCATTTCTGAGTTTAATCACTACTCTCGTTGGGATTACAAGTCTACAAACCGACGCTCTAAGTTTGATAAATATCTTGCTATCTAGACGAATACAACCGGGATCCGAAATTCCAGATTCATATGGCCCAACTATAGCTGACAGTTTTCTGAAAGAGCCTTTGGGATCTTCATCTCCATGCAGTAATCTCATAAAAGTTTTATGGTAAGTTGGCTTCAAAGTTACACTGTTTTGAGTTATTTCTGGTTAAAAGTGAGTCAAAATATTCTTTGTACTTTTTAGTTCTACATTATCCGAAAATCCCGAGTATTCTGATGAACGTTACAGCTCCTTAAGGCTATTTGGTGATATTGTAGTCCATATTGGTTGTCATATGATTATCCATTGGAAGGAGTATTCATATGAATCCGCTCTCTGCAATTGCTTGGACCATGGTATCTGTGAATGTCCTAACTTACCATCACACCTCTTTCAGGCAATTTTACGTTTGACTGCCTACCCAATCCAAGTACGTTTATAGAAGTGGCATTAAAAATATTTAAATTTATGAAGCAGTCAAAAAATAAATTCGCCATGTTCTAGCCGTCTTTTTATAATCAACAAACATCTAATTTACGTCCCCTTATACGTTTGGTGTTATATAGCCGTTTAGTTGATTAGATTTTAATATTATTTTACTAATAACCGTTCCATAAATAATATTGATTCTGTTCTAAGTAATGTACTGTGATCTATTAATTTTGTACTGAGCTATTGTAAAACACAGTAATTGATCAGATAAGTTTATCGTGAAAGACACATCTTGTGTCAAATTTGTGACCACGGTTTATAAAACTTATCTAGATATTGAAGGTAACGTAAATGTAACTAAAGACTTAAATAAGCAAACTTTTCTATTACATATGTCTCTTTTTTGCTTATTTTCAGTCACGAATGAGTACATTTAGTCTTTTGCGAAAATATAAAGCTTTCACTGTAAAAATATAATATACTGTGTTCAGTTCACGTCTACGAAGTCATGGCAGAAATTCAAGATACCCCTATACAGCTTAGAAGTTTCTAGTTTTAAGAGAACTCCTTTCAAAATTTAAATGTAATCTTATAAGAATTTGGGCTTCAGATGTATGTAAAAGGTTAGAAATCACATTAAATTTATGGAAATCTTGGTTATTAAAATCCAATGCCTTCAGCATTTCTCCTGACAGCCTGATTGGAGTTTAAAAATGGTAATCAGTGATAAATGAGGTCGTAAACATAGCGTTTCCAAAAATTGTCTAGTCATGTTCAGATGTTGAGTGTGAATGTCCGCCACTTAATAGATATATGTTCAGATTTTGATCCCCGAGGCAGCGTGGAATGACATCCGAAAAGCTGTAGAAACCGCAGTGATGTCTGCAAGTACGGTAAACCATAAGGTTAGGGAGAAACACTGGATTTCAGCAGCGTCTATTGCACTGATAGATGCTCGAAAACTCATTCCATCTGGCTCTGAACATAACGAAGAGAGGAGTCAGCTTAAGCGTAAGCTGACCAGAAGCCTACGCAATGATCGTGAACAATGGTGGGTAGCGAAAGCAAGAGAGATGGAAAAGGCTGCGGCAATAGGTAACAGCAGGCAACTGTTCCGACTTGTTAAGGAAACCGGTATTATTTATTTATTTTAACACATAGATATTGGTACAAGGAGGTACCAAATACATATGCGCCACACGAACCTCAATTGATTTGTGTGAGGGCTGTGATACTGCCCGGGTGCCCAAACCTAAGCAGATGGCCACACCCCGAGTCTTCGACCTGAACGTCTGACCCACAAGGCAGTGGAGCATCGTAAGGAGATGCAGTCCCATGGTAGCCGGTGACCATTTGTTCCTTCAGGATACTGGAGCTCATGTGCACCATTGATTTGGGATCCGGGTAAAGCGCCGGAAATTCGCTTTTCGTTCTCTCATTTTCGTAAACAACACCTCCGCCACGAGAAGGCAGTGAGTAGGACTTCCCTGGCAAAGGCTATATACGTGTGGCCATGTGAGAGCATTTCGCGCGCGCGAGAGAGAGAGCGGACTCTCCCGACTCTCGGCCGTACCGGGGCATTTGGGTATTATGAACCCAACTGTTAGCGAAACAATAGCAAAGAAAAATGGACATATTATTCATTCTCAATCCAGGAGATTGGATCGATGGGCAAAACACTTTAGGGATCAGTTCAACTGGCCTTCAGTCACACTTCTGTTTCCCACGATCCCCAGTCGACCTGAATGGCAAGTTGATGTAAGTCCTCCGACTCGTTACGAAGTTGAAAAAGCTATAGGAAATCTGAAGCGTGGGAGAGCAGCAGGCCCTGACAGGTTTACCCCTGATATTTATAAGGATGGCGGTCCAGTATTAGCAGCGAGATTGACTGTCTTAGGTAGAATCTGGGAACTGGACGTAATCCCATCTAACTGGTCTCAATCACTGATTGTGCCAGTCTATAAGGAAGGACAAAAGTCTTCTTGTGACAATCACAGAGGAATTAGTTTGACTAATATAGTGTCTAAAATATTAGCTTCAATAATACTTCGACGTCTAGCCAAAGCTCGTGAAGAGCAGACTAGAGAAAACCAGGCTGGTTTTCGACCAGGACGTGGTTGTATAGATCAGATATTCACACTACGTCAGGTCCTAGAACATAGACACACATTCAGACGCCTCACAATGGTAGTATTTCTTGTTTATTTATTTATTTATTTGAACACATAAATATTGGTACAAGGGGGGCACCAAATATATATGCGCCACACAAAACAGTGATAATTTGAAGAGAAGGAGAAAAGAGAAAAAAAAAGTAATGAACGTGGGGAATTATGAAAAAAAAAGGGAGAGAGACAGAACAATGGTGGGGGAAACGGAAAGGTACAATCAGAAGAGATCTTTCAGTTAAGGAAGATACAACCACTTTTTATGAAGAAGGTAAAAGGTTACATCAGGATCGCCACTGGCTTCTATTCTGAGCCATATCTAATAACGTCTCTAGCCACTGCGTTACACCGTCTTTCGGACCCCAACCAGGGAGTCGTGAAGGACCAACAGAAGCTAGCCCTTTGCAGCTTTCTTTCATACCACGACACCATGTCATATACTGACCACCTCTCCGCTTTTTCCAACCAGTCCCAGAGTCGGCAAATAATGCACGACGTGGAATTCTCTGGGACGACATTCGTAAAACATGTCCAAGCCACCGAAGTCGGTGTTTCAAGATGGTGACACCAATTTCATTATCGTCTCTGTGACCGAACACTCGATGCCGAACCTCTGCATTACTGACATGGTGTTGCCACTGGATGCCAGCAATCCTTCGGAGACAACGATGATCGAACACAGAAAGTCGTCTAACATCCTCAACTCGGAGAGGCCAGGTTTCACAAGCATAGAGCAAAACTGCTCTCACCGTCGAGTTGTAGATCCGACCTTTTACAGCCAGACTAACATCACGAAGGCGCCAAAGATGGCCCAGATTGGCATAAGCCGCTCTGGCTTTCACTATACGTGCATTGATCTCATCACTCACACCACCACCAGCACTTATGCAGCTACCTAGATACACGAACTTCTCGACTACTTCAATCTGCTCACCATCCAGAGTGAGTACAGGATTAGAATCCTGCCAGTCTTGTAGAAGAACTTTGCACTTCGAAGGTGCAAAGCACATACCATACCTACGGACACTGATTGCTTGGGCATTCTCGCACAGTAAGACAATATCATCCGCATACTCAAGGTCGAGAAGTCTTTCTCCAGGCAACAGATCCATACCACCATTACTTACATCCGCCAGAGCTGTTTCCAGAATGTCATCGATGGCAAAGTTAAAGAGGAATGGTGAGATAAGGCAACCCTGCCTAACCCCACTGCTCGAATGGAATAGTGGAGAAAGGTGGTTGTATGCCCTCACTCTGCCTGAGGTGTTTGTGTATAGGGCTTTTAGGATGTTAATAAACTTCTCAGGTGGAGTGGCCGAGTGGTCCAAGGCGCTGGTTCAAGGCACCAGTCCGAAAGGGCGTGGTTCGAATCCCACCTCCATCACAACCTGCCCCCAAATGCCCTGGTATGGCCGAGAGCGGGGAGGGTTCGCCTTCCCTCTCGAAATACTCTCACACGGCCACGCGTATACAGCCTCTGCCAGAGAAGTCCTACTCACTGCCTTCTCGTGGCGGAGGTGTTGTTTACGAAAATGAGAGGACGAAAAGCGAACGTCCGGCGCTATAACCGGATCCCAATTCTATGGTGCACATGGGCTCCAGTATCCTGAAGGAACAAATGGTCACCGGCTACCATGGGACTGCATCTCCTCACGATGCTCCACTGCCTTGTGGACTAGACCTTTAGGTCAAAGGCTCGGGGTGTGGCCCCCTAAGAAAACCACCTGTTTCGGTCTGGGCACCCGGGCAGTATCTCAGCCCACACACTAAAACTATGATGAACTATCTGCTTATAGAAAATATTCGTTTCTCTCCGACTAACATTGAAATGACTGGTATTATTATTATTGTTATTATTATTATTATTATTATTATTATTATTATTATTATTATTATTATTATTATTATTTACTACGTCATTTATTCACTGTCTCCTATTTCTACTTTTTGTATCCGTTTCGACTCAGACAGCAGCTCGCCTATGGTGAAAATTCAGCTTTATCTAAACGTTCTCGAGTCACTGCCTGGTTGAAAATTGTATGTTACTACCGAATATGAGTACTGAAGCAGTATTTCTTGACCTTAAGGCGGCATTTGACTCAGTTGATCGTAAGGTTCTATGGCAGAGTTTGTCACTGAGAGGAGTACCAAAGAAGTACATTAACCTTATAAAGGCTCTCTACTGGAACACAACTGGTCGAGTGAGAGCTTATGGCGAACTGTCATCAGAACTGATTACCTCAAGTGGTGTTCGTCAGGGCTGTCCACTCTCTCCATTCTTGTTTAACTTTGTTGTTGACGTCCTTTTAGAGATGACACTTTCCTCATCTAAATTTCTAGGAGCTGAACTTCTACCGGGAGATCCACTTGTTGACTCAGAATATGCCGATGACATAGTTCTATTTGGTGAAGACACTGACAAAATGCAGAGTCTGCTGACCACTCTAAGCAACAATGCAGGCATGTTCGGCATGCGATTTTCTCCCTCGAAATGCAAAATGTTGCTTCAGGACTCGGTTGCACCGCCACCCGAACTAGTGATAAGGAGTGAAGTAGTTGAGCCTGTCGACCGCTTCACTTATCTCGGAAGTCTCATCAGCCCTTGTGGTCTGGTGTGTGACGAAATCTCAGTACGGATACAGAAGGTTCGACTAGCTTTTGCCAACTTGCGTCATTTGTGGCGTAGGCGAGATATCCGTCTAGTAACCAAAGGACGTGTTTACTGCGCAGCAGTTCGTTCCGTCCTACTTTATGGCAGTGAAATATGGCCGGTAAGAGTAGAGGATATTCTTAGGTTACTAGTATTTGATCATAGGTGTCTTCGAAACATTGCTCGTATATCCTGGGACCACCGAGTAAGTAATGCAGTTGTTAGGAAACGGGTACTAGGTAAAGATGATAAATCAATTGATGAAGTAGTGAAGCTTCATCAGTTGAGATGGCTGGAACATGTGTTGCACATGCCCGACCACCGACTTCCCCGACGCGCGATGTTTTATGATGTAGGAGTAGGTTGGAAGAAAGCTAGGGGCGGCCAGACCAAAACATGGCACAAATACATGGAGTCACTGACAAGTGGACTGAGCCATGTTGGTAGGTGTAGACTACCTGGTTGGGGACCGCGAGATGATAGCAACCGATGGTTAGAGACCTTGAATGACATGGGTCAAAATCGTTTGCAATGGCGCAGGTGCATCCACTCTTTGTGTTCTGTCAAACTCTAATCTTTTGTATTCTTCATGTCCTTTATTTTCTTTCCCAATTTATTCCACTGGACTATACTCCTTTAATAACATCATCAAACCTTAATGTCCCCTATCTCTACTTATACTTTCAGTACCTCTACCACTATGGGATTTGAATCGATAGCTGAATCTCTGTGCTAATGTGGTATGGCAACTCGAACTGATGTACGTACGTACGAAGTTCCACGTTGTTACTGACTGACTCAGATTTTGATATTTGAAGTTGTGTATATTCTCATTCAAATACAATTATCTAGTATGAACTTTGAGTTCTGATGAGAATCATACTAGTCGCCCAGAGTTACTATAAAGTAAAGTTTAGCAACAAATTAAATGTATGAGAGTACGTATATGTGTGAGTGATGTTATCTCAAATGGAATCAAAGAAATGATATTTCGTTATAGTTAACTGAATCACTAAATGCATGTTGTACAGGAATAAGAGTCTTTGACATTTCTCAGTGAATATTTGATAACATGAGTTCTCCACTTTGTTTAAATCTTATTTCAGCTATAAATCCATTTTTAATGGAAATGGCCTGTTAATATTAGAAAAGAGAAATTTCAAGTTCCTGGCGGATTTTGAAATTGTAATTAAACTTGTTATGTTCTCTACTATAACTCTTAACATCGGTACGCATGAGTCTATATAAACAGTGTTTCTGTATTTTCTCATGTACAGTATATTTTCCTATCAGTGCTTTTGTGTAATGTTTGACTTTTTGGCACCAGGTGATATCGGCGTGCACTAATAAATTTTGGATCACCCTTCTTCGTTCAGACGTAGAATCTTTACTAAAGTTAACTGAAAGGTTTGCAGATGATTTATTTAGCATTTGGCAAAAGAATTCATTAAAAGTAAGTCATTCAGTGACTAAATCATATTAGCTAAGTCGGGTTTTATTGGAAAGTATTTATGAATAGTCTATAAAATTCAGTACACTAATTGCACCAACAAACTTGTTAGCTAATTTAAAAAATACTAAAACAAGTTGAACTAAAATGAAAGGTATCCTGAATGGCAACTTGGACCGATGCATATACGTGCCTGGTCCTACGTTGCAGCTGACTGACTGACTGACTGACTGAAAGGTATCCTGAGCTTTTGCTCGTTTATTAAGTGGGTCCATCCAAAATTGAAAGAAAACTGCACTGTGAAATCCTGAGTTTCATTATCTTTATAAGACTGTTAGCGGTTGACTGTTCAATTAAAATCGAAATGCGCGGGTCTAAAAAGTATTCATAACTAATTTCCATGGGTTTAAAACATGCCATTATAACCTTACTTCAATTTGGTCCACCTGCAAAATGACTAACCCTTACGGAGTTGCATTAAGTCGATCCTTATCAGAAGCGATATGACTGCAAAGACCTTTAAGGTTCATTGGTAATAGTTGATAATCCGACACAGGAAAAAGTAAGTTTTCTTCAACCCAATCTTCTCCTAGTTCGTTTGACACTTTGGATAAGACATTCAGTTGTTAACATTCTCAAGCGATCTCTGGAGAGCTTTCACTTTAATACTAGTTTGTTTCCATACCGCGAGACTTGATGTGATTATTAAAACAAATTTATAGCGAAAGTATCATTTTCGAAAAACAGTCACATGCTCAACATCATTAACATGACTCATCAAATTAATTAGTCATAGGTGAAATTTATATTCATATTCATAACAGTATCTTATCGATAAGTTATACACACGTTACGTTGGTGGTCAATCTACATTTGAAAGTTGTTAAATAGTTCATTTGCAAAATACGGTTAATGCGTTCACCTATACTAATTGTTTACCCCAATGGCTACTATATTTTATCGCTAATTTGTCAGGTTGGTCAACCATCTGGTACTGGTATTCAAAGTGAATGGAACCGAAGAATTTTCGAAGCCGATGATCATACTAGTTTTTTCTCCCGTAAGTCAAAACTATTCACTAATGTAAAAAAATATAAATTAGCTGATGTAATTTCGAGAATTTCACTCTTTTGCTGCCATTTTCTAAATTTTGTCCTACAATGACTAATTAGTTGTGAACATACTATTAAATAAATTATTGCTTCAAGGCAAATAATTTAATTCACCAAATAATTGGATATTCTTGCGCCTTCGTTTACTGTATCTAGTTCTAAATAATGGAAAAATATCTAGATCGCAATGGCACTGTCTTACTGGTTATAGTATGACTTGCCTTCTTGACCAACAGGGAAAGGCGTTGATTTAATTTCAATCTCAAGTTCCTTGCTGCTCCTCAATTATTGAACTACAATGTTAAGTAGATAACATTCTTCATCATTTATAGCAAACGAACATTAAGACCATACTGTTTTTACTGTTCGGCAGTTAACTAACAAGCGGACACAACATAGGTCTTAGTATGATAATCCATCAATGAAGACCTTACTTTTTACCAGCTGATCACTGGATATTTAGGAAAGGAAAATAAAATTTATAAAGGAACAGGAGACTATATATATTACGTACATAATTTTGAAAGATGGTAAAGAACACACTCCTATCCGGATCATTTCCATGTCACTTGTAACATACATTCTTTCTTGTCCCTGAATTTATTGGCTAACATCTGCCTCTAACTTATTAATCGAAAATAACACCAGAACACTTTAGACACTAAAGATAACCCAATCATGCTGTACCACAAATTGTCCAAAATTTAGGAAGCTTTAAATTCAATTTAAATATAGTAGTTGAAAAAATATAGATTTCTGTTTAGAAAATGACGATTTCATCTAGTAAATTTCCGTGTGTCTAATATTATTAATAAAATGTATACTTGAAATCCTAAACATTTAACTGCTAGTTGTGTGTTCAATTATCTTTTAGTACCGCTTGGAGTCCGCCTGGAGTCCCTTTCGAGGGGCTGCTGTCGGTCCCAAGCCCGGATAAAGGAGGAGGGTTGGGCATGGGGTTAACGACCCCATCCCGTAGAAAACTAACTCGCTAAAGAAACGCTGACCAGAAAAAATTATTCAAACCATTTAAACTTCCCTGGGAGTCAGGAGGTCTTCGTTTAGAAGAATTATGACGCCTCATGATGAAAGCCGAGTTTCTTCGGAAGTCACGAGGCCGATGCCCCTTCTGACAACCAGAGCAACCATTTTTTTAGGTACATGGAATGCTCACACAATGTGGGAGACTGGGAGAGTTTTCCAAATTGCTGCAGAAATGAGGAGATACAATTTAGAGGTGCTTGGGATCAGTGAAACACATTGGATGCAAGTTGGACAACAACGACTAGCTTCAAGGGAGCTGCTGTTATACTCCGGACATGAACAAGAAAATGCCCCACATATACAAGGAGTAGCATTGATGCTGTCCAAACAAGCACAAAATGCACTTATAGGATGGGAATCTCATGGACCAAGGATCATCAAAGCCTTCAAAACAAAGAAAAAGAGCATTACAATGAACGTCATCCAATGCTACGTGCCTACCAACGACTACAATGAAGACGCTAAAGATCAATTCTACGATAGGCTGCAGTCAATCGTCGAGAAGTGCCCAACAAAGGACCTGACCATTCTGATGGGAGACCTAAATGCCAAGGTTGGAATGGACAACACCGGATATGAAGACATCATGGGACGACACGGATTGGGAGAAAGGAACGAAAATGGTGAGAGATTTGCAAACCTATGTGTCTTCAATAAACTGGTCATAGGCGGGACTATATTCCCACATAAACGCATACACAAAACCACTTGGACTTCACCGGATCACACTACGCAAAACCAAATCGACCATATCTGCATCAACAAAAAGTTCAGGAGGACGATGGAGGACGTGAGAACCAAGAGAGGAGCTGATATAGCATCAGATCATCACTTGCTGGTTGCCAAGATGAAAGTGAAACTCAAGAGGCACTGGACAACGGGGAGGACAATATCACAAAAATTTAATACGGCTCTTCTCCAGGATACTGACAAACTCAACAAATTCAAGATAACCCTCAGCAATAAGTTCCAGGCCTTTCATGATCTACTCAATGGAGAAGGAACTACTATGGAGAGCAACTGGGAAAAGATAAGATAGGCAATCACCTCAACATGTCATGAGGTTCTGGGCCAAAAGAAGCACCATGACAAGGATTGGATCACTGTTGATACACTGGATAAGATTCAAGAAAGGAGGAACAAGAAGGCTGCAATCAATACCAGTCGAACAAGAGCAGAAAAAGCCAAGGCACAGGCTGAATACACAGACGTAAACAAGCAAGTGAAAAGGAGCATCAGAACTGACAAACGTAAATATGTGGAAGATTTGGCATTGATGGCGGAAAAGGCTGCCTGAGAAGGAAACATGAGACAACTTTATGACACAACAAAGAAACTCTCTGGAAATCACCGTAAACCAGAACGACCAGTGAAAAGCAAGGAAGGCAAGATAATCACCAACATTGAAGAACAACGAAACAGGTGGGTAGAACACTTCAAAGAACTCTTGAATCGACCAGCTCCACTGAACCCACCCAACATTGAAGCAGCACTCACGAACCTCCCAATCGATGTTGGCCCACCAACAATTGAAGAAATCAGTATGGCTATCAGACAAATCGAGAGTGGTAAAGCAGCAGGACCAGACAACATTCCAGCAGAGGCACTGAAAGCAGACGTAGCGGTAACTGCAAGGATACTCCACATTCTCTTTAGAAAGATTTGGGATGAGGAATAAGTACCAAAAGACTGGAAAGAACTTCTGGTCACAATACCAAAGAAAGGCGATCTCAGCAACTGTGGCAACTACAGGGAAATCACTCTCCTCTCAATACCAGGAAAAGTCTTCAACAGGGTATTGTTAAACAGGATGAAGGACTCTGTAGACGCACAACTTCGCGACCAACAGGCAGGATTCCGTAAGGATAGATCGTGCACAGACCAAATCGCAACTCTACGGATCATTGTGGAACAATCAATTGAATGGAATTCATCACTCTATATCAACTTCATTGACTACGAAAAAGCATTTGACAGAGTGGACAGAACAATCCTATGGAAGCTTCTTCGACACCACGGCGTGCCTGAGAAGATAGTCAATATCATACGGAATTCCTATGATGGATTAAACTGCAAAATCGTGCATGGAGGACAGTTGACAAAGTCGTTCGAAGTAAAGACCGGTGTTAGGCAAGGTTGCTTACTCTCACCCTTTCTCTTTCTCCTGGTGATCGACTGGATCATGAAGACATCAACATCTGAAGGGAAGCACGGGATACAGTAGATAGCTAGGATGCAATTGGATGATCTAGACTTCGCAGGTGATCTGGCTCTTCTATCGCAAACGCAACAACAAATGCAGGAGAAGACAACCAGTGTAGCAGCAACCTCAGCAGCAGTAGGTATGAATATACACAAAGGGAAAAGCAAGATTGTTCGATACAACACAGCATGCACCAATTCAATCACAGTTGACGGAGAAGCTTTGGAAGATGTAAAAGCCTTTACATATCTGGGCAGCATCATCGATGAACACGGTGGATCTGATGCAGATGTGAAAGTGCGGATCGGAAAAGCAAGAGCAGCATATTTACAACTGAAGAACATCTGGAACTCAAAACAATTGACAACCAACACCAAAGTCAGAATTTTCAATACAAATGTGAAGACAGTTCTACTGTATGGGGCCGAAACCTGGAAAACCACGAAAGCCATCATCCAGGAGATACAAGTGTTTATTAACAGTTGTCTACGCAAAATACTTCAGATCCGTTGGCCGGACACTATTAGCAACAACCTACTGTGGGAGAAAACAAATCAGATCCCAGAGGAGGAAGAAGCGCTGGAAGTGAATAGGACACACATTGAGGAAAGCACCCAACTGCGTCACAAGACAAGCCCTTCACATGGAATCCTGAAGGCCGAAGGAGGTGAAGAAGACCAAAGAACACATGAGAAAAATGAACAAGAATTGGATGGAACTAGAAAAGAAGGCCCAGGACAGAGTGGGTTGGAGAATGCTGGTCGGCGGCCTATGCTCCATCGGGAGTAACAGGCGTAAGTAAGTAAGTACCGCTTGCGATATTCTAATGACTTTCGTCATTGACTTGTTGTCATCTATGAATTGGGTGTCGGAAAACTGATTATTGAACCGTTCCTCTGTGCTTCATTCCAAGCAGTTATAGGGAAATAGCAAAATGAATTGAGCTAAGTACTAATGAATTATGTTATCCGAGTGGTTAGTTGTTCATGCATAAATGTCTTACGCTTCACCCTAAGAGCACTCCAACTGGTGATTGTTGGCTTTTCACAATCTCATTCGCGATTATGCAGCTCAACATCAGCTTCATCAAACTCAGGGTTAGTTCTCAATATCGTAACCTAGTTAATTGCCGTATGTGCACAAATATTCTAAACCGGTGCAATTTAGTTATATCTATCCAGCTGAATTCATGAATAATGAATGATTTGTAATGCCCTGATAGGTCACTGCCTGAACACTATAAGGAGAATTAGTAACTCATCACAAAAGCTCTGAGTGGCAGTGTTAGTTGCTTAGGTTGAGTATTAATATCAGTATACTTCAGATTTAGTGATGCCTGTATGTAGTTTCGCAAACTTGGAACTTGAAGTGGTATTGTGGTGTGATCTACTTATATCCACATAAGTAGTATATAACGATGGTCAGGCTTAGAATGTATTTCAGTAGAAGGTCGATAGTGAAAGAACGGGAACGGAACGCCATTGGTATGAAAATTCATGAACAATGAAATCTGCGAAAGGAACAGTCAAGTTTGAGACGATGGATTGATATTTTGCAAATTAACTATTTACTATATTGTTCTCAGATTTTACTGAGATGCTCTGTAATTCCGTGTCAAATACATTCGATTGTCCCTACTCGTGTTCTTGTTCACTACATTATCTGTTGAACTATGAAAAATATTACACGGAGATTCCGTTCCTATTGGCTTATTTATTAAACTACTGAGATCTCTCCGGGATATGAACTTTCAAATATTTTAGCAAAATATGTCATTGATTCCAAAAGCAGTTGAAAATTCTATGCTATGAGAGAAACTATTATGTGGATGTATTGCAGTATGGCTTTCTTCTAGCTGTACACATATTTCTGTCGTCCAACATAGACGTGTTTATTTGTGTAAGTTTTATTCAATTTCGTTAGTCAAATGACTCATTGGTCCAGAAACTCGACTAACAACTATTAGGTTATGATAATGAAGACAGAAATATATTTGCAATATCCCAATGGGTAGAAAACTGGACTCTTGATATTTCGTGACTGAGTGTAGCTCTTTTCTTCATAAACTTAGTTTAATTCAGTGATCAAATTAGGTTAAACATTTATTACATACAAACAATTCTGATCATACTAACATCATTTTATTCGGAGCAAAAAGGATTCTATATGAAACATGTTTTTATATGTGTTTGAGTGGGTGTATAGATGATATTAGTTGAATCCATGTGTTTTTTGTGTGATCTTTTACAGATTAGGTGCAAGTTGTGGTTCGAAAGTTACCTAACTTTGTTGCGGTCTGCTAAGTAGTTGTGCTAGCTTCTATGTAATTAATGTGATTCCCATCTTTACATCAGTACTCATAGACTGACTTTTAAATGCTTATTTATAAATAATCAAAGAGAAACAGAAGAACTAGGTTTTCAAATAAACATTTATCCTTCATAACTTCCTAATAACTTCTAAAATATGGTGTGGCCAAATTAAATATCTGAAATTAATTTTATGATATTTGTTCACTTATTTCTTTTCAGGATACCGAAATGATTTAGTAAAGTGTTTGTCAGCTGGAGCGTCTTGCTGGCCACAAAAATTTTTACCTTTGTGTATATCATGGATTGAAACACTAATCCAAGCATCTCCTTCCTGTCAAGGTATTTCAAACAGATATAATCAATAAGTTTGCTTTGTATGAATATTTTGACGTAAATTATTCATTTTAGGTGGATTGCAGAATGTTCGTCTCACTTTATTCTATTCGGTTTAATAAAACTCCCGTTTCGTAGTGTATTTTTGTGTTTTTTGTTATCTTTGACAGATTATGATCCGATTACTAAATTCCTGTTAGCGACTTCACCACTTATACTCGAATGGGAAGCTTTAGATTCGTTTCTAGAACCATGTCTATCAGCTGTTGAACAATCATTGAAGACTCTTCATATTGATATGGATGTTAGTTCAAAAGTGAAAAAATTGATTCATGGGATTTTACAATCTTCAAATAGTATGGATCCACTTATTCGAGCTAAGCATCTAGCTTGTTTATCAATGCTATTACAACATGTTGATTCAAATAATGACTCGGAACTTCTGGTACCCTTTTTAAATAAGGTAATTTTTATCGTTATTGTTAATGCTTTACGTTTCTATTATTGCTACCTAGACTCACCTACATAGAATATTTCACTACTAGTTCAATGTCTATTATGCCGAAACTTTTATGCTGAAAGTAATTAAATATGTAAATTCATTTTTATGCAAATAGATTTTATTTGTATATAGATTTATACACTTAAACAGTTTAGCAACAGGTGTAACTAAATTTTTGTGTTTTTTTAAAAATAATAAACGCCGAAAGAGACTAAGGACACTGATGTACTCTTGTTTGTTTTAATTTCTGATTTATCTGATGAGAATATTCCCAAAAACGATAAAATTGTTCCAGACACTCAGACTAGAAGAATGTATTTGGGAAGAGTAAATCAGGAACTAACAAGGTATTTATTAGTTTATGATACCTAACGAACTTCAAATAATTTATAATTATTCAGTTCGTGGTAGATATGGATACCATAAGTTTTATCTGTTACACTTTACACATAAGTCCATATCCTTGAGTAGGAGGAACCTTATTTTATGAAGACCGGGAATTACTACTTAATTTTGTGTCCGATATCGTTAATTTCAATATTAAATCGTTGACTGTGAACTTCATACCAGTAATGTCTATCATATCGTTTCAACACTGCTTTCATCAAAATAGAATACTAATCAATATTTTTCTGATAGCAATTTAGCTATTTCTTATTGGTTTAAAATTTATTCCTGATTAATGAAATGCTGACTAATAGTATGATGGTATATGCTGTGGGAGCTTGTCTTTCATCTAACTGGGCTTGATTATTGAAGGTATTTCAACTCGTAATACTTAAGGATCGCGTTTTATGTAGCACTTTAGTCTGAGATGTTGCTTATATGGCTTACGAATTACTTTCTTTTAATTATGTTCTAGATTTTTGAATCTTTAAACTCTTGTCCTGTTGTGGATGAATCTCCATCTTTGATCGATACACTTGATTTTGTAAATAGACCACGGCAAGTTAAAACTATGCACTTAGCATCTGCAACATCATTTCTTCGTTTTACTCGTGCTCATCCTAGTAGAATGATGGTAAGTTCCGTACTACTTTTACGGAATAATATAATTGTATTATTTTTATTAAGAATTTGTTTCAATTTTTTTCTGTCGCTTAGATATCTTAAAATCGAATAATAATTGATTTGACACAATACCGACAGAACAGAAATGATCGATCTGGTTGTGTTAAACACAGCCCTTACCAACGTTTGATGACATATTATCAGTTATTCCTACAAAATTAAATATATTATTAAGATTTTTCTACACGACGCAGCTACTCTCACTGCTTAGTATTCTTTAGACACGTTACTTCACTCGACTAGTCCCCATAATCAAAACACGGTTGAACAGGAACGAAATTATGTTTCAAATAAACAAAGTTGAATGAAAGTAAGGTTCACAGTAAGAAAAATGTTAGTATATTTCTAATTGTATATGCGGAGATTCTAGAGTCTACGATTATCGGCTAGCTGTGATTGGCTAATGAATGGTCCGTCAGTGTGCTCTAACACAATTCTGCACGAAACATGCTTTAATCTGATCTATAGCCCGCTAACAGTTATGATTTACAACAACAAATCTATTTGATATTTTGTTTACCTACAAGCAAGATTTCGTGATATTTTTATATCTTATAGTGAATATTAATTGAGGTGGCTTAAGCAACCCTGGTTGACGGATTTTATTTACGTTTATGTAGTTCACTGAAGGTTGATTCGGTCATAGTAACTAGTTTATCTACAGTACTCTCGAATAATCATATATTGACTGTTTATATCCTAGATTATTGTGAAAAATTTTAATTATCCTTCTGATTTTAGAATTTCATTTTTTTTTTGTAGCCTTATTTTGATAAAATATTAAATGAAATAAATAAACTTTGGATGGAGAAAATTTGTGGAAGTATGGAAAAAGGTATTCTTTTAGAAGCTTTAGTGATACTTGGGTAAGTGGTGAATGTCTCATGTACCATTGAAATATATTTATTCGTTGTTGTTACGGATTGTCCTGATCTGTCGTCCTAATTGATATATTTTCTTGCTTAAGCTTTCGTGTTCCTCAGCCAATCAATGTACAGTTCAATTTTCTTCAAAGTTTGCTTGTCAATGTTTATGGTCCATGGTGTGGTCAAGATCCTTACAAAGTCACTCCACTTTCAGAATTATTGCGCGCATGTGAATCTGGAGCACCTGGTTTAGTTGCAGTTTTGGGCCTTGATAGACCTTCTGACGAATTGGGGAACTTTGAATCTCCATATGTTCAAACCCGGATAAATTTGAACCACAATGTTCGTTCGTTATTGGCTGTTTGTAGACGTCTCGCAGAACCGTGCAATAATCAGCAGGTATTTTGATATCTGTATGTCGAGTCAGAGTTCCACAAACCTGTATATTTTCCTCTTACGGTGTCCTTTATATTTTGAGATTACTTATGAATCACTCGTAGTAGTAATTAGCAGTGTACGAGGCTTTTATAATTCTTATGCTCTCGAAAGACCCAACTGGTTCAGTGTTCTAATACTAATATTATTTACAATGGTATGAGAATAATTCAATAAAATATCACTATTTGGTGGTGGCCTATGATACTATCCTGGTGTGTAAACTTTGCTAGGTAAAATGTGTTTTGAGGCCATGAACTTATGTTTAAAAGTTGGTTCAAACGATATGAATAATTTATCGAACCAGATTTTATTAATAATATTTACATATACAATATTGACACTTATTTTATGTTAATGATAATGAAAAGCTCTTCAAAATACTGTTTATATTTGTTGATTAATTTTTTTCATGTACCCAGTAAACAAAAATTTTTTACTGCAAACAACTAGTTTTAATATTTCTTGTTATTCTCGGTGATAACATTCATGGAATGTTTAAATAATAAGAACGAAATTAAAACACCTTGCAGAACAATAAATATTTACAATGATGTTTCTTAAAAGTAAGATTCCCTTTCAGGCATTTCCAAAACAATTTTTCATCATGCCGTTTTATGATGTATTATGCTAATAATGTAACGCATTTACAGAGCAAAAGTGTATATACTGGACTTCAAACTGCGGTATATGTAGTGGCTGATGATGCTGTCTTTTTGCGTAAACCGAGGTCGATGACATAATGTTCGGACTTTCGAACTACCGGTTGGAAGTCGAGCACTTTAACCACTTGGTATTCTACTATTTATTTATCATACTCACCTTGAAATCCATTGAAGCTCTACTTAAAATTCAGATATTCTCAATGTATAAAAACATACATTTCATCTTGGTATCATTTTATAAGCTTGTATTCAGTCAATTCAATTGATCCCTAGAGAGCAATATTTAAGAAGCGCAAATGAAAAAGGATTTATCCTAAGCAATTAGTCATTAGAAAGTGTAAAAATAAGCCAAATTCACAAGCGATATCAAAATCAGTTTACTACTAAATCTTGTTGATTTGAAAGTAATGAGTGATCACTGTTTTTATAGTTACAGTCTATTCATCTTTTTCCTACTTTGATTCCGCTATTTTAAACTAGTTCATACGTCATTTATCCAAAACAAGGTACTACTTTATCAAGTTCTTCTTATCTACACACTGCGAAATATCTTTGTGCCTTGGAACATCAACAAGTACACCACACCTTAGCAGTAATCTATCACAGTAATAAAATGTAACTGTCTGTATAGGGCTGTCGTGGGTGTTATTAGGTTCGTTAATTGTTCCTTAACTCAAAAATGTTCATACATGAAATTCTTTCAAACTCAATTGTTTCATATATATGAAGGTTCAAAGTATTATGTACACTAATTATTGTTGAATCCAGTATAACTATCTAAGGCCTTCATCATCACTATTTTGTTTCATTTACCCAGCTTGAATATATTTCACTACCCATCTTGGAACCCGTTTTATCACCAGTTTTACATGTTCTTCGGTAAGTACCATTATAAATTGTCTTTTTGGTCATTTGTGGGTTAATCATCAATATTTATGAATATGTTCATTTACAATTAATTTTAATTCGTATTTATTGAATTGTTTTGTAACTTAGAGCATTTAACGAACTCTGGTTACCGGAAACGCTGAAACTAGTTCATCCAACTTTACTTCCTGTATTACAACATACAGATGAAATTCAACTATGTTTATTGAATTCTCAATTTCAAAATATACTCAAAGTAAGTAGTGATGTAAAATAAACAAAATATATTCCCTTGTGATTAGTCGTACTTACTATTTTGTCAGACAGTGACTGAGTATCTGTATTTCCTTGTTCACAGCATATTTAACATTATTTACTCTTTTTGTTTGGTGAAAGGTTAGATAGACAGTTATATTGAGAGGAGAACTATGTGTATAAAACAGTTATATAATTAAAGTGGTAAAACAAAATAAAATTAAACCAAGCAGATTTTGTCTATAAAGTGACCTTCGAGTTGATTTTGTATTCATATGAAGTTGGACTAAGCGAAGTGAAATTGTTATGTATGTTTATCACGTCCCTTAACTAAATAGTTGCGTTGATGTTAGTTAAACGATTAGAAAGCAGAAAATGTAGTGTTTTCACAAAATGGTTACATTTAGTATCCAGGTTTGACTATCTGCTTGACCATCAGAGAAAAAGCGTATGACAAGTGCGCGGACATTACTATTGGGAACCTTATGAGACACAGCAGAAGATTTGCATCCGAAAACGGCTACTCTATTATTGCCCACAAAATTAGGTGAGATATGGCGTGAATTTGTTGCTTGATGGTCGATTCATTCGTTCCCTAAAACAGTAAATATCTTCGATATTATAAAACCAATTATTAATCTCTAGCTCCAGTGGGTTATTGTTGTAGTATTTTGCAGAGATAGTTAAATGTGGAGTTTCAAGGACTGATTTTAGTTTGCCGACTACCCCTAGAGGAAAGTTTTACTACCAATATTATCCGTTATTCTACCTGAAGAAGCCTTGTCCTTATAGATCAAATCACAGACTGACCTTATGTAGACTACCACTGTAAGCCAGGAAGCACTGGGCAGCTGTTTCGTTTTAGTGTGGAACACTATCAGATACTGAACTCACGACCTTCGGTCTCGTATGCGAACTCATAACCTCTATATCACCAAACTGGAATCCACAAGTAAACGTATTCGAAGATCCTGCGTTCGGTCCTCGGTGGCGGGGTTATAAATGGGCACTGATGAGGTATTTCGTATCAGGATGAATGTGTTTTCTAGTACATCTTGGTTTTCAATTGTGATCCAGCTAATATCGTTTCGTAATTTAATCTATGAAAATCTAACAAACTCCAAAGCTCTTATACTATATTCCGTTCTGTATATACTCATCTTTTTGTTTTTAATAGGCTGTAGATGTTACGAATCCTTCGTTACACCGATTGCGCACTTTTCTCAGTGATTGTCATGAGAACTTAATGGGGATAGTTGGCTTTTTATTTGTTTCGTTGGGATCGAAATTCTATCGTTTACCAACCGAACAGTTAAGAATTGCATTGCACGATGGTTGCTGTGCTGCATTTGAACATTTGCCCGACCTCAAGCTAAATAGTCTTCTACGTATCCTTTAAAAATACTGCATTACTATTATTATTATTTATAAGTTCGACGTAAACAGATCATCGTTCAATAAAACCACTTTGGTATCATGCTTCTTTACTATTATCCGAGCTTCGAATATGCGAATGAAAAGCCATAAATTATAAAGCAACTAATATTTATCCCATATACAAAGAATTTATACCTCTTAAAGAGTTTTGTAGTATTATATTGTCACAAACAGCTGCAATAGTTCATCCATATTAATAATTGTGCAGTTATTGAGACTGTCGGTTGATTATTAGTGTTAAATTTTATCAATGGTATGTATGACTAACACATGCTAAAAAGAATATAATTTCATTTAATGCTACCTATATGGTATAATTGTGTAAATTCATCCCACTTAATGTACAAAAATCTTCAAATGCCCTCGGCCTATATTTTTCTTAACTGTCGTCAATTAACCTAGGATCTATTCTTCGTCCATTTATCCGTCAGTGTCCTAGACAGCATTTTGACACTTCCATCGCTCCCTTGGTCCCACCAATAATTGAAGCTGCTATTAAGGTAGGATCATTATTATCCTCACGTTCTCACAGGATTATTCACATCTCAGACATGATTGGACCGATCATTGACGAAACCACTTCCATTTATTTAATTGCTTTTTTGGATAAAAACATCATGCTAAGCATAAAGTATATGCTTCGTGTAATAAACCTGTGAAGTAACTAGGTAAAACTGGTACACTGACTATTTGGACCACTGAATTCTGGATTATTAGTTTAAGCACATTGTATTTGACATAAGTTCAGTACTGTGTAGGATTGTGCATATATGTGTGTTAACTGCTTAGAAGCCTTAAAAAACTATGACCAAATAGCTGTGCCGCCCTAATTCTTCAGCCGGTATCTGTCTTAAGTGTAAACTACTTTCAAAATAAAATTTCCGATTGTATTTGTCATCGTAAGTTTTAAGGATTCATTATGGAATTCATTTTATTGAGATTTTCAACTTTTCCACTTTGAATAATCATAACCAAGCTTAAATTTGGATATATTTAAGGAAGTAGAGATTAAATGCATTTTCTAGTTAGTCGTGAAGTTCCAAGATAACTCGTCGTATTCAAGTTAAATTGTCAGGAAAACAGCGAGTGTAGTAATGTAGTTGAATGTTTCACTAAAATGCTATCACTTATTCTCATGCAGGTGTAAAGGTTGTGTTCACCTGAATTGATAAGTTGTGACATTTTATTCTCGTAAGAGCTTCTCTAAGGCCATACTTTTTTAACTAAATTCTCAAAGATTTCAAATTTTAACGTGCTATAATTAACTTATACTTTAGATTAAACATATAATAATTCTTTCTTATCTTCAAAAAGTTTATTGTCCATTAAAACTCAAACCTTGTTATTACATGTCAGTGAGCGCATGTTACAAGTTTTAATTGTGCTTTGTATATGTTTGTATGAAAGAAATCAGTTCCGGCTAGCAGTAGAATCCACTGCGCGCGTTCGATGTTATTAGGGATTCGTCAACTAAATGTACCTTCACCCCAGTGATGTTTATCGCGGCTGATGAATCCCGAAAAGGACGAAACATACACTTTGAATTCTGTTGTTAACTGCACTTGATCTCTTCCGTAAATACTTGCGGGAAATTTCTTTTTTAAGGCTATCTGAACAAGCTGTTTATATCCCAACTAAGGCTGATCAAAATTAAGTCAACAATATCACTAACGGGATAATCTAAATCTGTTATAATAATGATATCTGTATACAAGGATTTAAGCAACTAACTTGTCTCGTTTGTATTTTTCATGAACCTGTTAGTAGTATTTATCCAGTTAACTGTAAACTAATTTAACTGTATAAATTTCTCATAGTGACTCGATTTCGATTTTTTCAGAGAACTGGAGCAAGATGGAATGAATTAATCATGGCCGAGTATGTTCACATATTCCCCAATCTAATGTCAAATATTATATAACTATGATGACAGAATATAAATTTTTATTACTTATGTGTACAATCCGTGTTTCTGTATTCAGACATTCACGTTTGTTCTGATGATAATTTCGCCTAATTCATTTAATGAAAATTAAAATTCAAAAATCTACGAATGAACTTGTTTTGTAGACTACATATGATCTACTTGTGAATAAATGAAAATATCCCAAAAAATGGTCTTAGAAATCTGCGTAACGCTATTCTGTAAAATAGGAAAAATTAAAATGATGTGTACATTCTTAACTGGAAAGAAAAAACAAAGCCACCGTTTTAGACTAAATTTCTACCTTATAAGCTAATTTTTTTAAGGGTATTCTTGTCATTCATAACATTGACGACGATAAAACGTTTATGACTCTCTTACTGGATCAACTGACTTATCTCTGTATAAATAAATAGTGTTGCTTATTAGTCTGTTTCAATGAATCACTTTTTGAATGGTTAATAGGTAGGATACTGACCACGAGAGTTTTGTTTTTAAAAATCACATCGAGAAAATTTTCTTTCAATTAATTGTTACGAGAGATCTTAATTTATGACAATTGGAAATTGCTTTTTCCATGAACCCGCAGCTAGATCACCCCTGATATTCAAGTTTTTTGTCGACTATTGTGTTGCATCAGTGTGACAAAGGACATTTAATTCGTTAATTTATATTGAATCCTAGTCATGTCCCATATTTAATCAATGAGATGAATAGTTTTCCGTTGAATAATACCAAAATTGATTTTAAAATATACTTTTTATTTTGAATTGTTTACTTTTTAGAGGACGTATCTGTGAAGACGAAAAAGCAGTAGCAGCTGAACTTGTACTGGACAGATCAACTCGTCTGTTAAGTCGAACGTGTTTGGATATATTGCGTAAGCTATTGGTTTTTATCATCTTTAGTGGGGCTATACATTTAGACGTCAATTAGATTGGACGATGTTGTCAATAGGCTCACCACTTTTGTGGCCCTATATATGACTCCGATTATATCGTATGAATGATTGATGTCGGAATATATATGTCGCCTATCCTCCTATATAAACATCGACTTAAATCGCTTTAGTGAATAACGGAATTAAATAAGCCAAATACGAGACTGGATTTCGAATACATATATTTTGTACACTCACTGATCTGGACAGACAATCAGAGGGATGAGGCAAAGAGAAGAGAGTAGAGCGAAAAGTTGCTTGGTGGAAAAGGCGTGTGAGCCAACTCCATTTAGTCAAGCGTTTATTAATATTTATAGTCGCACAAAATTAAGCTACAAACATGTGTTGAGTAGGATAAGGTGTACACACACAACGCTCACATAAAAACAGTCAAGGTTGATAAGTGAATAATTAACAAGGTGAAAACGTGACTCAAGAAGAATGGATAAATTGGCCTGTTTAGAAGCTAGAATGAGTTATATGTGCTTAACATATTAACCGATACTACACATCAGCCAATTAAGTGTTTGTTATTACATTATTAACCATTCACTCATAATACTTTAAAATTGATCAAGATTTAATAAAATCATATAGTTTATCCTATTAACATATAGTTTGTCGTGTGTTTTAATGTTTTTCTATTTGTCACTTCAACAATATTCTCCCTTTACTTCGATAACTCATGCTTAATGGTCTCGGACGAAGTTTTTAAATTCAGTCCATTTACTCTCGTGTATTTCTTTTAATAGACAAGTTAAACTAGTATTTAGCTTAAGATCGTACATATTAAGCATATAAACTCTAACTTCCATTGTTCATTTCGTTTACCTGTAAAAGACAACCTAGAAAATCATATTTTTATCTATGATCATTTATATATATTTACTTATTCAGTTATTACATCTAGATGCTAGTGATATAATATTTAGTATTAAAAAAGGGATTTTATAGTTTACCTTTCTTCAGTTTACAAATCTTTAAGTTGAGTATATCAACATTTGACGTTGGAGAATCAATTATTTCAGGGTAGTAAAACTATTTAAAAATATCCCACTGATCCGTGTGTTTTCAACACCTGTTTCTTGGTAAATAAGACTCTTTTGTCTTTAACCCTATGTGATATCTTTCTAGAAAAAATTATACAGAATTCTGTACACAGAATTACACCTCGTTTCAATAAATTATTCTACTACATCAACTTAGTTGTTTGCAAAATATCTGGACTATTGATTCTGTTTTCTAAAGACAGTTTTCAATTAAACATTTGATTCAGTTTGTAATGAAATTATTATTTCAACTCCATTTATGTTATCTATATTAATCTTCGATTATTAATCTCACAACTTCAATTGATATATAAACCTATTCAAGTGAATATTGGATACTAGACATACCAACATTAATAAATTTAAGGACGAAGAATGTATATGTAAAATCTCAGAGAATGATATTACACCAAATTGCCAAGCGTAACGTTGGATTTACTTCAAATTCATTTTCTGAAATTTTACAAATACATTCTTTTTCCTTAATGTCTCACATCAACTCGGCACTCAAATACTGTAAAACTATTCGATTGATAATTTTACTTTGTTATAATAATAAACTTAAATTCGCATGCTGTAATTGCTATTATGTATTTGACTGAAACTTGACCATTACTTTGTATCGTTGTTTTGCATTTAGAACTGTAAAACCTGATGAACACTTATTAAAAAGAGCAGTAGTTCGTATGTTTCTGTTGTAGTATGATTATTAAATTAATTTGTTTTTGCTCATTTTAGGCTTGATTTACACTTTCAATGGCTATGAAATATCTGAACAATTTAATACTCCCAAGGAAGATGATGGAGAGTGCGATGATGATAATGATGATGTAGACATGTCAGAAAGTATATGTGCAAATGGTCAGTCAGGTACAAATAGTTCACTTGGACATTTAGCAAAATTATTGGCAAATATGCACTCTGTGTCATCGGAACCAGACTATAATGCACAGAATCTTCCTTCAGATCCTTTGTTCTTACGTTCATTAACAAAAATTTTAGCTTGGCCTGATACTTCAATTTGCTCTAAAGCTGCTCAGTGGATATCAATTCTGGTTGAGATGGTTAGTTTTTTTTTTGGAATATCATCAAATTTGGTGTTTTTAGTCAGAAACTTTATCATGAAATTATTTTATTTTGAATCACTAGTCGTTTCGTTGTCGTTAATTAGTAAGCACTGTCATATTATTCAGCTTCTATTGCTTATTGAATTCTGTCGACTAAATATCTTGGTGCTATTTGTTTGATGTTAAATGCTTAATCTAGTTGACTACACTGCAAAGTTGGCTCATTGAAGTTGGTCGGTTCTCGAAAATTCGATAATGTGATAATTCATTAACTAGTTAATATCATCATTTACCCACCAGCAGAAAACGTAAGCTTACAGCTTTCCACTAATGATAATCGAGTTTAACATCTGTTACTATACAGTTTACGCCTAGCATTTGCTTGCGATATAACTCGATTCAGGGATTCATTTTCTTGTGGTTTTCTTCATTAAATTAAGTTAGACAACAAACGTTCAACTTACTTCAACTTCTCTAGTATTATAGTGGTGCAGAAATTTATAAGTTTTTATGAATTGCATTGTAATTTCTAAATTTTCCATACTACTACCTCACTGTCTTAATATTCCATCAATTCGAATAGACTAAAGAAGAACATTAATCTTATAGGAAATTTTGGTAACTGAGTTGTCACAGTTTTTATGTTTTTACTGGTAGTCTAAAGATCCAGATTGTGTTCATGTTGAGCTAGTAGTTGTAACACCAATATATTTCTATCATTTTATACTCTGCTCCGCGTGTTCCAGTTTTAGGGACCAAATAATGTCACCTGTCCTCATATCTAATATGTAGCTCAATGGTGACTTCATCAATTCATACTTGCCTGTTTATTTACATTAAATAGGTTGATTTAAGTGACATTTTGATTATTGAGTAGTCAATTTTTCCATGAAGCCTTACCAACCCCTTGCATTTGATCTTCCCTCATTTCATTAGTACGTTTTGTAATTAAATAAAGTTTGGCTAGATGGTGGTTGGAGGTAGTCGACAGGAAACCCTGGACCCGGGTTTCGTGCTACTTGACACTCGTCAGCAAGGTGTACCTGTAATCTTGAGGGGACTGGTGCTCACTGGCGGTACACCTTGCTGACGAGTGTCAAGTAGCACGAAACCCGGGTCCAGGGTTTCCTGTCGACTACCTCCAACCACCATCTATCTCACAATAGTGCCCGCAGTGTCGAGTCACCTAGACTGATGGCCACATTGCAACATGGTCGATAGCATTCGATCTGCACTAATAAGAACTAGACACGCATGACATTGGTCACCACCCAGTGATCAATCAATTGTAAAATTTGGCTAGTTTTGTTGTTGTATCAGTTTCATCATAATTATATGTAAAACCGATAATTAAAAATCTACTATCATCTGTATTTCTTGACAATTCATTTTTAAAGCTGACCAATACCGTCACTCAGACTAATTGTGGTCCAAAAATTGTTACCACACATTTATCTACCAATATTGCAGAATTTATTTTATTCGGAATCCTATGTGGTCTGCACGTAAATGGTAAAAATGCTGAGAATGCTTTAAACTGTTTATTATATGCTGGAATTAAAACTTATCTGTCTGTGGATATTATTGTGGCCAGACAAAATTTACGATCTGTTATAATTCGTGTTTTAATGGATACATTAAATGGTGATAAAAATAAAGAAGGCCAAATACAACAACAACTTCAAGTCAGTATTTTTTTCTTTGTGAAAATGTATTTGTTTTACTATTGCTATTAATAATCTCTATGATTTTTTATTTTTTCTATTCATGACTATATGGCTGGATGATGTTAAAATATCCCATTACTAGTATTTGGTGCACATTTGTTCATATATGTATTTATTCCTCATTTATATAATTCTTTTATTTGATTCGTAAAATCGTCATCTTTCTTCCTTCTGCAAAATCATCACAATGTAGATCTCAATCATCATCAACATATTTTGTATATAATTTTGGGAGTTCGATTGATTCTGTCGTATTTCTAGGATTTTTACTATTCGTTCAGTTAGTTGCTCCATTTCTGAATGAATGGAAAAAAAAACGTTCAGCTATCACAGTGTCTAATCATAGTATGTATTTATTGAAGTGATCTACCATACATTAACATTCCCATTGTAGATTTCTATATAGATTTCAGGTAATGTCCACCTTGTGGATTATCTGTTCTCAGTATCCTTTCACAAATTTATATGAAAAATTCTCGTATCGTAATTTGCATAAGTTGTAAAGAATTTTAACCCCTGATAGCATTTAACGAAACGTTGGAATTATTTAAAATCTCAATCGCTGAGGTTATTTCAAATATAATTTATAATGACTTCTTTATACTCGGCGCCGGCGCCCAATATCTGTCAAACTATTCGTTCTAATCTTGACGAATGTTCGTATAAAAATGTAATAGTTTAACTAAACATATTGAAAAAAAACAAGTGTGGGTTTTCAACGAAAAAAAATCCTCTTAAACAATGAAACCTGTTTTGTACATAGTGTACATGCAGTTGTACGTGTAGTCCAACACACTTTTATAATAATTCCATGTGTACTATATATCGAGAAGATGGATAGTTACGTATTTAAAAGAACATTTAATTCAGTTGCATATTATTACAGTAATCAGTTTTTATTTAGAATTTTCACATGTTGAAAAAATTCCCATTGCAAACTTATTACAAATTCTAGATTTTTGAGGAAAAAATGTTTGGTAACCAAAATAGACCGGCAACAATGCGAGCGAGGCGTGATGCTTTAAAAAAAATCGTTGACCCTATTATTGGAGTAAGTTGTTTTCTGACTCTATCATTTCATTTTTGTATGACCATTTCACAACCTTTTTCTATTTCGAAATGTAAAAAAGGCCATTCATCATTCTTCTGCAACATACTTCACTTCAGCCGTCATAATGTCTCATTTTTCTTGTTGCGTGAATCGTCTGCAGTATATTGAGTTAAGACTTCTTGAACTAAACAACGTAAGTGTACTTCCGTTTTTCAGAAATATGCACACAGAATCCTCTAGATTGACCCTAAATGCCCTGGTACAGCCGACGGTGGGGAGAATCCGCTCTCTCAAAATGCTCTCACATGACCATGCGTATACAGCCATTACCAGGAAAGTCCTACCCGCTGTCTTCTCGCAACGCATGTGTTGTTTATGAAATTGAGAGGACGAAAAACGAATGTCCGGCGCTTTAACTGCGTTGGTAGAAACGGAGGGGCCACCTAGGGGGTTGGGAAACCCTCATTCCAAACCAATGGTGCACATGGACTCATGGATCCAAAGGGAACAAATGGCGTATGAACTAATTGTTGGTCATCAGCTACCATGGGACTACATTTCCTTTCGTTACTCCATCACCTTGTGTATCAGACCTTAAGGCTCCGGTTGTAACCCCCTTTAGAAAACCACCTCCTTCGGTCTGGGCACCCAGGCAGTATCACAGCCTATACACAAATCAAATGAAGTGACAATCAATACTGGAAAAACTATTCTCGCTTCAACTGAAATTCAGACAATTCACTTCGTGTATCCTTATTTTTCAACTATGGTGGAAATTCGGCTCTATCTAAACGTTCTCGAGTCACTACCTGGTTGAAAATTGTATGCTACCACCGAATACGAATACTGAAGCAGCTTTTCTGAAACCACATGCACCATTCAAACTGGCTTACTTCAACGTTCACACACTTATGCAGGTCGGACAACAGATAGGGCTGGCTATGTCTTCGGAAAGTCTTAATATTGACGTGTGTTATCTATCCGAGACCCGTATTCAAGACTCTTCATCTATCGCTTCAAAAATCTTCTTTTAAGTGCGTTTATCCGGGGACCATGTGGCATCTTCGTCCTGTCTTGCTGGCGTTGGTGTCGCACTAAGCGCTAGAGCTGAGGCAGCACTGATTAATTGCGTCACCATTAACAGTTGGTTATGTGCTGTGAGATTAGAAAGTACCATCAAAGTGAGAAGAAATGGGCGTGAGAAACAATGTCTTTTCGTCATCGCCTATGCCCCGACAGATTGCAGCCCGGATGCAATCAAGGACGAGTTCTACCACCAGCTAACTGTTCTTCTCCAGAAAGTGCATTCAACAGATATTGTAGTACTAGCCGGAGACTTGAATACTCGGGTCGGGTGTCTAGGCACAGAAGAAAGTCGTTTAGGTGGCCGATGGGACTTGTTGGTCTCAGGTCAGATAACTGGGACCGTCTACTGCAGCTGTACACAGACCACAACCTGTTTCTGGCTAGCACTAACTTCCGGCACAGTCATCGCCGATGTGCCACTTGGCGTCCTCCTTCTGCATCTCAAGTCTGGACTCAAATTGATCACATCGCGATCAGCTACCGCTGGCGTGGTTGTGAACAAGACTGCTGCTCCTTTTGGATTACCTATCGGGACTCTGACCATGTCCTTATCTGCGTTAATCTTACCTTACTTTTCAGTGGCCAATAAATTCATCATCCTAAACGGATCGATGTTAGTAGATTGGTTTCAGTTTATGTTGCAACTAGATATCAAACCGAGCTAGGTTCAAGGCTAGCCGAGCATTGGTTGCATTTGCATGACGCCATGAAAATGGCGAGTAAATTCGCTTGTGGTTTCATGAAACGTCCTGCTCATAAGCACTGGGTCTACTTTGATTGCGTCCAAACTATTGGCCTCCGTCATTCTTCGTAGATTGTTCAAAACCCGAGAAAGATTGACTCGCGAGGAGCAGGCTGGTTTTCGTTCTGGTCGAGGATGTATTGATCATATCTTCACCCGCCGCCAAATGTTAGAACATCGTCATACTTATCACATGCCAACAATCGTAGTGTTTCGTGACATTAGGGTCGTTTTGGATTTGTTGGACAGGACTATTCTCTGGGATTGTCTATTGAAGAAGAATGTGTCTGAGAAGTTTATTAACATCTCAAAGGCCCTATTTACAAACACCTAGCAGAGTGAGGGCATGAAACCACTTCTCTTTACTGTTCCATTCGAGCAGTGGGGTTAGACAGGGTTGCTCAATGTCACCATTCCTCTCCAACTTTGCTATCGACAAAGTTCGGGAGACAGCTTTGATGGATGCGAATAATGGCGGTGTGGATCTGTTGCCTGGAGAAAGACTTATTGACCTTGAGTATGATATTGTCTTACTGTGTGATAATGCCAAAGTCATGCAATCCGCACTTAATCAGTTGGCAATCAGTGTCATTAGGTACGGTATGTGCTTTGCACTTTCTAAGTGCAAACTACTTTTACAAGAATGGCAGGAATCTGATTCTTGTATTAAAAAGAATTCTGTTACTTTATTCACCATTTTTCCTGTTTAGTAAGTAATCTAGGTTTTGATTAAAATTTCCACTCTTTTTCAGTTTATATGGAAGCAGGAATAGTTATTCGCTTAAAATTAGGTAACACTGATCCATGTTATACGCTGTAGTGAACACATTGTTTTCGTTTTAGGTTCCTCTCAGTCAACGTTTTCGTAATGAATTTCAAATACACAATATACCTCCTCTACACCGACCCAAGTGGATTCGTATACGTGAGAAAAGGGATATATCGCATATTGAAAACGATTTCGGTCTTACAAATTTATTTGATAATTCAACAATCTAAATTACAGAAATTATAATTGTGTATATTTCTTATTAATAAAGTTTTTGTTTCTCTTTTACACATCTAACATCAATAATCGCTTGTGTTTTAACTGAGATTTTATACCAAAGTTGACAAAACTATCAGTAGTTGATATCGTTTACGATCAGTGTCAATCATAATCATCACTGTAACTCCGCCCGTAGCCCTTCTAGGTTTAATGCTGGTCCCAAGCATAGGATCACCATCCCCATCCCATAGGAAACAACCTTGCTAAAAACGCTAACCAGAATAAACAATTTGAACTCTGCCCTGAGAGTTGAAGGATCTTCATTTAGAAGAATTATAACGCCTCATGGTAAATGCTGAGATTCTTCGGAAGTTACGAGGCCGATGCTCCTTCTAACAACCAGAGCAACAATTAATATTGGTACATGGAATGTCCGGACAATGTGGGAGACCGTGAGAACTAATCAATTAGCTACGGAACTGAGAAGATACAATTTGGAGCTGCTCATAATAAGTGAAATCCACCGGACCCAAGCTGTACAGCAAAGATTAGGTTCGGGAGAGACTCTGTTTTACTCTGGTCATAAATAAGAAAATGCTTCGTACACACAAGATGTTGCACTGATGCTGTCCAAAGAAGCACGAATGGCACTTGATGAGAAATTTGCAGATTTATTTGCATTCAACAATATGGCTTACCAGTATATTGCCATTAGGTTACCAGCATTATAAGGAGAGCTGAATAGTGACTGGCAGTGGAATCCTGGATTGTACCGCTAGTGATCATACAATCTATGTAATTATTTCCTAACTTTAATCTTACGAAAAAGTGATATACATTTGAGAAATATGTAAAGGAGTTTTCATTTAGATCAAGTTTATCAACAGTAAAATGGATTTAATAGCTTATTTATCAGTTAGATTGCAATATCATCGTTTCACAATTAATTTGAAATCATTCTAAGCAAGACCTAATTGGTAGGCAGTTGCTACTTTTATAATTGTGATGAGTTAAAGCATCTGTACAGCCGATAATTTACATTGGTTTAAATAAATTTTTATTCTCAGACCTTACATTATTTATCAGAAATGAATGGAAAATATCGGAATAACAAGAATCGTAATGTCTTGGTGCATAAAACGTAACAGGTTCGTAAAACAGGACAAACAGCATTACAAGGGTTCAAAACAGCCTTCATTCGACATACCAACAAATTCAAGATAACTATCAACAAAAGGTTCCAAGCCTCAGAAAATCTACTCAAAGAAGTAGAAACTACTACGGAGGACCATTGGAAAGAGATGAAGAAGCACTAACTTCAGCGTGCCAGGAGGTGCTGGGCCTCAAGAAGTACCATCATTAGGAATGGATTTCCATCGAAACCCTGGACAACATTCTAGAAAGGAAGAACGAGAAGACAGTAATTAACAACAATCCATCAAGAACAGAAAAAGTCAAGGCACAAGCTGAATACATAGAAGTAAACTAACAAATGAAGATGAGTATTAGAAGCGATAAGCAAAAATACTGTTAAGTCGGCTTTCCGAGGACTGCAACAGAGTCTCCGGAGGCCCTGAAGGAGCCGAAGAGTCTTAGCCAATCAGAGCACGATGGAGCTTTCTAGAATGCCAACGTGGCGTGCTACTATTGGTCAGTAGCATAATATGTCTTTTAGCGGATTGGCCAAGATATGATGTTGATTTAGCAAATGTTAACATCTATAAATACCCGTGTTTTTCTGTACAAGAACGAACCTTGAAGTAAAGTACTTTTCGCATACTTTGCGCCTTCTCTCTCGTGTTCAGGTCACTGTATAGTTCTAGCTTGGGGGTCTTCAAGAATAGCTTAGGAATCGAGTATAGCGTTCAAAATCTCAAGACTTATCAGTGGCGACGGGTATGACTACAATGAATATTACTTTGGAGCAGCTAGAAGCTTATATGGTGCGTCAAGAAAAGAGGTTTGAACAATCGCAAATCAGAATAATGGAAGCTTTGATGCAGAAATTGTGCCTGTCCCAACAAAACCCTGCTTCTAATGAATCACAAATATCTCATACTGATTCAATCATAAATGCCATACATGAATTTAATTTTGATGGTGCAGCAGGTGTAACTTTTGATTCCTGGTTTAAGAAGCATGAAGATTTATTCTATATTGATCTCTGCAAACTTGATGACGCTTCAAAAGTCAGAATACTTTTAAGAAAACTTGGGACTGTGGAACATGAACGCTATAGCAACTTCATTCTTCCGAAGAATCCACGAGACTTTAGTTTTGATGAAACAGTTAAAACCCTGTCTCAAATCTTTGGAGAACAATCATCTCTATTTAATATCCGTTATCAATGCTTGAAGATAACGAAAGAACCAGGAGATGACTGGGTGAAACATGCAGGAATGGTGAACCGAGAATGTGAGAGGTTCAAATTGTCTTCTATGACTGAAGACCAGTTTAAATGTCTAGTGTTTGTCTGTAGCCTGCATTCACCCGAGGATGCTGACATCCGAACAAGGATCCTAAGCAAAATCGAACATTGTCCTAACATGACCCTGCAAGAAGTAGCGACCGAATGTCAAAGGTTAGTGAATTTAAAGCATGATACCTCGATGGTGGAGAACGGTGACCGGTTCCTTCATGTTCACGCAGTCGAGAGAAAGACCTCAAAAGGTTCCAGCACGCAGAATGATCATAATCACAGCGAAAAACCCTCATCTCCATGCTGGTTATGTGGTGGTTGGCACTTCAAAAGGTTTTGTCCGTTTGAAAATCATCGTTGCACTATGTGTTCCAGAAAAGGGCACAAAGAAAGTCATTGCAAAACCCGAAAACGCCGTCAACAGAAAGTGCATTCTAAAAGATTCAAGCCACAAACAGCTAAAGTAACAGTAGCTCTTCACCAAGCCGGCTCCCATCACCGTAGAAAGTATATTTCTCTCAAGATTAATGGGTGTGATGCTCGCTTACAACTAGACACAGCTTCCGATATAACACTTATAAGCAGGAGAACGTGGGAGAAAATTGGGAGACCGAGAATTTATCCAACTCGTCAATCATTACATAGTGCGTCTGGGGGAATTCTATACATTGCTGGTGAAATTCATTGTGAAGTCACGGTCAAAAATTTTACGGAGAAGGGCGTAATTTTTCTGACAGACCGTCCATCACTCGACTTATTGGGTCTTGATTGGATAGAAAAGTTGAAGTTAACAGACCGCCCCATAGACTCGATCTGCAACAACGTCAGTACGTCGAAAGTTGAGGACACATTCAAAAGAGCACTACTGAAAGGGGAAGGGGAGGGTACAAGTCAGCCTTACCCTATTGACCCAGATGGAAAATCCCCTGCTGAAGCGATGTTCGGGAGAACCATCCGAACTACATTCGACGTCACGTTACCACCTAAACAAATGGATGGACGCAAACAAAATCAGAATATCCGCAGATTTAATGTCAGTGATAAAGTGCTCGTCAAATCATACACTGGGAAAAATCGTTGGGAACCGGGAGTCATTGAGAAGAGAATGGGGAATGTTTTATTCAAAGTGCGTGGGACTTTCGGAATATGTATTAAACACATCAGTCAAATACGCAGAGAGAAAAGGACTCTAGACACGGTTGATAGTCAAGTGAGGCTTCCGCTAGATATAATTACAGATACTCCAGTGACAGGAACCCCAAAAGACAATCACAGACCCGGGATACCAAGAAAGTCCGAAAATAGCAGAAAACCAGTTATCAAGCTGCAAGTAGACCCGAAGGAGAGGTCTTATTTTTTTTGAAAGGGAGAAGGTGTTAAGTCGGCTTTCCGAGAACTGCAACAGAGTCTCCGGAGGCCCTGAAGGAGCCGAAGAGTCTTAGCCAATCAGAGCACGATGGAGCTTTCTAGAATGCCAACGTGGCGTGCTACTATTGGTCAGTAGCATAATATGTCTTTTAGCGGATTGGCCAAGATATGATGTTGATTTAGCAAATGTTAACATCTATAAATACCCGTGTTTTTCTGTACAAGAACGAACCTTGAAGTAAAGTACTTTTCGCATACTTTGCGCCTTCTCTCTCGTGTTCAGGTCACTGTATAGTTCTAGCTTGGGGGTCTTCAAGAATAGCTTAGGAATCGAGTATAGCGTTCAAAATCTCAAGACTTATCAAATACATAGAAAAGCTGGCAGCGACAGCGTACCAAGCAGCAAGAGAGGGCTATAATAGAAAACTAAATGAAACTACAAAGAAACCAAGAGGGAAATGTAGTAAACGTGAGGGCTTGGGCAAGGACAAAGAAGGCAAGCCACTCATTGAAATTCAAGAACAAAGGAACAGACGGGTGTAACACTTCGAAGAACCCTTGAATAGACCAGCTTCATTGAATTCACGGGATATGGAATAAGCACCTACAGACCTTCCTGTAGATATCTTTCCACCAACAACCGAATAAATCGGGATGGCCATCAGACAAATCAAAAGCGGGAATGTAGTGGGACCTGACAACATAATGGAACAATTCAAGTTGTCATGTAGTAAAGTTGGAGCGAATTTCACGAAAATTGAATTGCGCAACCAACACTTTGCTGCGTTTATTGACGTTTTTACATCTAATACAGACATTATGGTGGTATGCTCTGATCTATCCATCGGTGAGTGTACGAATTTCGAAACACTTCTTAGTTTTTCATTTTTACTAATGATGTTCTCCATGAATGAATGACAGTCTGTTACAAGGGATAGTACCTATTTAATTGATTGGTATGTGCACCTATCACGAGTCAGAGTGCAGTTGAGTTTGTATCTTTAGTAATGTGTTTTGTAGTTTAGCACTTCAAATTACTAGTTAATTACAGCTTTGCGTGATTGTTAATTCATACCGGTCCCAAGCCCGACCAAAGGAGGACGGTTGTGCGTAAAGTCACCAACCCCAAGACTGCTTACTTTCTCCCGGTGTTCGACTGGATTACGAAGACCTACACATCTGAGGGGAAGCATGGGATACAATTGATCGCTCGGATGCAGCTAGACGATTCGGACTATACAAACGACCTAGCTCTTCCATCCTATACACAACAACAAATGCAGATGAAGGCAGTCAGTGTGGAGGCGGTCTCTGCATCAGTAGGCCTCAACATGCACAAGGGAAGAAGCAAGATTCTGGAACACAACACAGCGAGCACCAACCTGATCACACTTGATGGAGAAGCTCTGGCAGATGTGGAAACTTTCACGTGCCTGGGCAGCATCATCGATGAACGAGAAGGATGTGATGCAGATGTGAAGGTATGGATTGGCAAAGCAAGGGTAGCATTCCTACCATTGAAGAACATATGGAACTCAAAACAACTGTCAGCCAACGTCCAAGTTAGAATCTTCAATGCGTACGTCAAGATAGTTCTATTGTAAAGAACTGGGACTTGGAGAACTACCACAACCATGATCAAAAACGTACACGTATTTATAAACAGTTGTCTACACAAGATACTGAATGTCCGTTGACCAAATACCATCAGCTACAGCCTACTGTGGGAGAGAACAAACCAGCTTCCAACTGAAGAGGAAATTAGGAAAAAATGCTGGAGGTGGATAGGACATACATTATGGAAATCACCAAACTGCATCACGAGGCAAGCTCTAACTTGGGATTCTGAGTCAGTCAGTCAGTAACAACGTGGAACTTCGTACGTACGTACATCAGTTCGAGTTGCCATACTACATTAGCACAGAGATTCAGCTATCGATTCAAATCCCATAGTGGTAGAGGTACTGAAAGTATAAGTAGAGATAGGGGACATTAAGGTTTGATGATGTTATTAAAGGAGTATAGTCCAGTGGAATAAATTGGGAAAGAAAATAGCACGTCGGGGCAGTCGGTGGTCGAGCATGCGCAACACATGTCCCAGCCATCTCAACTGATTAAGTTTCACTACTTCATCAAATGATTTGTCATCCTTACCTAGAACCCATTTCCTAACAACTGCATTGCTTACTCGGTGGTCCCAGGATATACGAGCGATGTTTCGAAGACACCTATGATCAAATACTAGTAACCTACGAATATCCTCTACTCTTACCGGCCATGTTTCACTGCCATAAAGTAGGACGGAACGAACTGCTGCGCAGTAAACACGTCCTTTGGTTGATAGACGGATATCTCGCCTACGCCACAAATGACGCAAGTTGGCAAAAGCTAGTCGAACCTTCTGTATCCGTACTGAGATTTCGTCACACACCAAACCACAAGGGCTGATGAGACTTCCGAGATAAGTGAAGCGGTCGACAGGCTCAACTACTTCACTCCCTATCACTAGTCCGGGTGTCGACGCAACCCAATCCTGAAGTAACATTTTGCATTTCGAGGGAGAAAATCGCATGCCGAACAGGCTTGCATTGTTGCTTAGAGTGGTCAGCAGACTCTGCATTTTGTCAGTGTCTTCACCAAATAGAACTATATCATCGGCATATTCTGAGTCAACAAGTGGATCTCCCGGTAGAAGTTCAACTCCTGGAAATTTAGATAAGGAAAGTGTCATCTCTAAAAGGACGTCAACAACAAAGTTAAACAAGAATGGAGAGAGTGGACAGCCCTGACGAACACCACTTGAGGTAATCAATTCTGATGACAGTTCACCATAAGCTCTCACTCGACCAGTTGTGTTCTAGTAGAGAGCCTTTATAAGGTTGACGTACTTCTTTGGTACTCCCTTCAGTGACAAACATTGCCATAGAACCTTACGATCAACAGAGTCAAATGCCGCCTTAAGGTCGAGAAATACTACCATTGTGGGACGTCTGAATGTGTGTCTATGTTCTAGGACCTGACGTAATGTGAATATTTTATCAATGCATCCACGTCCAGGTCGAAAACCAGCCTGGTTTTCTCTAGTCTGCTCTTCACGAGCTTTGGCTAGACGTCGAAGTATTATTGAAGCTAATATTTTAGACACTATATTAGTCAAACTAATTCCTCTGTGATTGTCACAAGAAGACTTTTGTCCTTCCTTATAGACTGGCACAATCAGTGATTGAGACCAGTTAGATGGGATTACGTCCAGTTCCCAGATTCTACCTAAGACAGTCAATCTCGCTGCTAATACTGGACCGCCATCCTTATAAATATCAGGGGTAAACCTGTCAGGGCCTGCTGCTCTCCCATGCTTCAGATTTCCTATAGCTTTTTCAACTTCGTAACGAGTCGGAGGACTTACATCAACTTGCCATTCAGGTCGACTGGGGATCGTGGAAAACCGAAGTGTGGCTGAAGGCCAGTTGAACTGATCCCTAAAGTGTTTTGCCCATCGATCCAATCTCCTGGATTGAGAATGAATAATATGTCCATCTTTCTCTGCGATTGTTTCGCTAACAGTTGGGTTCCTAATACCGGTTTCCTTAACAAGTCTGAACAGTTGCCTGCTGTTACCTATTGCCGCTGCCTTTTCCATCTCTCTTGCTTTCGCTACCCACCACTGTTCACGATCTTTGAGTAGGCTTCTAGTCAGCTTACGCTTAAGCTGACTCCTCTCTTCGTTATGTTCAGAGCCAGATGGAATGAGTTTTCGAGCATCTATCAGTGCGGTAGATGCTGTTGAGATCCAGTGTTTCTCCCTAACCTTATGGTTTACCGTACTTGCAGACATCACTGCTGTTTCTGAAGGGAAACAGAAAAGCGAAAGACCGAAGAACACATTGCACTGGTAAATGGAAGCAGACATTCAAAGGATGAATAGCAACTGGAAAGTAGAGTTCAGGATTTGGATAAAGAATGCTGGTGGTTGGTCTATGCTCCTACTTGATGTGCAACAGGCATCCGTAAGAAAAGTGGATCTGATGCTAAGAACTGTTTTGTAAGACACTTCGTATGATGGTTAATTTATGAATAATCTAAGCACTGTATTTATTTTTTATCCTTGCATTTCAATGAATAGATAATTTCCATTTAAACTTTCAAAACGTGACGTTTAGCGAAGGGATATCCAAGTATGAAACTCCTAACGACTTTCCTCTCACCCTTGTAGAGGTACACTGGAGCATGTTCCCATATTCGAGTTGTAAACGAGCTCTCGCTACGGCCGATGTACTTTACTGCACAAGAGCAGGTAAAGTAGTAGATGTTGCACATAGATGCGACCAGATGGAGAAGCTTATCTTCTATGGATACAGAAAACAAGTTGCTACTAGTGGACGTTATTCTCAGTTTTTCGCATAGGAATGTTCTTTCTGTCACTGTCGTTATTTATCTATTTATTTGAACACTTAAATATTGGTACAAAAGGCCACCAAATATATATGCGCCACACAAAACAATTAGAATTTAAAGAGAAGGGAAAAAAAGAATAGGGTAATGAGTGATGAAAAAAAACAATAAAGAAAAGATTAGTGTAAGGTGTAATAATAATAATGGGGGTAACGGGAAGGTGCAATCACAAAAAATCTCTCAGTTAAGGAAGAAGCAAGTACTTTTTATGAAGAAAGTAAAAGAAGATTACAGCAGGATCGCCACTGGCTTCTTTTCTGAGCCATGTCTGATAAGGACTCTAGCCACTGTGTTTCACCATCTCTAGGACCCCAACCAGGGAGTCGTAAAGGACCAACACAAGCAGGCCCTTTGCAGCTTTCCTTCATACTACGACACCACGTCATATACTGACCACCTCTCTACTTTTTCTAACCTGTCCCAGAGTCGGCAAATAGTGTACGACGAAGAATTCTCTGGGACGACATTCGTAGAACATGTCCAAGCGACCGAAGTCGGTGTTTCAAGATGGTGACACCAATTGCATTATCGTCTCTGTGCCCGAACACACGATGCCGAACCTCTGCATTACTAACATGGTGTTGCCACTGGATGTCAGCAATTATTCGGAGACAGCGATTGCATGGCTTTGGCATTATCACACAGTAAGACAATATCATACTCAAGGTCAATAAGTCTTTCTCCAGGCAACAGATCCACACCGCCATTATTCGCATCCATCAAAGCTGTCTCCCGAACTTTGTCGATAGCAAAGTTGGAGAGGAATGGTGACATTGAGCAACCCTGTCTAACCCCACTGCTCGAATGGAACAGTAAAGAGAAGTGGTTTCATGCCCTCACTCTGCTAGGTGTTTGTAAATAGGGCCTTTGAGATGTTAATAAACTTCTCAGACACATTCTTCTTCAATAGACAATCCCAGAGAATAGTCCTGTCCAACAAATCCAAAACGACCCTAATGTCACGAAACACTACGATTGTTGGCATGTGATAAGTATGACGATGTTCTAACATTTGGCGGCGGGTGAAGATATGATCAATACATCCTCGACCAGAACGAAAACCAGCCTGCTCCTCGCGAGTCAATCTTTCTCGGGTTTTGAACAATCTACGAAGAATGACGGAGGCCAATAGTTTGGACGCAATCAAAGTAGACCCAGTGCTTATGAGCAGGACGTTTCATGAAACCACAAGCGAATTTACTCGCCATTTTCATGGCGTCATGCAAATGCAACCAATGCTCGGCTAGCCTTGAACCTAGCTCGGTTTGATATCTAGTTGCAACATAAACTGAAACCAATCTACTAACATCGATCCGTTTAGGATGATGAATTTATTGGCCACTGAAAAGTAAGGTAAGATTAACGCAGATAAGGACATGGTCAGAGTCCCGATAGGTAATCCAAAAGGAGCAGCAGTCTTGTTCACAACCACGCCAGCGGTAGCTGATCGCGATGTGATCAATTTGAGTCCAGACTTGAGATGCAGAAGGAGGACGCCAAGTGGCACATCGGCGATGACTGTGCCGGAAGTTAGTGCTAGCCAGAAACAGGTTGTGGTCTGTGTACAGCTGCAGTAGACGGTCCCAGTTATCTGACCTGAGACCAACAAGTCCCATCGGCCACCTAAACGACTTTCTTCTGTGCCTAGACACCCGACCCGAGTATTCAAGTCTCCGGCTAGTACTACAATATCTGTTGAATGCACTTTCTGGAGAAGAACAGTTAGCTGGTGGTAGAACTCGTCCTTGATTGCATCCGGGCTGCAATCTGTCGGGGCATAGGCGATGACGAAAAGACATTGTTTCTCACGCCCATTTCTTTTCACTTTGATGGTACATAAACGATTGTTAATGGTGACCCAAGTGTATATATATATATATATATATATATATATATATATATATATATATATCTACGATTGTACAGCTTGATAATCAATTCGTTGGAAAGAGATCCCTTCTCTGAACTTCGTGTTCTTCCATCCTATTTGTGGTCAAGTATTAGTCCACAATCTATCACTCAAACATTGTTACGGAGGCGAACAAATAACTGCTGTCTATTTTTATCCTTGTTAATTGCGGGTAAAGCATCACGTTGATAATTTACAATCAAACGATTGCAACCAAAAGAACAAATTGTATCGTTAAGTTATAGAATGTCTTTATATTTACCATAGATTGATTTTTATATAATACACTGTATGTATACGCAACTAAAATAATAACAGCCAGCCATTTATACGAAAATCCCATTGCTTTCAGATTGAATTAACTCATTAAATGGATGGCATCAGGCATACTTCTTTTTAGTTTATTGATGGTAAGCCCGCGTATGCAAAAATCAGATATGCGTTGCAATCTATCCCGAGATTATTTCAGACACTATGCCTGATGAAAGTTCCAAGAAAAGTTGTTGCCATATGGCTCGTCGAATATAACGTGACGAAATCACTCGTTAGCATGCCGGCTTCTATGACCTTGTCTCAGTGCTAAACTAATGATACGCTGACTGGCACGAGCAGCCTACGAAAAATAACAATTATACAAGATCAAGTCAAAAGTGGCTGTGAATATAGGAGGCTGCAACTAATAGATTGGGAATAAATTAAGGATGGTATGTCGTATAGTCAAACGATAAATTATATATATATATATATATATATATATATATATATATATATATATATATATATATATATACTTTCTGTACATTTAAACATTTTGTTGTGTTTAAACCTATCATAATACAACACAATCTCATACCTCGGATTTGAGTTTTTGATTGTCTTGTTAAAGTTCTAGATTTAGTGGGATTAGTTCTATTTCGTTATTTCAATTTCACATCAACGCACCCAACTACATGACTCAAGATGGTCACTATGTGGTAATACGGACCTGGCCGTCTTGCATTTAAAGTGAAAAAAATACATCCTGAAGATGCTTTCCTGCTTGCTCAAAATGTTTCTAAAACTGCATTATATCAAAGTTAATGGCATCTGAATATTTAAAATCGATAAGCGACTCGGATGATTAATCTCTGAAACGTTGGGCAAAGCGAGTAATCCTTAGGGGAATGTCTATGGCGAAGTTAAAGTGGGAATATTGTGCATCTACGATGAGCACCACCTAAGCAAATTTGGAGAAACTGGACAGTAAAACTTATTTCTATGCCTTGGGAGAATTCTATAACCTGAAACTTATGAATATTCAAATTTTTTCCCGACTCATTTAATTCATAACCCGATCAATGATAGACCACCGTCGAAGCGCTGGACGGCCGTTTCATCTTAGCATGGAACTCAATAACAGTTCAGAGCCACAAGCCTGCACGCGGGACTCAAACCCGGGACCCAGTAAAAGGAAGAGATATTTCGAAATACATATGATCAATTTTGAACACGATGAGTTTGAGTGTCGTAATAAAAATGAGGGCAATGTCACTTTTCGGTAGTCCATGATGTGGGACGATATACCTTCTTGAGGTACCTGGAAAATAAAACAGGGTCAGTGGTAAACTTGATGAGCCACGAGTGTGACCACAGAACCTAAAAGATAACTGCTAAAGAGTCAAATACAGACGAGCTAGTTTCTAATGTGTTAACTCTACTTTTCAAGCCTTGTTACTTGCGCGGGAAATTTATGAGGCAAGGTGATACATGCTGTTTATATGACAAATATTTGTTAACGCTTTCATTCCGATGTCTATGTGTTAAAATAAATAAATAATAAAAATCATTCCGTTGTGAGAGAGGAGCGTCGTGGGGGATGTCAGCTATTTGTCGGAAGCAATTTGCTGGCATCATACCCCAGTACAGTTGGTAGTACAAATTCCTTCTCAAACTCCAGATTTCCTGTCTCATCTTCAGACATCTCTGTATCGTAGAACTACAAGGAACAAGATAATTGTTGTGTCGTCACATCAGCCAAGCCTAGTTGCCTCGTCAAGGTACCAGCTATGGTCTGGCCTGTAAGCTGATGCTCCAAATAAGCTTAGTACCTGCCTAGTAAGAACTTGAAAACCGAACAATGATAATTAATTATACAATCGATTATCAACATAATTATGTGAATTTTTATAATCAAGATAAGGACTGAAAAAAATAACCCCTGTGATAATTACATAATTACAAAAATAGCTCATAAAAATCAAAAATCAGATAATCTGTCTAAATATTTTCATAGCATGGGTACAAACTATTTTGGAATAATTACTTAGATGGTTTTAATCAAGCACAATTGTTTTTATGTGCTGATTCACTTGAATGAGTAATAATAAAAACGTACTATGCGAAATGATGGAAATTTTGTTAAATATTTTAAAAGTTGAATGTTGAGATGGGAATTCAACAACAGTAAAGAATTAGAGATTATATAGATGAAAAGTATGCTTAGCCCATTCACAGACACAAAATTTTCGTTCAGTGATATTAGTAAATAGAAAATTATGTGTACTTAACTTGCTACCACAACTTCTTAAAAATGTACAATTCATTAGATAGCATTAAAGTAGGACTGTACAAAAACTGACGTATTACGATGACTATTTTCTAAATTAAAAGTAAGCAATTTAATATACAGTCATATTGGGATCTCATAAGGGAACAAGAATCAGTTAAGAGATCCAAGCAAGTGTCTAGCCACAACGAGCAATCGCCGAATGTGGTTGTTCTAATTTTTCTAAATATTCAAAGTGCTTACGCGCATTGCGAATATTCAGCAAAGTTGCAGAAGAGGCTGAAAAAAACGAGAAAAACATCAATTTAAAACAAATTGCGAAATATCCGACATTCGTGAAAGAAAATTGATGTAAATCATCTAGTAAGCCATTTGAAACCTAGTGAACAGCACGAAACATATCTTTGGTCACTCATACCTTCATAACAGTATTTATAATGAAATTAGGAATGCTTGTATAAATCAGAAATGACACAAGTCTTTTTGTACATGACTTGCAATATCAACTGACAAAAGTGGTTAATGGCTTTCATACACTCTAAAAGTACATCTGCATTCAGATAATTGAGTTTAATAAAGATAGCATTAATCAACATGATTCTGAGAAGGAAAAGATTGGCATCATTCCACAAAAATCCTAAACTTAGTATCCAAATTAATAACTATCTATACAATATGGGACATCGCTGCTAAAATTCTGTTACAGCTGGTAGACGTTGAACAAGAGTGTTCATCATTCCTGAAAAAAGGCGAATAGCCTTCAAAATTCATTTTTACTACTTATTTTCCATCCAATTTTTCTGATAGCTGCTTGGATAAAAAAATAATTCACAGAATTTAAGTTTGTGAAAGTTAACTCTCTAAAGGGTAGAGTGGCATATTTCGCTTTTACAAACAATAAACTGGTTTATACTGTAAACTTTCAGGCGTAAAACGTAAAACTAATGTCGCATACGATCCCAATTTTAATTAGCAACCATACGTGCATACGTACACTTGTTACACCTTGTGTAAGAAGATAGACCAACCACCAGCATTCTTTATCCAAATCCTGAACTCTACTTTCCAGTTGCTATTCATCCTTTGAATGTCTGCTTCCATTTACCAGTGCAATGTGTTCTTCGGTCTTTCGCTTTTCTGTTTCCCTTCAGAATCCCAAGTTAGAGCTTGCCTCGTGATGCAGTTTGGTGATTTCCATAATGTATGTCCTATCCACCTCCAGCATTTTTTCCTAATTTCCTCTTCAGTTGGAAGCTGGTTTGTTCTCTCCCACAGTAGGCTGTAGCTGATGGTATTTGGTCAACGGACATTCAGTATCTTGTGTAGACAACTGTTTATAAATACGTGTACGTTTTTGATCATGGTTGTGGTAGTTCTCCAAGTCCCAGTTCTTTACAATAGAACTATCTTGACGTACGCATTGAAGATTCTAACTTGGACGTTGGCTGACAGTTGTTTTGAGTTCCATATGTTCTTCAATGGTAGGAATGCTACCCTTGCTTTGCCAATCCATACCTTCACATCTGCATCACATCCTTCTCGTTCATCGATGATGCTGCCCAGGCACGTGAAAGTTTCCACATCTGCCAGAGCTTCTCCATCAAGTGTGATCAGGTTGGTGCTCGCTGTGTTGTGTTCCAGAATCTTGCTTCTTCCCTTGTGCATGTTGAGGCCTACTGATGCAGAGACCGCCTCCACACTGACTGCCTTCATCTGCATTTGTTGTTGTGTATAGGATGGAAGAGCTAGGTCGTTTGTATAGTCCGAATCGTCTAGCTGCATCCGAGCGATCAATTGTATCCCATGCTTCCCCTCAGATGTGTAGGTCTTCGTAATCCAGTCGAACACCGGGAGAAAGTAAGCAGTCTTGGGGTTGGTGACTTTACGCACAACCGTCCTCCTTTGGTCGGGCTTGGGACCGGTATGAATTAACAATCACGCAAAGCTGTAATTAACTAGTAATTTGAAGTGCTAAACTACAAAACACATTACTAAAGATACAAACTCAACTGCACTCTGACTCGTGATAGGTGCACATACCAATCAATTAAATAGGTACTATCCCTTGTAACAGACTGTCATTCATTCATGGAGAACATCATTAGTAAAAATGAAAAACTGAGAAGTGTTTCGAAATTCGTACACTCACCGATGGATAGATCAGAGCATACCACCATAATGTATGTATTAGATGTAAAAACGTCAATAAACGCAGCAAAGTGTTGGTTGCGCAATTCGATTTTCGTGAAATTTGCTCCAACTTTACTACATGACAATTTGAATTGTTTCACTATGTTGCTTATTTTCTCAAACCTAAATTGTGAAGTTATTAAGACGAATAAACACATAGTTCCTACCTATGCATGTCAGAATGTGGAACCCTAGAATGACAAGCAATTTCCAAAAATGTTGCTCTTTCGAATAGAATCACTTCATCAGCTTCTAGTACTTCACAAAGTTGCTTTAAACTACCCTCCAACATTTTGATATTTGGAATAAGTTCATAAACAATTTTAGACCAAGCTTTAAATAATGTTTCATCCCATATTGACGTAGCAAAGCATGAACAAGTGAATGGCTTTGTAACTGCTTCGATATTCTGCTTTCTGACTTGAAATACCTATTTTATGTATCAATCGGAGGAGGAATAAAGTTTATCTTTTAAAACATAAAAGTTAAACAGTAAAAACTGACGAATAATTACTTAAAATAATCTAACCACTGAATGATATTTTACAAAACTGAGGATTTAGAATATAGAATCTGTAAGTGGTTTCCACCATGGTCTGGCACTAGTTGGAAACTACTGAAATCCATGTGGCCGGGATTTTTCCATCTTCAGAAAATATTTTTATGGGATTAAGTGTTGTTTCTAAGTTTTTAAGTGAATCGTGAATTACTGTTTCTTCAAAACCTCGAACAATTAGCGAAATATTTCAATGGGAGAGTTTAGTTGATATGTCCTTTATACGCTGGAATTGCATTCAACTAGATCGAACAGTTAATCTATGTGACATAGATTGGTTGTATTTTCAGAAAAGTTTGAACCACCCTCGCGTGATGCTTATGAATAAGCTTGCTAAATCTGCTGCTATATACTATAGAAGGGTTGATTAGAAACTTTCTGAACGGTAGGATAAATGGAAAGGTGAATGTGGTGCTGTTTATCTTTGGACAACGATCTAGAGTTCACAATCGTACGCCGTTGAAAGAGTACAACCAAAGAGTCAGATTAAAATTAAGAACAATGTGGAGACATACTTCATCCTTTTTTTCTTCACTGACTAGGTCTGTCTTATGAATGAGGCAAAAGATTTTCGCACCGGGGGAATTTTGATTTACGGCGTCCAAGCACGAACGGTAATACGCCAGGTCTTTCGATATTTCCCTGCTTTCAATATCGAAAACATAGATTAAGACCTCGACATTTCTGAATATGGTTTCTCTTTGGTTGACGAAATAGCTTTCCATAAACCCGTCTTGACTATGGAAGAATAGATGATTTATTGACTGATTTACCCTCCACAATCCCATAAATTTAGAACCAATCCACCTAGCAGTCGTAGGTGAGTGTGTTCTACGTCCACTAAAACGAAAAGTTGGTTAAACTGTATATTTACACATACTTGTAGGACCAAGCCTACGAGTATCTCGCGCGATGAAGTTTGCAAATATGATACTTCTCATACTCGTTTTGCCTGAACCAGATTTTCCCATCAATAAAACCTATGAAGTAAGCAGCATGATAACGCGTCATACTTTCTTCCTCATCCCAAGTATTTATTAAGTAACGCACAATAAAAATGTCCCACATTCGGTTGTCAATCCAAAACATTGAAGATTTCAGTTTTATTTAGGAAAGGATAGGAGACTGTGTGGCTAGTCTTAGCTCTAAAGATAATGTCACATCAGTTGATACAAGTTTTTGATGGTGTTTGCAGATGGAGCATTAATCAACTATTGAGTTAACGAGTTCCGTTGATTGATTGCTCCCTGGGAAAATCGATAGTCAGTCTACAAGCTATTCGTTCTAAGTTTGTGGACTGTTTTAGCATTTCGTCATAAATCCTCTGTTTCTTAAGAAAATAAAAAAGAGGGAATGCCGAGTGCAATTTTATCATGTTATTTCGAAACTGTGACTAAGTCACCTATGGTCCTAAAGCTTTACAAAGGAAATAGGTTGGTTCGGCTAATCTCTTGTCATATGGAAGCTGTGAGATTCCAATAATCAACCTAACTGGGGTTTCTGAAATATTTTTCAACAACTCAATGACTTTTCAAGCAATACTCAGGTTCATGTTGAAAGAGCGCTATATACATAGTCAAATGGGTCTTAGCATCCACGCGGCAGAAGGCTATACTTACTGATGAGTGGATTCCAAAAGCTTCGGCGTCTGTTGCAGGAGTGTTCAGGTCTTGGTAACCATTAAACATTATAATGCACCTGGAAGCATTTATCGACAACTTCCAAATTCTAAACAGCTCAGATAATTTCTGAAAATTGTTCTGAAGCTCTTAAACATTATCCCCACTTATATTTATATCGTCAAAATATAACAAAACCGATGGTAAAAAACTAGGAATGTAATTAACTCAAAGGAAGAATCTCGAATTCACTTCGGCGCGCGATAATCCCCACTCAAATTTGTATCGAACCAACGTCACGTAGATTCTGTTGGGAGAGTAGTGTAGTGGCATTGGGCCCTAACACAAGACAATACGAAAAATAGGCATTCAACGTTTAACGCTGGGAAATACCGAACAATGAAGAAAGGCGGGAACAATAAATTGAATTAGTCCGAGTTGATCGGATGACATGGCTCGGCCCTGCAGGCGTGGTCCCAGCTGAATGTTATCTTGTAACTTCTATTCATATTAAATATATTCTATCTCTAGCCCATGCTTGTTCTCTATCACGTATTGGTAATTGTTACAATGCAATGAATCGGTGTAGACGATGATGTAACTTCCACGTAAGATCTTATAGATTAGGCAGTTACATCATGATAAATCTACAATTTTAAGATTAGGTCTATTATTAGAGCGGTACTAATCTCATAGTAGACCATAATTTTACAGATTTACCTATATCAAACTTATTTAACAGATCGAATTAACCAATTTCCTTAATTGAGCTTTTTGGAAAGGGAAGGAAAGGACGTTAATATCATACATATGTTGCTAAGTTTGTGTGAGAATAATTGGGCTTCTTAATGATCATCTTCCGCAAATGAAGTAGAATTTCTATCTCCACGAAATGCTAAAACACAACCGCTTCCCTCAATTTTTTCGTTATTGCACAAATATTAGCGTTCTGTTTATTCTGTGGACACGTTAACGAGTTTTTATTCATACGACCTTTATAGACTTAGGTGGGGTTGATACACAAATATTTTGGTCTTCCTGATATTGAGATTTGGTCTCATTAGAACTCAGTAACCTTGATCTTTTCCGCATTCTTTTTCTTTTACATGGAAATTACGGATCTCTGTACCGAATTGTGAAAGTGAGTTCCTTATATTTATTACTGTGGTCCAAGGAACGTACGTTTCAGTAATTTTTGTGTAGAAATTTCGTAATGCTAAACATCGACCATTTTACGATCAAGTGTTGAGACCATCTATCTGTACCTCATTCACCCAAAATTTACAATACCAACGTTCTTTCCGCCATTACTGATCTTAATTTCTGTTCTTTTTTGGGCTTCTTGCACCTTCAAACGATCAGCAAGAGATAAGATTTACGGACATAAACACCTGCAATAGTTGGTTCTCTTCACTGAGATTAAAACACCACCGCGGGAAGCCTGGTTTGATTTTCCATAGAGTCCTTTCGATACCTAATCTGTAAACACTTAGCAAGGCGACCTCAGAGATCATCCGAGACATCGGATAGTTCACTAGACCTAATGTCAACGCAATGTGATGCTCAAAGCTAGTTCCGCCCCCAGAGATCTTATTCTCCTTGACTCTATAAAACATAATTGACCAGGAACTGTGATCAGCTTTCGATTTTATTGCTATGGATCGTCTCCTACGCCTAGTTTTCTTTTATTCGTCGACTTTCAGTGACATTGAAATCACAGTTTCATTACATATATTCTGAGATTCTGAATGATTGTCGATGACTTGGTAATCAGGTGATGATCTGCGTTGATTTTCTTAGTATAAACGGACCCGGCACTACCATTGTGTTACTGTGCGTTTCTCGACCGTTGCCAGTTAAAAGGCACTGCACAGAAGGAACCTGGATTCCCGAGTTCTTTGTCCTGCATGCTGTTTTAAGTTTGTTTTTCTGCCTGCGCCTGATACTGTTCTTTATAGCAGTGTTTACAGTGGCCTCTGATATCACGCTCTCTGAGTCCTAGCAGCATTCCTAGCAGAACCACACACATTAAGGTTTACTAAACCGTGAACTATTAAATCCAAAAGTAGAATAAACAAAAAAGGCTGACGTAATCAATCAGAATACAGATGCGGAAAAATAACTCCTGTAGATGCAGTATTGTCGGTATTGTTGTAATTTAAACTAACTTTATTACCTTATGCTCATTAATCAATGAAAACTGTTTGTGTAAATCATAAAGAAGAAATACCAATGTCTTCTTAAATAGGTCCGATACGTCTAGTAACAATGATTTAGTTCCACTTTCAGAGCATTTACCAACAAGGCGGATATCATTCGTCTCATAGGGCGTTCGAGTTATAGACCAGATGCGTTAGCTCTTTATTACCAACCCTTGATGCCATCGCTGGAGCAAAGTCTGTGATCAGCCAACGTCGTTCCGCTACAGATGCTGAACGTGTTAAACAGTCTTCTAGCCTCTTATATTAGGTAATCGCCTTCTTCTTACGGATGGTGATTAAAATGTCCAGGTTGTTCAGTTAAAATGATTAAACCACGTACACCATCGCTAGAGGCTGGACAACCACATGCTCTATTCACAACTTCCAGAACGTTCTTCATCGGGCGATCTTCTTTATTTTGGTTTACTTAGTAGCAAAATTTAAACTAACACAACTTTGGAATAACTATTTTCATGGTCCAAACGTTTCCATCGAATTGCACTTGAATATACTCAGAAATGTTTAGAACAGTTTATACTTGCCCTAGCCCATACGATGCCATTTTATACAAACGATTCATAATCACAATAATTTGTTCTCGACCAACATTAAGTTATACAAAGCGTACCGGTCTCCAAGCAAGATCATTTCTACAAGGCTAGATGCAGTAAGTTACTCAGTTTCGCTGATATGTTGCAAAATGCATTCACAATAGAAACAGGGGAGCGAATTCTAGTACATAATAGTGTCATTATTGGTAGTAAAGCTAGAATGTACAATGTGTAGGACCAGCGAAATATTAATGGGGCGTAACCAAATCATCCAAAAGTCGGGTCACTGAGTGTTTAACCGTTCGATTGTACGTCATGGACTAGGCCATACAGTGGTGGTCACACACAGTTTTGTCCTATTATTATTATTCACAAACATCTTATGAGTACATAGGTGTTTTGAAGGAACCACTTCAGGTTTCTTCAAAAATGCAATATTACACAAGTTTCAACAATGTTTACATTATATATCTCATATTTGAAAAAGAGAAAAAAAGATAATGGTGTTAATATAATAGTATTATTAATAAGCTTGTTTCGGTACAATTGAAAAGAGTAATGAGTTAACTTTAAAAAATGAAGAGGAGAAAATAAGGCAATATAAATAAAGGAGACGTCAAATGCATAAATAGTTTAATAAGTGTATTTGTGAACACAGAACAGTAATAAAAGACCACGTATATGTTGCCAAATGTGTGACAAAAATAAAATTAAGCAAAATAAATAAGAAAATAACTTGTTACTGCTGTAAGATATGACGGTAGAATAAGTGTTTGTGCTGTCATAGGTTGGAATGATGCTATAAAAGTTTCAATTAAGCGCGAATGATAATCAGCCATCAATATGTTAGAAACGCCAAATTTGACATATTAATTCGTGCTTCTTGTTAGTACTCTCCATGTAACAGTTATAACAAACCTCTAGTTTGACAAACTACAAATTTTTAATATATATTAAAAGTATCAAGTCAGGGGTGGGAGGAAGTCATATGTCGTACATATTCGTTTTCGATGGTGAGTCATGATGACGCTGAAAAATAGGAGGAAAGAAGAAAGTACATGCAACAAAGCAAACACCTTTATGACTGGTGGAATTGAGTTACGATTACTCAAAATCCTTTCACTTGGTTAGGTTGGTTGCTCTGCAATCACATTCAGATGATTCGGGGAAACCAACCCCACAGTACGGCAGCAAATGGATAACACGGAGCATTAGACAAACGTTACGGAGCGTATCACAGTGGTCGACAAACACCTAAGCTCCATTCTTTTTTAATTTTCTGAACTTCTGAATGTCAGCCACACAAAATGTGAAGTATGTGTTCACAGAATAGTTACCAGTCTGTTGATATCTTGTCAACATAACGTCTTTCTAGTCCTTTAACAATTATCACCTCTATATCTCCATTAGTTGAAACATCCAACGTCTTGTTTCTAATTCCCACTTTTCATAAGGTGACCTCAACTCCTTATACTTATTATTAGAAGCAACTTTCATTCTATTAGTTATGTCATCCAATGACCATAGTATCTACTTCCAGAAAATATTTTACCCTGTGATATTCAGCTGCACTTATTAGTTTTATCATTGTCCAACCACCATGATGAATATTTGCGCCAATTCATATTAGTGTTGACGTACAAATCCATCCTTGATTTGATTTTAAAAATCACACAGCCCAAAAAATGCTAGAGTCGAAAAGAAATATGTTTTCGGCTAATCGTCCCTCATTTTTCTTCAGTGACTCAATGGGCTTCTTGTTATTAATAATATTGTTATTATTCACAAACAGCTTATGGGTATATTAGTGTTGTGAAGAAATTATTTTGGGTTTCTTCAGAAATGCAATAATATACAAGTTACAGTAATGTTGGCAGAATATTTGTCATATTTGCATCATAATCTGTTCTTTAAAATACTATCTGTCGTTAGTAACTGATGACGATCGAATTTAACAAGGTTGATTTATACTATTTTACTGAAGTTCTTATATCTAAGTTTGTGAAACCCTTCTTCATCGTCAAAGCAGACTTATTTCTTTAAATGCATACCAATTACGCCCATGACTCGTAACATGTGGCATGCAAGCTTTATCAGATTACTGGGAAACTGTGATGATAAGCAGCTGACGAACGATAACTTTCTAAAGTGCTTTAACATCTACTCAATAGTAGACAAACAAAACATGCAAAACACAGTATAGTTACTGTAATCGACCATTCCATTCCCATCCCTCTCCACTAAATTATTTGCAGGATACCGAGGAGACTCAATCATCGTACTGAGTAATCTCAAATCGCTTTACAATTTTTTGACTGAGTAATTCATCCTTGCATTTTTTATTTTTATAATTTTCCACATGCGTTTTATTTCGTCGATACACGAATTTGCTCTTTCCATCATCATGCAACAGTAAAATTAATTAGCACATATTTATTCACAGTAAAGTTGATTATTATGTGCAATAGATTTTCTTAATACTCGTTTATAAATCATGTTGTAATAGGCGGTTTTGACAGACTCAATTCTATTTGTTTTATCGTGTTAGCCGATGGAATGAATGTCTGGCGATATCTTTTTCCTAGTTTTCCATGTAACGTTTGGCTCTGATGAATAATCTCCCTCAAGCTGTTTATACGATGTTTGCTTTCAAACAATTAGTAAGAGACAAAACATTTGTATAAAGCCGAAAATTTATCACTTGTAGTTGTATATTTCCTTCCTGTTGTATAATTATGGTCTACTAATATATTAGCACTGTTCTAATAATAGACCTAATCTTAAAATTGTAGATTTATCATGATGTAACTGCCTAATCTATAAGATCTTACGTGGAAGTTACATCATCGTCTACACCGATTCATTGCATTGTAACAATTACCAATACGTGATAGAGAACAAGCATGGGCTAGAGATAGAATATATTTAATATGAATAGAAGTTACAAGATAACATTCAGCTGGGACCACGCCTGCAGGGCCGAGCCATGTCATCCGATCAACTCGGACTAATTCAATTTATTGTTCCCGCCTTTCTTCATCCAGTGGCTAATGGTCTGGTCGAAAGATTTCACCGCCAATTGAAAAGCGCACTGATGGCACAAACTGATACAACAAAATGGAGTGACGCACTACCACTTGTACTCCTGGGATTTCGTTCAACGATCAAGGAGGATTTAGGATGCACTTTAGCTGAACTAGTTTACGGTACTACATTAATATTACCGGTTCAGTTGGTCGATCAAGAAACAATAATGTCAAATGAGCCAAGTGGTTTCGCATGCCGACTATTACAAACGATGCAACGCATTAAAGTGATACCTCCGCTCGAACATAACAACCGCATACAACTTGATAAACATCTAGAGACCTGCAAATTCGTTTTTGTTCGAGTCGACGCAGTGAGATAACCATTGAAACAACCGTACGAAGGACCTTACAAAGTAATTAAACGAACAAACAAACATTTCATCATCAATAAAAATGGAAGGAACGAGACAATTTCCATAGATCGAATAAAACCGGCTTTCTACGAAATTCTTCAAGACACGGAAGACAGTACTACTGACAAATCACCACTCCCATTTATCGCTAAGTAACAAGAGGAAAAACAAAAACTTAACAGGACCCGTTCTTGTTTAACACGTTCTGAGAGGCTTGAAAAAAACCAAAACGTTATGTACACTTCGCCGTATAAAAAAAAACTACAACCGATCAGAACAAACAATCATCAAGGACCCACAATATCAATCCTACCCAATGTTTTTTTTCCTTTTTCACAGTGTACATAATTAATCACATTTTTTTCCCACAATTATTCGTTTCGTCACATTTTTTTTTGTATATAAAAAAATTTTTTGTTACAATAAAAAACAACTAGTAATTACGTATTCAATGTACACAAAAATAAGCAGTCCATTTTTTGTGTGTGTGTGTCAGTCATTAACAGTTTTACACATTATTATCCTTGACAGTGTTTTCACTTTTTTTTCTCTCTGCTCGTTACGCTATGTTACATTACTACTATCCTCAAACGCTAACACAACGCATTTTACTAACGCATATATCATGTCCATCTCCACAATTTTTGTTTATAACTGTAAATATTATTTTTGTACATATGTATATATCATTTTCTTACATTTCTTTGTTATTACAACCAGTTTTACCTCCGGAAACTCTGGGGGGAGCTATGTGGAGATAGGTCTGTCAAACTTATTTTGTAAATAATTTTTAATATTATTTGTATTCATTTTGTCAATCTTTCACTGTGTGTACATTTATTATTAAATCATTGTACCTGTTGTTTTAGTAAATGACCTTGATCACTTTTTCCGTTGTGATACTAACATAGCGTGACACTACTACATACATACCTCTCGTTCTAAATTCACTCGCATTTGTGTTAACTGAAGTCTGAATCAAGTACCATTTATCTTTTTAGACGATAATTGGAATATACCATATTTACTACTGAATCCTATCATTGGAGAACCCATCACACTCACAGAAATTATTAATCATCTATAACTGTGGATATTTAACACCAGATCAATTCGGAACACGCACTCTCCTGGTAAACTAAGTAACGTTCCTTATTTCTATTGTGTTTATGACATTTAACTTATATATTTAAATATTGCTATTTGTTAATAATAACTCTATCATTACCTTTTGGATTAATATATTGTCTGGTCCACCACACTGTATTTGATTATCTTGTACGAACATTAAGGTAGCTCTTTGACGAAGTATTCCTTCATATTCAGTTCTTTGTTTTTAACTTTGACAACTCAAGGGGCAGATGATTAAGCTTTTGATCGCTGGACAGGGCATGAAATATCCTATTCACTCAACATGATGTTGGGTAGTGAACTCGTTGTACTTCTCATACAAAACCTGCTCCTCATATGCAGGACACATTAAACAGGTGGACTGAAATAGTTTGTTAGAAGGCAAATGTTATCGAGCAAAGATAAGCTAGTAATGTATGTGAAATGTATAATCTATCTGAAATTATTGATTGGCTGGTGGTCATCATTGATCTTGCGACCAAAAATGTCAAACACTGAACGAGTTAGTAAGTATACATTAGTCCTCGGAGACTGAACTGACATCTATTCTGTCGAATTAAACTGATAGAACCGACATTCCTACGGAAGTTGATTCCGGCAGGACGCTATTGTAACAACTTAAGATGACTGCTTAAGATTTGGCCGAAAACATTTATTTACTTCCTTCTATGCGTAGCGATTATATTTCCCATAATTCTATATGGAATGTCGTAGAACTTTGTGCATGTGAAATAAAGAACCTCTTTTTCCAACTTATCTGTTTCACGATCTGAATAAAGTCTACTTCAACCACTAGTCTGACTTCTTCTATAGATATATTGAGAGATATTTACTGACACCAAACCTTTCAATTTCTGGTCAATCGACTGTTAATGAGTTATACTCGACAGATAGCACACTATTTCGCAATAGCTGAGAGCATCTTGAGTAAAGGTATCACCACAACCTTCAAGTGTTTGATATGGATTGAATATTTTCTAATAACACATTTTTGATAACAGCCGTTAAAGAGGGATACTTCAAATGAACTAGTGGGGATACTATCTTATTGAATTCACACAACAGAATAGGGTTTATATTCCTCAGGTAGGTATTTCTTCGATGTTAGTCGAACTTCTTATTTTATTCAGACATATGCTCTGTTAACGCATGTAGATCAACGTTGTTATATAAAAATTGTGAGCTAATTGTTTTACTCGAGTTAATGAGCAGTTTAGCATCTTTACTACAACCAATTATGAACAGCCGGGACATGTTGATTCATATGACTCTTTAGTGCGGGTGACCTGGCTGTTGAGGTCTGCCATATTACGTAATTGAAGGAAAGTATCACCTAGCGTAGTGACGAGTACGCTATCAGAGAACTGGCATGCAAAAGCATTCTGGGAAAACAATACTTTTCTCGTCACTTCTTCAGGTAGAAACGCTAGAATGTATTCTGTATTAGCCATTTCAAGATCTCTATTTCATTTAGATTTCATACATACGTGAAGGACACTAAACGATTGAACTTACTATTGATTTCATTGGGAGAATATTGTAGCATTCATATATCGCGTATGGCACGATGAGTACTAGATACTTCAGTTCGTAGATTTTCTGTTATGGGGACTAAAACGCTAAGCTAGTTGTTATGAGGTACTGACATCTCAGCGTAAGTGGATATTGCAACGTTTACATCAAGTCTTAATGTGAGGATATCCCATAACTATTTGGAGGTTTCGCATGTCCAATTAGATGTCATTAGTGATATTTATGGTTAGGAATTAAAGAATTTAGACTTAGGTTTAGCACGAATAAGTGGTTAGTCAGAATTAGAGATTAGATACTCCTATCTTTAGGCCTGTTTTAGAGAAGTTGATGATATCTTCTTCTAGGTTGCGCTCTTAGCCATAAATGAGAACTTTGTGAAAAGAGCAAACGCCTAAGTATAGGACACACTTGGGGAGATAACTATTATCAAATCGTTATTAGGTAAGTACCAAAGTCGTAGATCGTGGATGTGGAAGCGATTTCAGATGTAAATTGTTCGATTAATAAACAAGATATCCGAATACAGTAGCCTTGGCCAGTGAATAATGTAGACTTTCAGTCGAGTAATAATAATAATAATTTATTCCCAAATAACAGTTTATTACATGAGGCATACCAGGCAAGATCAAATTGTTACAAATGATACAATTTCCATTGTAGTGAATTACTCAGCTGGGTTGATAATTTATAAGATGTGAATGTAGATGGTTTTAGTCAGCATCACAGTCGGCGCGCTTCATGAAAGTTGCGTCGCGACGTGCAACTGATGAGGGGGCTTCTAGAAATCGCAATCTTATATCCTTTTGTAATATCTGAGGCTTTAAGGATGGCGCAGGACGAGGTCACCAGCTTCGCATTTCAAGGGGGCTAAAAAAATGGTGCAAAAAAGGACGAGAAGCAGAGAAGGCAATGTTCATGAAAAATTAGTTAAGATATGAATACTCAGTTTCATTCTCTTTAATTAAAGTATTTTTTAAGCAGGAGCATTCTAACAGGTTACAAAAAATAAGTGTAAACAAGGTATGAGTGGATAAACAACTGACAAATGGAGGTCCCAATCAATCAATAAAGAGGAAAATGCTTTGGCAAATAAAGAAAAAAAAGGCACCAAAATGTCGTCTTTTTCGCCTTTCCGTGGGAAATAATGCGGACTTCCCCCTTTTTGTCGCTAAATTGTCTACTTTTTGCCTAAATTTCCGCCGAGTCGTCTTTTTTTCGCCTAAATTCACATAGAGTTGCGTTTTTGACCTAACTTTTAAGACACTATTGGCATAACCCCAAAGGTCTCCTGTATTCGCCGTCATTTCCACAACAAACCACAGTAAAACTGCAATCCACGGAATAAACGTAATATATTTAAATAATTTTATTTCAAAGGAAAAGCGTATTATTGCACAGCATTATAGCAGAAGCTTGAGCATCAATCGTTTTGCATTTCCATTGTAATTGCCAATTCATCGTCATTTGAAAAGATCTGCAAATGAAGAAACAGGTGATGTATTGTTTATAACACATGTGCATTTAATCGCACGTTCCCTGACAATCAAACACACTTTCCCAACATTTCAATATTTTCCCATGTAAGTAAGAAATTAAGCTCTTTTACAAAATAATGTTTGTTAAAAATTAAGTACAACATAAAAAAAGATTGCACGGACTGCTTTCTTTAGCCACGTAAATTCGGCTATTGAGAATGAAAACAAAAGTATAAACGTATTCACTTTATATACATACCATTATTATCTAGCAGCTTTTGATTGCTGTAGCTAGTGGATGATGTCACAGTCGAATTATTCTCATTACGAGTAATTTCTCTCTCGACTGCTCTCAATAAAACATACACTACTTTGAAAGTCAGTTACCTTTCGTTGTGCATTTATTAGCAAACCCACTAATTGAAAGCAAATTATGGTTTTTTCATAAAAGCTGTTCGTATTTTATTCCACCGTCTGTTGTGAGTCGATCCATGACTGCCAAGGACGCTTGACAAGTTAATAGTTGCCCTTCGTCTACGAGCTCTCGCAGTGACTTTAATGGAAATCATCTTGTTGAACTAACAAGGTAATTAGTTATAATGAACGCGAAAAACGGAGAGCACGTCACTCACTTGCATCACGTTAGTTATATGTGTCGGCTACCAAGCATGTCGGAACACTTTAGCTAAACAAAAATCACAGTCAGTGAATATGCGTCTAAGCAAATCCCTGTATCCGTATTTTGTTAATTGTCGTAATGACAATAGTGTTGTTTTTTTATTAAGTGGTGTTATTTTGTCGATGTTTATGAAAACGCGAGGAGGCATATTCAACCACCGTACGTTACGTGTAATTGTCAACAAATATCCCCTAAATACACACCATGAAGGCGAAAAAGTGACATTTCCCCTTTATTTACGCTTTCACCCCCTTTATTTTCGCATTTATTTCCCCTTTATTGGTTGATTGGGGTGGTTCAGAAAGAAATGGAGAGTATGGGATTATGTATAGTTGTAAAATACGGTGCTAAAAACAGTATTATGATGCACAAATGACTTACATTTTAGTAATTACTGAGCGAAGAGCTGGGATTAGATATTTCCTTATGTTTTTTAATGACAGTTGGAGTCCGAATCTTATTCAAAGGTTTCTGACCAGCAGACTCATCTAGATCAACAGAGTGGTCAGCCGTTCTTGGAGTGATGTCATGCTTATTGTTGCAAACTGTCTCTGGCAGGTTATTTACTGTAATGCCACCATGCCATCTTATTGCTTCACGTCTTCTTACACGACGTTGATAGGGCATATGGTTTGGAGTAACTTTTATATTTTTGTATGGAATTAGTGAGCTTATATTTTTGCTCGAGTCAATAAACTGTTTAGCTTCGTTACAACAGCCAAACATAAACAGCAGGAGGCAAGTTGATCTGTCTGACTTTTTTTCTAAGGCCGATGACTTTGCAGTTAACGTTCAGAATACCGCATGCTTTAAGGCGAATATCTCTCAACTTAGATGGGTGTGTGCGGTCGGGAAGGTTATACGCAACTGCATTGAAAGAGAACATCACTCTTTTCGTCACTTCTTCAGCCACAAACTCCAAAATATACTCAGCTTTGGCGAGTTGCTCGGGACTACTATCAGTGTCAAGGCACCATATATGTGTGAGGGGTGCTAGTTGCTGAAGTCTGCCGTTTATTTCGGCTAGAGAGTTTTGTAGTTGACTGATGTCAGTACTATATCTATCAGCATTTTCGTGTATATGAGACGAACTATTGGACTCTTTGGTTTTTGAAATTTTAGACTTAGGCCTTGGTAGAACGTACTGTCTGGTAGACTGTGCTGACGTTCCGATACACGTGGGTCTAGCGTCCTGTATGTCAACCAGTTTTACCGTTGGCATACTGCACGCAGAGATGGAGGGGCTGTAACATGAAGAATCAGGTTATGATAATGACATTTGTGTACAATACGCATATTGTTCATTTGTAAAAGGTTCAACATTGTCAGGTACTGAGTCGTCAGTCATAAGGGTTACAGATTCGGACCTTTTATTTGGCTTAGAAGTTGGTGAAATTTCTCTTTTACTGGAGTTATTGACCATTACTTGAAAGTGGATACAGAACTCGTTAAATCAAATATAATATCAGAGTATTAGTAGTTGTTAAGTATTAACCTGGTTAATACCAGGATCAGAGACTATGAGTATAAAATAAATTTTAGATCTATTTTAGACTTAAGTCCGCAATAGGAATAATATGAACTGGTAAGTATCCGTCGAAAAATTATTTTTTATTTTTCAGGTAAAATGTACCCGATATACAAGATAAGATGATAGTCTCCGTATAATACACCTTACAAATTAGCAAGTCGAAGAATTTCAAGACTGCATGAAAAACAGTTACCACTTTCAAATTTTGCACCAATACACAAAAGTGGAAAAAAACGAACCATGTGAAGAATGTACAACCTCCAAACTTCGCACGTGATTCAGTTATATATCAGTTAGTTAAGTATCAATATGAATGTGCAGCGTACAGCCACCCTATTTGGTAAATTGCCATGAATTCTACCTTTCCAGTTAGAAGACTGAACACCCTGGTTGATTGACATTTTTAATATTGTTGTGAGAGAAACAGGAACTCATATTAAAAGATGTTTCAGCATTCTAGGTTGTAGGTCAGTCAATACCGTTAATCTATCTATGTCTAAAAGTTTACTACACCTAGTGGGTCTTCATGCCTAAAGTCTACGTCGAGAAGTCAATTTTACCATATAACTTCTGAAGCTTTTTCTTGATTGAGTAAAATTTTATGAATAAGTTTAAGTTTAAAGTATTTGGCTGAATTTTTTCTTTTGTCTTTGCATCTGAGGCCCATGTTTTTCCATAGTTGAGGTGAGAATTCATGGTTTTATTCTAGTTTAGTAATTGATGTACAAAAATAGTCGATTGGATTCAACTTTGGAAATTTTATTTTGTGCGCCGTTTAGTGGGAACGTTTCAGAGCTTTTTCCCTTACTTCGGTTAACAATGAACTTTACGGTTTGTCTAGGTACGGCCGCAGAGTTATTTAAAGCTTCCTAGTTTGTGAACGTGTGGATTACTGAGTTTTAACATTCGCTGCAGCAACATCACGCTTCTTCGACTGACGCTTTCAGGCCTATTTTCCAGTCTTCAGCAATGTCGATTAAGGTTGGCTATATTCCTGCATACCTTCCATACTATAGCATGGATCAACGCACCAGTTTGACAGGCAGTAGAAGCAATAAACTGAAGTGTGGCGGATGAGCAATAATTCCCCTAATAATCTGATTATATGTAGTCCGAAAAACAAAATCACCATGCGTCATGATTAGATACATGGTGAAAGGGGGATCCCGTGATTGTGCGTAGTAGAAACTGTACAGTGATAAACTACGGTTTGTGGGTTTTGTGTTAGCTTGAGGTTTGGGTTTGAACGATTTTTCTGAAGTTTGAGTCTTTAGCCAATGCCATAAAGGATGTACTGAAGGTTTCAGTTTATTTAGGACGAAATATTCTACTAAACATCTAGTAACACGGTATACTAAATCTATCTCAATATTGCGTTTTTTACACTTCAATCCTCACAGCACGAATTCTTACGAGCTATGTTCGTGTGGCGCTGTTTCCACAGCTTCTATGAATAAAGTATTTTTCAAGAAAGTAACTGAACACTCAGCCTCTACCGTCTTATCCGTCAGTTCTTAAAAGTGAGTGACCCTTCAGTCGTATTTCACTTTCTCTTACTTGTGATATCGCTTTTTTGAAATTGCGACGTTATCAGGATTATTTATGCTGACCATATTTCTGAGCTTTGCTTCTTTGTTCAGTAAACTTGGAGTATTACTAAAGAGGACTAAGAATTATTTTGAACACTCTTTTATACCAAGCGCAGTGGTTTGAGGACTGCTGGTTTATGAAACATGATGATGCGAACAGGAGTTTGCAACTGGTGCACCAAAACGATTGTTAACACTATAAATAAATGTATGGGTTTAGGACTAAAGCGAAACGACAACAACTAACACTTACGAGCAAAGGGTATATTAAATAACAATATGATAAAAATTCTTATTAAATTAATGTCACTTGTGGGTTTCTTCTGAGATAATAAACACACAGACGTTCACTTCGTTAACTTTGGTTCTTGTGCACGTGGTGGCACAGGCAGAGTGACACTGATGATAGCTCCACTAGTGTAGGTGAATAATCCAAGCCAAATTTCAATGTAGTGTAGAATGCCCCAAAAGGATGTTGTAACACTATTATAATCTTTAATCACAGGCTGTGGTCAACAAAGCAGAAGGATAGACGACGGAAATAGTATTTAATTGAATAGAAACGGTAGCGTGTGCATTAAAAGTGACAAAAAATAATGTTTATTTAACAAAAAGAATGTGACAAAGAATAGATAATGCATCGAGCTTATCAGTAGCAATAGTACAAACGAACAGGTGTGTTTGTAGTGGCATTGGATCATAACAAAACAATCCTCAAAGCTGAACACTAGACCACTTGGAAAATAGATATTCAACATTTAACGCGGAGAAATATCTAACAATAGACAAGGCGGGAACAAGGAATGAATGGATTCGAGTTGATCGGATGGCATGGCTCGACCATACAGGCATGGTCCCTGCTGAATGTCACCTCATATCTTTTATTCATATTAAATATATTGTTCTGTCTCTGGCCTAAGCTTGTTCTCCATCATGTATTGGTAATTGTCACGATGCATTTATTCGGTGTAGACGATGATGTGACTTCCATGTAAGATCTTATAGATTAGGCAGTTATATCATGATAAATCTATAATTTCAGGATTAGGTCTATTATTAGAGCAGTACTAATCTCATAGTAGACCATAATTCTACATGTTCGAGGACTATTGCCTTCGAAACGCTGGAAGGCATTCAAACATTTTCGTTTTATTTCATCCATTGTTTAGAATTTCTATGGCATCTACTATCAGGAGACTACAATTAGTTTTTTGAAATGTAATAATGACTTTCGAATTCTTATTTCGTTTGTTTCATTGTTTGGAAGACACCGGCTTCAGTCTAATCGAGCTACCTGTAAACAAGGGTTAGGCTTTGGGCAAGTACTCTTCGGGGAGTTACCACTTTAGAATAAGACGGGTTAACGTCTTTTGCTGTGTTTTGCATACGTAACTTATCGACTATCTAAAATTTCACTTTGTTTCTAAAAGTTATAAATAACGTAGTAGTAAATCAGTGTACTAATTTACTAACGTGTTGCTTCCTGTTTCTGCTTGCGGACCTACATGGTTACATATGTATTGGAATATGCTGGTCGACGTGCGTGTTAAACAGGCTTTTCGACATCCGTGTGTTGACCAAGATTAGCAGTTAAAAACGATAGATGAAACGGCTCAAAATTGATCATAATAACGTAAACGGATTTAATCTATGTGTAGCTCGTTTGTACACTTTTTCATCCCCTCCTCTAGGACTATTTTTAATTATTATTGCTACTACAATTACTGCTGCTGCTTCTTTTTTTACTTATGTTGGTTTTATAATCAGGAAGACGTGGTATGGAAAATCAGGTCAATTCATATTTTTATCATGCTCTGTTAATCATGACTGATTGCTTGATTATAGCAATTCCAATCACCATATTCACATATGAACGTCAATTCCCAGTTCATTTTAAGCACTAGCATAATCTCATTACTAGTCATACAAAGGATGTGGTTGACCATATTGTGACGAGATTGATCATTTAATTTCCCTAATTATTTTTAAGTTCTACATTTCTAATGTTTTTAAGTCTTTTCCAAAATATAAACTCTAACCTATGAGCTAAATCCGGCTGTGAGATTTCAACTTCGTGTCACTCTTGAAATGTAAGCAGTTTATAATACATATAAGGCTTTTTTCATAGCCATCGGCGTATAATGCCCATTTATAGAAAAAAGAATTATGTTATTGATTAGCATTATTATTTAAACTTATGCAAGTTTCTAAGCTTTAGCTTCAATTAGTCTTGTGTACCTGTGTGCTACCAGCACAACTTTTAACTTAAATAAACACGCATTTTTATTTTTAGCAAATATCCACCGGTTAATAAAGTGTTTAATGTTTATTTTATTTTGTGTCTAAAATGTCCGCTAGTAATTCTGATACTATCACTATATGTAACAAATCTAATCATATACCATGGGAATTGATTAAGTAATCGTAATTTAAAGGGTACAAAGCGTCAAGTCAAACTCTTGGTATGAGCCAGAAATGCCACTTCTTTACTCAGGTAAGAGGAGGCAAAGATGATTGTTCTGTGCTTCTTATATTGAGAAAAAATGACCCTCAATAAAAGTGCATTCCGTTTATTGTGTGTTAAGTAGCATTTATTTCACATGGTTAATCCACTTTATTTTGTTTGTAGCTCACTACAGCAACGTGGATCTTATAAATATCAATTGTTGGGTTTAATATCATTTCATCTTTGTATATGTTGAGTTGTTGATTCACAACCTTTGCCAGCTTGAGTCAAACCAAAAGTAGAAGTGTGATGTAACGTGTATCTTCGAAGATCTTTGTAACGACAAAATAGAGATCACATTTCTCTTTATTTGTCACACTTTATATATGACCATACTTATATTCAATATCTGTTGTTTTTCTGTATCAAGGACAAAGAAGATAATATAACGAGTATATACGCATACACTACCGCGATTATTGAGGAGCGGACGTATGTTCTACTTCATTGTCCGCATCCTGAGTTTGAAGGTTGTATTAGTGTTATAACTACATGCATAGGAACCTTCGTTAATCATATATACTCAGAGAGCAGCTTACAAGTAACATTCATCTCATAATAGTTGTTGTCATATTGTTATATAATATGATATTTGCAATGTAATTAATTTGTTAGTTTCTGATCTACTCATAAACAGGCACTTGGGTTTGTAGTGATAGTTCTTTATGGTATATTATTGGCAACTTTACGTATTGTTACACCTTGAATAAGCTCTTTCTGAGATCCACCACAAGCGTTACTAGGCAGGAATGGCTACCAACTGATCGCTTTTTATAGAAGTGACTTAACTCATTTTTTCTCATGTGGGAAAAATAACTTGATCCGACGAGACCCTAATTTATGGACGAGCCGATCAGAAGCGTTCTAGATACTCCAGTGTTTAATGCTAACGTACGATCAGTTCACAAGGAATTTTGTACATAAAGTGATAATTGAGCGGCTATAACAAGTAAACCGGCGAAACCATAATTTTTGAACAAATAAATCAGGTTTAAGATAAAATCTCGGATTTTAAAGCGAAAGCCTTTCATTTGGTTAAATAAATTTCTGGCATTATAACTTCTGTCAGTTCGCGATGAAAACCCTGTATATAATTCCTTACTGAGGCAAATTATGACAATTATCGAGAACTTGATAATAAAAGTACCAGTGAGACTGGCTGCAGCCAGGTACTAAAATATATTCCGATGTTTGCGGAGTGTACAGACTCTTACATAGGCTTGGTTATGTGCATCGTGTCGTTACCCACAAGCAGCATTTTGTGTACTCAACAACCTAGGTGCACGTAAACAATTTTGAAACTATGTGGTCGAGGCTGAAAGAATTTTTGGAGACTATCATGGTTCCAAAAGCCGGCTATTCTGTAACCGTATAGATTATTTCCTCTACTGTATGATTACGATTTTAGAACCTTTGAACCTCTTTCTAGCCTTGGAAAGTTTTTGAACCACATATAAAAAGTGTATCCATTTTATTTGCTTGGTTTTGTATAATATATTTTTACTATATACTGAGTCTGCTGATTGGCTAGTATTTCTCAAGGTCACTTTAGGTTCGTTCAAAGGTCGTCCATGAATTGGAGTCTCGCTCCTAATTCTTACTATTTGTCTGAACAGTTCAGAGATATAAATGTTGTTTTGTTTAAAACAGCTCAAACAAATGATCGCTTCTAAATCTCGATTGTATCCTAACTTAAAGGGTTGAGTTTCACAACTCGTTATTCTAGTAAGAGTATAAAGATCCTTGTTGTAATGCACTTTTAACCTCCAAAATACTTGAATGTTCATTACGGTGTATATTTTCATGTTAAAGCTATATCAGTTCTACTTTTTGTATTTAGAACTAAACAGCTCTCTTACTCTATCTCAGAAAAAAACAAATGTTTTCAGTTTGTCGACGGTTTCATTTCTGCAAAGTCACTTTTGTCGCTTTACCCAGCAAATACCAGAGAGCATTACACCATGAGTCACGACACAAAATTGAAAAAGTAAAATTAAGAGAGCCTTTCGCTGTTGTTTCTGGAAACTTGCCTAAAACGTCTTCGAGTGGTGAGGAAGCTTTCAATTTTTTGAAGGATGGTAAGTTGCCTGACTTTAATTGAATTGTACTCAAATCTAGATGCCAAAGTTTTTATTCATGGTGGTGCAGCTACACCTACAATACTTATTTCCGAATTTTATAATTATGTGATGGCTAAAAAGCTGAAGAATATATCGGCTTACCACATTCATACAGAAGGACCCTTTCCAATTATCAATCCTGAAGCAAGTAGTCACGTCCGTTCTGTATCACTTTTTACAGGTATAGAATACATAACTTTATTGTCCTTGTACAGGCAGCAATTGTAGAGATCCAATCAAAAGTGGAAGAGCCGATTATGTTCCTATATTTTTGAGTGAAATACCACTCTTATTTCGCAGAAATATAATAAAACTTGATCTAGCATTACTAAATATCAGTCCTCCGGATGTCAACGGGTATTGTTCTCTTGGTCCAAGTGTAGATGTTACTCGTGCTGCTATTGAGTCAGCTAAGCATCTCGTTGGTAAGTTCTTATCATCGTACTATAACTCTTAAAGGTCAAATAAATCCGAGTTTACCAGTCACTTCCGGAGATGCCCATGTACACATAAGTAACTTTACGTCGATCATCCACGGAGATATGCCTTGTCACTTTATGAACCCACGACAAATGACCGAAGTTGAAGATAAAATTGGCGCATTGATTGCAGATAATCTAATCGATGATGGTGCCACTCTGCAAACAGGTAAGTCAACATTTTAAAGGTATTTGTTATTCATTTAAACAGTTTTTTTTTCTCGTAAATATTTAAAATACGTATATCTATAAACACTGCAGTTTATCACATCCTACTTTTTATTACTATTTCAAGCACTATATTTGTTTAAGATTTACTAGTATTAATGGAATTAAAGTTTTGTTTAGTTATAACTTTTCTGTATGAAGAGATAACGCTCGGTTGTGACTTAACTAATAACCGTGTTTCTTAATTCAGTCAAATCTCCAAACCGATTAGCCGAATCTTGGGTGTTTGGATCTTGCCACGATAATTGGGAAATTCGATCCCATCAAAGTATCCGATTGTTTTTAATGGAGATACCTTTTATCTAGCTAGATTACTTCCAAGACAGTTTCATTCATGATACTTTAGTTTATTCTATCTAATACATACCAGTGATTTTACACCTATTCGACTAAAAAAGCTTTTCAAATATATAGTACTCGAGAATCCTTGTTGGAGCACACATTCTTCGTAAACAGTGTAAAACTCGACACAAATGTGGATCAACCCAAGTTGTCACAACTCACATCAACACAATAAGTGAAAATTAATAACAATCGTTATCACCTGCCTAGCTAGTCCTGATAGCGATTAAATAAAAAATTAGGCATCGCTTCATACCAATGGATATTTAGTAATACGATCTGTCATATCAGTCAATATCTTCCAATTCATTGTTTTCAAAAGTGACTTGACTTTACATCCTATCATAATGTAATATTCATCACTTTTCGTTGCAAACTTTAATTTTTATTCCTCACATGACTTTTACATCATAGGTATTGGGGCAATTCCAGATTCAGTCTTAGATAAGCTTTCCAACCATCGAAACTTAGGAGTTCACACAGAAATGTTCTCAGATGGAATTATTAAACTAGTTGAAAGTGGTGTTCTAACAAATGCGAACAAAGTAGTACGTCCAGGGAAAGTTGTCACGAGCTTTGTCATTGGTACAGAGAAAGTTTTCAAATTTTTACATGATAACCCACTGATCGGTGAGTCTTTATAGTTAAATTTTTATTGTTGTTTTTACGAGGTATTTCAGGTGAACTTTATCGAATACTAATCAATATACTAACCAGTTAAAAATCCCCATCACATTGAAACACCGATAAATGGACGATGAATATTCTTTCCAAGACGGCTACCCAGAGCGTCGACGTTTTCAGTTGCTGTTGGTTCGTGATTTCAATAAAATTAACAATTTTTCTAATTTATAAACAATCATAAGTCCATATGCTATAATTTAAGACGATGTATTTGTCTCAAACCTGGCCATTTTTTGGACCATCAATTCGAACAGACAACTATAGAACCTGAAGATAATTTTTTGAAGAGAATATTCTTCGTCCGTATATGTTTTAATATACTAACTCTTTAAAGGACCATAATAAATTGCGTACATTTCCACCTTTTCTAGGCATCTTAACGTAGTTAGACCAACCCCGATTCCGTAGACATATCACTTGTTCATAATCTTTTCAGTTCTACCTCGTACATATTTTGGGAAGAAAGTTCTCTCTATTTTTCTCAAATGAACAGAAAGGAAACTTGTTGTTCATCGTTCATAGCCAGTCAGGTTTTAAAATCTGCTCGTCGTCAACTTGTAACTACTTTACAAACTAAATTACACACCTATATTCCATTTATGTTTTATCAACCTTCTGTTATGTATTTTCTTTCCACAAACCTCTAAGTTGGAACGGATTCTGTGTAAAATGAATAAAGGTTCTCAGAGCCAAAGTACCTGTATCTGTGTTGTAGAAAAATCGCCTTAGATTATGATTTTTAGTCTCATCAATAGTTTTGTCATATCATCTTGCTCTTTTGTTTTGTATGGATTAGAATAATCTAAACCAGAAATCAGGTTTTGATCACTAACATATTTTCTCTTTCCAATAACATTTGATAATGTTTCGAAATCAACCTATTTCAGGACTCAAAAGTAGCATATTTATTCGTGTATTTTGATACTAGTCAAACTTTCTCCTCAATTTCAATAATATCCAGTTGCTGGAATTTAAATATTCGGGACCAGTTTCAAACATGTGACCAAATATTAAATGATCATATGTACACACCGATGAATTCTGTTTGTATCGAATTCTCTGTATTATGGATTTACTTTATAGATTTGGTTCATTTCATGCTATAGAATAAAGCGGGGAAAGTTAATTCAGCAGAATAACATGAATTCAGAAAATATCATCATATATTAAATATAAAGTTAAAAGTAATAGAAAATTATTTAATAGCTTTCCCGATATATCCTAGAAGAAAACTCTTGACAAATTTGATTTTTTTTTAATCTTAATTTTATTTACCTTTTTTAGTGAACTGATGCGTTTTAATACATTTCTCTTAGTTTTGTTTAAAATAACTTGGGGATAAATTATAGTATTTTGCTCCACTTAAAGATGTATTATATACGATTTTTATAGATGAAACTGTTTCATGCTCAATTCGTATCGACTATGCCATGCAAAAAGTGTAATGTAAACATGCCAGTAATAAAAGAGTGACGATTATTTTGTATCTTAGAAAAACTCATTAATTCACAGTAAACTAACCATGAATTAATCATGATCTATTAGGCTACTTACTCTACCTCGATTAAAACAGAATAAATATCTAAATAGTTAAAACCTATAAAATCATATGATCGTTCTTGTATTATAAATCTTTCGGGTTACTTGATCTATTTTTCTCTATTAGAAACACTGATAATTACTAATCAAATCATTTTGCAGATCCAAATGAAGTTTGTTTGTGTAACTTTTTTACTTAGAGTTTGAATCTGACCTCATTATCGTGACTTACTAACAGTTTCACGTATGACTTCTGTAAACTGAGGTCACATGTAAATTCTAATTGGAAAACTACATTTATATAGTCAGTAACCATCTAGGAATCAACAGTAATTCTCGGTTTTTATTTTTTTGAAGAATTTCGTGATGTGGCCTGGGTTAACTCACCTTATGTAATAGCCCGAAATCCAAAACCAGTTTCCATTAATTCATGCATTGAGGTTGATCTAACTGGCCAAATTGTATCCGATTCTGTTGGTAGTAGAATCTATTCAGGTAAATTTGAAGTACACATAGTTTTTATTGGTTTTGACTGTATTGTTTTTTCTTGTTGCTATAAACTATCTTACTATTTAAGTCACATATTACCATGTACAGACTTCCCACAATGTTTAGTTGAATAAAATATTTTGAATCATCATTTGCTAACTAGTGACTAATTGCGAGGTAATTCCGTGATTCATTGAGAAACTGTGACTAGTGGGCTCATGATGTCATTGTCATACGATAGACTGTACAAACTCCCTAAACTAATAATCATACACTCGATTTCAACCATTGGGTCCCTGATCTGAACCCTACTTCGCTTCATTTTGGGCAACTAGATGTTATCATGAATCTGAGCTACAAATCTTCACCATCTCGTTATCATGAACCCTCATGTAAACAGTTCGAATCAAAGCTTATCTTCGGTACATATACGCTAATCTTAATGAAACTCTATTGACGTGAAATAGTATTAAATCCTTTGAGATTTCTTAGTTTTGTACACTTACGATAGCCGATTATATTTCATCGCAGAAAAATGTCCTCAAATTGTTCACATCTTCACAAACTGCTTAAATCAACAAAATATCTAGTCTGTCTATCGGAATTTATTACAACTCACCATATCTGATGAACAGTTTGCTAAATTTAAAATATCTCTCGGTATTCTTTCCAATATTACATCCAATCTCCAATTACTAGTAGACCGTTCTTGTATGTTATTCTTTCTTGAAAGTTTTGTTTCGGTATGCTAATGATGATAATTGAGCTCATACTAAAGTGTCCATAATGTCTTGTTTTATTCTGATTAAAGGATTTGGTGGTCAAGTTGATTTCATCCGCGGGGCTGCAATAGCTGAAGATGGTTTAGGCAAACCTATAATTGCTCTTCCATCTACGACAAAACGAGGTGAAAGTAAAATTTCTCCATGTCTTAAACCTGGTGCTGGTGTTGTAACATCTCGAGCTCACGCCCATTATGTTGTCACGGAATATGGTATCGCCTACTTATTTGGACGTAGTTTAAGGCAGCGCGCACATGCTCTTATTCAGATTGCTCATCCAGATCACAGGTAACCAAGTCGTGCTTCCTTTTTTATATGGACACTCGTTTGTTATTGTAATATCTGTCTTTATAAATATATACATATTTTGATAAATTTGTTTGCTCGAGATTAGTCTCGTCTATAAAACTATTCTGATATTCGGATTCTTTGAGTAGTAAAACTTCATAATGACATGATAATACCATGTCACCGTGTATTGAAGTCCATAATCTTTTAGCAGTGTGCTGTAAACCTTCATGCAGTATCTGTCAATTGGTTGCTTGTGGTGCCGCTGTTATCTAACAGGACAGTGGATATTTCATGAATAAACCATTCAGCTCAGAAAATACAGTATCACCCATGTTGCCTATTATCAGTCTTAACAGCTAGGCAGTAATAGCCAAGTTTGACAGTGATTAACATCTATTCAACTTCCTAAAGAGTATGAATTCCACGACGGTCACAAATAAGTCTTGTCGATTAACATATGTAGAAGTCATAATTTCCAACTTACTTGATTTCAGCGTAATGAATTCCATAATAATCATTGATCAGCTATACCTATTTTGTGTTTACTTCTTTTAATAGAGAAGAAATGTTCTCATGCAAATCCATCGTTATCATGTAGTTAGTTCTGTGCATGATGCTCTTTTTTCATTTCTTCTTTACGTGATTCTTTCTAATCGGTTCATGCTTTTTTTTTGTCGAAAACAGAGAATCATTAGAAAAGGCATCATTTGAACAACTCAAAGTAATTCCATCAGCTGATTAGAATGAAAACTACGTGATACCAAAGAGATATGTGAATAAGTGAAGATATGCAAAGTAAAACATGTGATGAAATTCTCACAAACATACTATTAATAATTTATGTAATGCTCATACATTGTAATCTTGCGAAAAATTTATTTTAAGTCAGTTAACATTTATTCAGTAGTACTTTTACTAACATGTATTTTACCACATTGTTTTACAATTGCATTTAGTTTACACCTATTGTTAATGTTTAAGTTATATTATCTTCCAAGTCTCATATTGCTTGTAATGAGTATTTTCTTTACTATACGAAGATTTGAGGAGGATGTGGGGAGCAGAATAAGTTATTATCAAACTGAATTGGAGTAGATAGATTTTTATTTCAATATTTTTAGGACAATAAAAGTCTAACGCCCCTTGGTTTTCACTAGTACCAAAATCAGTGTCACCTATTGACTGAAATCACTAACACAATACGTGTTTAAATGTCAAGGATCGACATACGTTTGTTATTTAGCCCTTACTGAAGTCTATTATTAATGCTCTAGGTCACTTACCTGACTTAGATTTATACTTCATGATACAGAAAACAGATTATTTTGTGTAATCTTGCTACACTAATAGTAAATCATTATTTCAAAAAGAACACTATGTTAATTCAACATTGCTATTTATATAAACTAGTTGGCATTCGTTAGCAAGTCAGTCAGTCAGCTGCAACGTAGGACCAGGCACATATATGCATCGGTCCAAGTTGCCATACCGCATTAGCACAACAAGATGAGCCAGTCAGTCAGCTGCAACGTAGGACCAGGCACGTATATGCATCGGTCCAAGTTGCCATACTGCATTAGCAGAACAAGATCAACACCGGATTCATAGAAGTAGTTAATTCAGTGGTGGTAATATATAGAAGAAAGATTGCATATAAGGAGATAGTACAGGAAGAAAGAATTAGTTCCTAGAAAGAAAGATTTGAAGTGATTTTAATCTCTTAGCTTAAAGGAAGACAGAGAGTGTATACACCTACGCCATTGTGAGCGATTCTGAGCCATGTCACCAAGAGTCTCCAACCATTGGTTACGATAGTCACGCGGACCCCAACCAGGTAGTCTGCATCTACCAACATGGCTCAGACCAGAAGTTAGTGACTTCAAGCACTGATGCCACGTTTTGGTTTGGCCGCCCCTAACTTTCTTCCAATTATCCCCTGCACTAGTCAGCATTGCGCGTCGTGGTAATCGGTGTTCAGGCATACGCAACACGTGGCCCAAACATCTCAGTCGATGAAGATTCATAACCTCATCAATTGGTTTACCATCATTCCCTAATACCCTGCGTCTAACCTCACTATTACTTACCCGGTGATCCCAGCAGCTACCAGCAATATTTCTAAGGCACCTGTGGTCAAATACTTGTAGCTTACGAGTATCTTCTACTCTTAAAGGCCATGTTTCACAGCCGTGTAGTAGAACGGAACTAACTGCCGCGCAGTATACTCGTCCCTTAATTGATAGACGGATATCTCGCCTTCGCCATAAATGACGTAAGTTGGCGAAGGCCAAACGAGCTTTTCGAATCCGTGCTGAGATTTCGTCAGACACCAACCCATTAGGGCTGATCAGACTTCCAAGATGAGTGAAGTTGTCAATGCGTTCGACTACTTCACTCCCTATCTTTAGTTTGGGTGTTGACGCAGACCAGTCCTGAAGCAACAGCTTGCATTTAGAGGGAGAGAAGAGCATCCCAAACATTCTGGCATTGTTGCTCAGTGTTACCAAAAGACTCCGCATTTTATCGGCGTCTTCACCAAACAGGACTATGTCATCTGCGTATTCTAAGTCGACAAGTGGACCTCCTGATAGGAGATCAATACTCGAGAATTCAGTCGATGAGAGCGTTATTTCCATCAGTAGATCTATGATGAAGTTAAACAAAAATGGAGAAAGTGGACAGCCTTGGCGGACGCCACTTGAGGTTGCGAAAGCAGATGACAGTTCGCCATAAGCTCTCACTCGACTAGTAGTGTTCGAGTAAAGAGCTAAAACTAGACCACTATCCTTAAAGACCTCTAGGGCCAATCCGTCTGGACCAGCTGCCCTTCCTCGTTTCAGATTAGCTATAGCCTTTTGAACTTCAGCTAGAGTTGGGGGACCTACTTCAATGTTCCATTCATACTGTCTGGGAATAGAGGGTAGTTGTAGAGTAGCTGAAGGCCAACTGAACTGCTCCTTAAAATGTTCCGCCAATCGTTCTAAACGTCTGGACTGGGAGCAGATGAGAGTGTTGTCTTTTTCCGAAATAGCCTTTTCCATCTCTTATGCTTTCGTTGCCCACCACTGCTCACGATCGTTCCTTAGACTTTTGCTTAATCTAAATCTGATATCTTTACGCTCATCATCCTGTTCAGAACCTGATGGGATGAGTTTACGAGAATCTATCAGTGCAATAGACCTTGACGAAATCCATTGGTTCTTTGTAACCCTGTGGTTTAAATCACCAGTAGATGTCACTGCTGTTTCCACAGCTGCTTGTATGTCTTTCCAATCAACATCGGGGTCAGTCTCGTTTTCAGAACTGCCTAAGTGTGACCTCAGTTGTTCCTGGAACCTACTTTTGGTTTTCTCATTACTCAATTCGGTTCTAATGAGTCTTTTTTGTGTGGCTTTTTTGAGTCCAGTGAGGCTCAAGCAGATGCGTGCTCGTATTAGGGCATGGTCGGAGTCCAAACAGGTACTCCAGAATGAGCGACAATCTTCTATCGACCCTCTCCAACGATGACTGATGGCAATATGGTCTATTTGAGTCCATCGTTGGTTTGGTGCAGGGGGTCGCCATGTTAGACGATGTCTCTCCTTATGCTTAAAATTTGTTTGCTAAAAATAAACGATTGTCTGAGCACAGTTGCAGCAGACGATCACCATTATCTGTTCTCTGTGCCGGAATACTAAAATACCCACCTAAATGTCTTTCTGTTTCGTTCAAGCTACCTACCTGGGCATAAAAGTCGCCTGCTACGAGTACTATGTCTGAACGTTTAGCTTTCTGAAGAAGTTCAGAGAGTTTTCTGTAAAATTCATCTTTCACTTCATCCGAACTGCAGTCAGTGGGAGCGTACGCAGAAACGTGCATCCCCATCCTTCCGAGTTCTTACGGAGCCGTTTAGCTAAACAACACATAGGCAACTGTTAACGGGGATCCAATTTAATAGTACTTGTTCTTCCGTCGTATTTAGTTCTATGCCTACACCTGCCAGTCCACGAGAACTAGCCATCGGGTCGCCAGATACACGGAGGGTGTATCTCGTCGGCACTCCGTTTTGCCGAGGTGAGGTCAAGTGAATGACCACACTAGGATCCTGTATGCGTGTTTCGGAGACACAGCATACATCAATCGTACGAGATTCTAAGGTTTTAGCCAAGGAAGCCTGCTGACCGATTTGGCATAGTGTGCGTACGTTGAAGGCTCCAATGTGTAGTTTGGAGCGAGGTTTCAGTAGACCTGGGACAGTGTTTTGAGCACTAGAATCGTTGGCTGTGGTGACACCTGAGGAGGAATCCGAAAGAGGGAGTTTAGATTTAAAAGTCGATGTAAGAGGAATAATAGGAATTGAAGAGGTAGGTTGATTATGAATACAGTGGTCTTGAGTGCTGTTAGAGGTATGAGGGCGGTTATCACTTCCCGGTTGCCCACATCGTGGGAAGCTTCATCTGGAGGTACCTGAAAAGGAAATTGGGTTAGAGGTGTTCTTAGTGACCGCAATGCCCAAGGGACAAATGCTCGAGGTCGGTCACACACGACCTTTTTGTAATTTTCGTTAGCTCCGTACTTATTGGAACCTTACCACCGGAAACAGAAATCCATGAGATAAGGCGAGATGTACATTTTTAGAGTTGAACTTCTCCAACCCCGCTTGTGAGAAGGCAGTATCGCTGTTATGCTGGTTGTCTGAAGGAAACACCTTACTGCTGTCACACCTCTGTACAGTCAGCAGTATGATTTCGCCTTCGGACCTTGGTTTTGTTGCTTTTAGTCTTACCGCTCTTCAACCGACCTGTCTGGCATGGTAGGACCTTGAGGAACGGTTGTTCCAGCCAGTATAGCTCGGTTGCTTCATTACGATAGGCAAGCCCGACCACCACGTCAAGGTAGCAACAACGGTCAGGACAACAAGATGAACACCGGATTCATAGAAGTAGTTAATTCAGTGGTGGTAATATATAGAAGAAAGATTGCAAGGCATATCAGCAATCTTGCGCGAAATGACTTTGTGAATTGTTAACCTACATCACTCATTCTTATGACTGGCGACGTTAACTTTAAGCTATTCGATCTGAGACTAACTTTCTGTAGGTCCTATACTCATTAAAAAATCAACCTGATCTATTCACGTTTGTAAAACTATCGAACAGATATAATCACATTTCTATGGAAGTTTCACCTGATTAATTATTCAAATTTACATTATCATGTCTTAAACACTTTACTGTCCATCAATGTATACAATTATTTTTACCTAGTTGATAATGTTATCCTAGTTAATAAAAGGTCTAAATTATAACTTATAAACCAAACAGACCAAATCCTACTAAAATTTCAATCCTTGAGTCTAACCTAATTAAATTATTTAATTTACAACTCATACATTATGATAACATAACGTAAAATAAATTAACACCATGTTTTGATTGTTATATCATTGAGTTAGCCTATTTTACAATGCATCATTATGTGAAGTGAGAGATACTGCATTCAGGGAATGTTGATGAGAATATCCATATTTAGATGAAAAACTGTTACTACGTGCCAGTTATGTGATCCATTACAAGGATAGCAGCAGAAATTTCGGTTTATCAATTTAATAGCTTGGAAAACTCGTTTCAAACATCTGTAGTATCATGTAAAATTCAGTGATTAGAACTTCTCTTCGTATTTCATGGACTATGAGAAATCAACAAGGGCTATTAATCACTTTCAACCACCAGAAGTTAGCTTTGAAGAATACCTAAAAGTCAATGAAAATAGGACATATTTCATTCTAGTCTAAAAATTGAAAAATAAAAACTCGAACTGTTAGTTCTCATGAAACGCGTGTCAACGTACAGATCTCCCACCAGATTCCTAGCTTGTAAATTTCAGGCAATCGGTTTATAATGTAATTGTTCCTCGTCCTTAATGCGTACATCTTACTCGTATTCTTCAAAAGCGCAATCAAAATCTTATGTGTCAACTCGGTATTGATCAATAAACTGTCAATCTCAAAGCTGATATGTAAGAAATCGTCCTGTTTGTGTAATGGATAAACTAACATGAAATAATCTGTTGAACATTTTATGTTTTCAAGTTTCACTACTGGTGATTTACAGTGGAAACTACAAAAAAACTCAAAGTTCACTGATTCCGCGATGAGGTTTATGTAATTACAATAGTAGGTAGCTTTTCGTGTTTGGTTAAATAATGTTAGTAAAAAATCATAAGTAATCGTGAATGAAATTGTCCAAATAATAGTTCAAATAAATCCCATTTTATTTCATTTGGTACATATAAATATCATGATTATTAAGAAATATGTCGTCATCTAGTTCATATATATTCACTAAACTTTTAATATGTACTTATCTACATTGAAAATCAATAGAGAAACGCTAAAATTGATGACCTCAAAATCTTTAGTGGCCCGATGTCTGACTCCAGTTAGATCGTATGATTGATTTTTATTGAGATATACATGTCACCAATCCTCGTATATAATTACCTACTTGTGTTGGTAGATAATAGAATTAAATGAGTCGAATATGTCAATGGATTTCCATTAGGTATATTTCAAAAAATCATTGATTCAGACAAACGACCGAAGAAATGAAGCGAAATGACACGCGGTGGAGAAGGCAGGTAAGCCAACTCGATTTAACCATGTGTTAGTCAATATTTATAATCAAATAAAAATAAGTCACAGACATATGATGAGCAAGATGAGAATTGTATACACATACGCTCATATCAAAACAGTCAAGGTTGATAAGCGAATAATTAACAAAGTTGGAATGCGACTTGAGTAGAATGAATAAACCGGCTTGTCCAGAAGCTATAATAAATTATGTGGGCTTAACATATTAACGGACACTACAATACAACGCATTAAAATATCTCCGAGCTTCGGCTAAAGATGCAACTACTCAAAGTAGAAAACTTTGGTCATTGCTTCATTTTAATGAAAGTAATGGTTGAACCAGTTTGAGTACCAAGTAAATGAAACAGGAGAACATACGACGGGATTTTTTCTGTTATTTTCTTCCGCTTTCTTTAAAAATAATTATTTACTATTTCGACGGACGACAATTTTACCGGTCTTATGACCTTCATCATACTATTTATCTCATGACAAGATCGCCAATCCAGAACACCGACCTTAGCCCTATGCCAGACCAATGACGCTTTACCAGCACATGGAACCTAGAGTTAGCTCTGAATCCGGTCCTTTGAATCCAAAAAGCGATTTCGGCCTCCCCCGTATAAAACGTATATTTATATGCAAGCAAACCAAACCACATCATACCATAAAATAGAAAATAACTGTACAAGATCAAGCTAAAAGGTATCTGTGAGTGTGAGAGACTGTAACTAAACAATTGGGAATAACTTGAGAATAATAAATCGTATAATAGTAGTCGATAGGTTAAATAAAATCTTATGATAAGAGGAATATGAATATATAAATAATCTAGTTACTTAATAGTTAAACAATAGGAATATGTAATAATCGTCCACAAATAATTCTTAGCGGTTACCATTCGTTTTTTTTTCATTCGAATATAGCACCCCTTTTTTAACTCGAAGTGAGGTTGTTCACATGGTATTACCTGTTCACATACAGGGTTGGGTCCTGATTATATATATATATATATATATATATATATATATATATATATATATATATATATATATATATATATATATATATGGAATTCCTCCCTCACGAAATAATGTTAAATCTTCATATCCCCAAAGTTATAAATAATGTGGCTTCATTTAACACATTTTTTTCACATTGATTAGATGATTAACTAGAAGGGACCTCGTGATAAGGATAAACAACAGTTGGTGTGAAACCATTCGAATGGTAATCAAAATCGAGCTCCTTTGGGACTCGTGCTTTGAACAAGTTCCCCACAAGAAACAAATGCATTATGAGGGCAAATAACATTTGATATGACATCAGGATTTGATTTTTATGAAGTATTTTCCTCAATTTTTATTAAAAATGCCATTGGAGAATAATGAATCATTAAAAAAATGAGCATCTGTCGGAACTGCGTTGGATTTTCGATCATGATTTGATTCATCCAACATATTTTCCTCAAACTTGTAAGAATTTTCACCAGAAGTATATGAATTATTAGGACAAACCATATCTGGTAAAATAATATGAGAAATCTGATAAGTTGGCTACTGCTACCTTGACGTGATGATCGGGCCTGCCTATCGTTATTAACCAATTGAGCTATAGTGGCTAGAAAAATCGTCCCTCAAGTTCTTATTATGCCAGACAGGTCGTTTGAAGAGCGGTAAGACTAAAAGCAACAAAACCAAGGTCCGAAGGCGAAATCATACTGCTGACTGTACAGAGGTGTGACAGCAGTAAGGTGTTTCCTTCAGACAACCAGCATAACAGCGATACTGCCTTCTCACAAGCGGGGTTGGAGAAGTTCAACTCTAAAAATGTACATCTCGCCTTATCTCATGGATTTCTGTTTCCGGTGGTAAGGTTCCAATAAGTACGGAGCTAACGAAAATTACAAAAAGGTCGTGTGTGACCGACCTCGAGCATTTGTCCCTTGGGCATTGCGGTCACTAAGAACACCTCTAACCCAATTTCCTTTTCAGGTACCTCCAGATGAAGCTTCCCACGATGTGGGCAACCGGGAAGTGATAACCGCCCTCATACCTCTAACAGCACTCAAGACCACTGTATTCATAATCAACCTACCTCTTCAATTCCTATTATTCCTCTTACATCGACTTTTAAATCTAAACTCCCTCTTTCGGATTCCTCCTCAGGTGTCACCACAGCCAACGATTCTAGTGCTCAAAACACTGTCCCAGGTCTACTGAAACCTCGCTCCAAACTACACATTGGAGCCTTCAACGTACGCACACTATGCCAAATCGGTCAGCAGGCTTCCTTGGCTAAAACCTTAGAATCTCGTACGATTGATGTATGCTGTGTCTCCGAAACACGCATACAGGATCCTAGTGTGGTCATTCACTTGACCTCACCTCGGCAAAACGGAGTGCCGACGAGATACACCCTCCGTGTATCTGGCGACCCGATGGCTAGTTCTCGTGGACTGGCAGGTGTAGGCATAGAACTAAATACGACGGAAGAACAAGTACTATTAAATTGGATCCCCGTTAACAGTTGCCTATGTGTTGTTTAGCTAAACGGCTCCGTAAGAACTCGGAAGGATGGGGATGCACGTTTCTGCGTACGCTCCCACTGACTGCAGTTCGGATGAAGTGAAAGATGACTTTTACAGAAAGCTTCCTAAACTTCTCCAAAAAGCATTTCACTCTGTAGACAAAGAGGCTCTGTGACTGTGTCTGTCATTGAAAGGTGTCTCTCAGAAGTACGTAGACCTTGTGAAGGCTCTTTACTTGAACACTAGTAATCGAATCAGAGCTTATGGCGAAATGTCATTTGATTTTGCAACCTCAATCGGTGTTCGTCAAGGCTATCCACTATCTCCATTTTCGTTCATCATAGACATACTGATGGGAATAACGTCCTCGTCGGCTGAATTTTCTTCAAATTATGGATGATAGTAACGAACAAAGTACAAGCTCTATCGTTTCTCACGTTGTCACGGAAACAGATAACATATTCTTGAATACATTGTATCTGGCTGCGATCCGAAATTATACAACTATTATTCCATCTGATGTTCACTCGAAATGTGGAAAGGTAAATGAAAATCTTTATGCATGACAGTCTTTTGTAGTTTCAAAAGTTATCTTTCATTTATTGAGGCATCAGACGGGACTTTCTACTGATATGTGGGAGACCACCTGTTGCCTAAGAAACAAAAGTGGTAAAATGCTTTTACACTCGCTGCGACGCTCCTTGAACAAAGCAATACAAATTTCGTTGAAACAACTCATCAAATTTTAAAGCTGCATAAACTCAATAGGGAAATACCCATGCTGAGATCTATATTCAGTGTGCTTCTCCGGACTGGGTATTGGGTGGAAGGGCGAGTTCAGAAATACGCAGTTGAATGTCACAAAAAAACAATTATCGATCGGGAGCTACAAATACGTCATCTTCAGGAAGGACTTACACAAGCTGTATGTCAACAGACGATATGTACCAACTATCTAACTAACGTCGATTTGAATGCCACATTGAGTAGTGACGAAGAAGAAATTGTTTCTATAAACTCAGAAGAATTCGGTGACCGAGACAACGACACTGACGAACGTGCCCACGACGACAGACTGTGTGTCATATACCATCTTGCTCAGCCGCCAAGTTGAACTGCTGGTGGAAGCGCTCGGATTGTTTGTCGCTGCAATTCAATTGTTTTATTTGTTTTGTGCTAACGACTCACTACATCAATTCCATAGATCCCATGTGCGGCGCTATTACGGAATCATAGCCACGCCATTGTTCAAGAAAATCTGAACTGTTAAAAGATCTAGTAAAGGTCCTTTTTAGGACCACCCACAATTTGATTTAAATTCTTTTGTTTCAATTAGTTTATTTTGTCAGACGTAAGCCTGTTAATTTTCACTTAATGCAAACAATATTTCAAATGCTTGTAAAAAAATGGTTATTTTTGTAACTTTTTTGGGGTTTGACATTAATAAATATTCACATATAACAAAAATGTACGTACAACTTTTTAGTGTTCGTTTATTATGTTTAACAAAAAGATCCCATGATTTGAAAAACGGTTCCAGATTTTCTAAATAAGTAACGTATGCGATCTCATTTACAAATGACATCAAAAAATTAAGATAATGATTTGGTCAGACTGCACACTTACAAAACATTTGCTGTTGACATAACGTGAAATAAACCTAACGCGCACTTCCCAAGCACAATAACCGATTCATATTACTGCATGCATAGAGGTTTTTTTATGGAATGGACAATGTACAGATAAAAACAGTTTACACTTTTAATGGATTCGCAAAATAGCGCAATTAAAATCTTGCGTTTATTAACAATACCCGAAACTAAATTACTGTTGACAGAATCACCCAGTCATAAATATCATTTGCTTATTTATCAGAAATTATTATTAATTTAAAAAAGCGTAAAAGTTTATTCATTCACCGATCCTTGCCGTTTAGCATGATTAATACATACCCTAATCATTATTTATCATGATGATTTATTCATTTGTTTACACGTGTATAATGATTATTGCAAAAACTCGTGGCAATGCTACAATGAAAATCAGTTTACTACTTGTAGATTAAACATTTTATTACCTAAGTTCAGTAATCATTATTATCAACTATTGAAAATAGTAAATAAATAATATATTTGTAATATCCCAATGTGTAGAAAAATTAGGTTTTCTGACATTTCGTGACTCAGTATAAGCCACTTCTTCAGAGAATAAATAACCAGTTGTCAGTTTTTCCCGAATTTCTTTTAATGCTATACATATTATTTCTCTTGTCACAGTACTTAACGACTTCAATTCTATTCTTACGTGATCGAAAAAAAATTTTCTCTCAAGCATTTTATCTTAATATACATTCACAAACAGGGGTATATCAAGGCAGCTGAATAGAATTGATGTTTTTTTTCAGAAGTTAAATTTTTCTACCAAAAATTGGATAGAACAGTCAGAATTATTTATTCAAAATAAAATACAAATTTAAAAATGTAAATTATCATATCCAATAAAACACTTTATGCTATTTAGATTTGAACTAATCAGATTACGATAATGCAATGAGAAGACGAAGTTTATCAGATTACAAAAAAATGCACAGTTAACAGCCAATTAACAAATTTTTTTATGGTCAACTAAATGTTTCTTCATTATCACATGAGCACATACTTCCAAAACGCGTTCATCAGTAACCTATTTCAAAACTGTTTAATCACATGGTAAAATCTCTCATCAACAAGGGATGAAAAATAGCAAACAGCATAGAACAATTGTAAACTCACTGGGCATAAAGTTAAATGGTAATATGAAAAATATTTTGAAATGATTATGTCCAAATTGTAGTTCTATCTAGTCATACTTCAATTTAGTTGTAAATGAACATACTGGATATGTAAAACAATAAACATAAATATAACTATGATCATTTTTTTAAAAAAAACTTAATTCAACTGATAATTTTTGATCGAAAATATGCGCAAATCTTTCTGAAATGATTTTACATGTAATAAAAATCAAATAATAAAACATGATAAATCAATAACTTTTCTGTTTCTAACATTGAATGGGTTGATTTTAGGTCAAGTAAATTGAAATTTATTATAAGGATATCATTTAGAAACTTATAATTCTTTATATAGAATTTCACTAAAATATTCTTATTTAAAAATCAATAAAAACATGTACTAAATCACATTTTATACACATTTAAATTGTTTTACTGCACAGAGATTAAATAAAACCAACTGGTTGTGAAGTGTAGCAATTCATCTACTTGATATTTTGTTATAATATGTTATTTATTGTTTTCAATATGCTTTACAGTTATAAGTTCATAATTATCATGATATTTTACAAAGGCCAAAATAAATCATGTATGAATGAAATTGACAATGTTATGTGTTAAAAATGGTGAACGTTTGCATCTGTTACGACGTAAATACATCAATATTTGAACAACACATATAAGCGAACAATATTGTTTTCAATTAGATCGTTATCAGGCTTTACTATAATATACAGTAATATTTGTAAGAAAATATTAAACCAATCAAGGCAATTTGGGTCAGTAATCACAATGAAATAGAATAAGTCACCACACATAATAGATAAAAGTACAAGTTGATAGTAGGAAGACAGGTGTACTGATAGTAGTAAGAATAATAAAATACGATAACAAAAGTCATATCAATAGGTAAACATTGGAAATAGAAGGTCAAACGTGGGTAAATAGACTTGGAATAGTCATCACAAAACATTAAAATCATTACGTAATAAGAAGTGTGTAAATAATTAGATAGTGAAGAATACAAACGGAAAGGGGCGGAAAATTACGAACAAATAATGGATGTCACACGGGGTTTTGTGAATACTGTAGTAATTTCAATGATTAAGATCATGAGTTAGTTGAAGCTAGACCACCATGGAAAACCTGGAAGCACTGGACTGCCGTCTCGTCCTAGTATGGGACTCCTCAGCAGTGCACATCCACGATCCCGCTCCTCGCGAGATTCGAACCCAGGACCTATCAGTCTCGCACCAGGCGCTCAACCAACCAGACCACTGAGCCGGCATCCAACGGTTCTGAGGAGTCCCGTACTAGGACGAAATGGCTGTCCAGTGCTTCCAGGTTTTCCATGGTGGTCTAGCTTCAATGGATTCATGATTTCAACCAGTGATATGTATTATTTGCAAATTAGAAAGGTCATTCAATAAAGGTCAGGATGATTAGAAGTAAAGTGTCCAGTCACAATACGTAGAACAGTATTATAGCAAAAATGAAAATGCAAAAAAATATTGTGTGAATAAAATGCATAGTAGGAGAATTTAATCTTGTTGATTGAGATAATAATAATAATAATAATAATAATAATAATAATAATAATAATAATAATAATAATAAGATTGTTGTGTGAATATGTGATAAGGGGGGTTTTATAAAGGTAATTACGATAAACGAATTGGGAATGATGGATGTGAAGATTAAGACAGAGGTAATGAAAAAACAGAGGGGGTAAGATGTTTATAATATTCAGTTTAGGTATCCAGTCGTGGGCCAAGGTAAACATAGAGGCTGGATATACTTCTTCTGGATACATAAGTTTGGTTTTCTGGAGTTGGTCCAGATGGTTTCGGTTATGTAAAGCATTTATACTCCATCTCCTTGAGGTAGATATTTTGGAACTTGATATAAAACAGAGGAAACCTAATCTATTTTGATATGATGTTCACTATCTACCAAGTGAGAAAGAATAATGCTGTTAATCGATTTGGTAACTCCTTTTCCCAACCATGCTCGTACATGTTCACGAACACGCAAGGATAAAGCTCTCTGAGTACGGCTCCACAGGAGCAGTTGAATCGGTATACACACATGGAGGAGCCCATCTTCGGTAACCTATCCTTGATTAGTTGTGTGAGCACTGGTTTAGTTAAGAAAATTATGTGTAACTTGGCGGCGTGAAACGTCCTTTCGACAGATCTTTTGAGTCGACGTGTTAAAATATCACCCGTTATGTCCACTTTAAAGTCTAGTTTCAGATATAGGGTATTTTTTTACTGACTGTGTCACAATTTCTTCTTTTTTTAGTACTTTCTACTAGGTATTTTTCGCCGAAATTATCTGGATAGCCATTATTTCGTAATGTGTTCTTTAGTATATCTATTTCTCCATCCACACTGTCTTCAGAACATAATAACTTGATTCTGTGGTTGAGACATTTAACCAAATTTATTTTATATTGAAGAGGTGTGAAGCTTTGAAAATGGGTATAATGACTCGTCCATGTATTTTTTTCTAAATATATTTCGCTTTATGGGACCGTCTATCCATCCAAGTCTTTCTAATTTGCAAATAATACAATTTTGAAGTATATATATCGTAAAAGATGCAAACGGTCACCATTTTTAACATATAACATTGTCAAATTCATTAATACATGCCTTTATAAGATATCACGATAATTATGAACTTATAACTGTAGAGCCTGAACATAGATAGTTCTTTAAATAATAATAACGATAGTGTTGATATATGTAGGGTGGCGCAACTTCGTGGATTGGTTGAAGTTAGACATTAACACCGATGGGTGCCGGCTCAGTGATCTAGTTGGTCAAGCGCCTGGTGCGAGACCGATAGGTCCTGGGTTTCAGTCTAGCGGGGTGCGGGATCGTGGATGCGCACTGCTGAGGAGTCCCATACTAGGACGAAACGGCCGTCCAGTGTTCCCAGGTTTTCCATGGTGGTCTAGCTTCAATTGACTCATGATTTCAACCAGTGGAATTTCTAAAAATCTCCACAAAACCCCTTCTAATAATAATAGTATTTTATTTCAGTAATTATGTTCCTCTATATTAATGTTTATTCAAAATACTCGTGAAGACAAAACAGTGGGGATCTGTCTATACTTCTGTGTTTTTATGAGCATCTGATAACATCCATATTTAATTATTAGTTAACTGTAGATTTCTTAGTAATTGAAATTAAAAATTTAATTGATGTCTTTGATTTACGTTATCACGTAAATCTAACATTATAATGCGATCTCTAAATACGTTATGTAACAATATCAGTGATACAAGTGAATTTTAGTGGGTCCCCATGTTTTAAATAATAAATAATTAAAAGTATAATCATCTATGTGATATTTAATATTTGAACTGATCCAAATTATGAATAACGAAGACTACGCCCACCATGGTCATTGATTTTTAGTACCTTTTTTGTTCGCTTAAAGGTCTGATCTCGATTCACGTGAACCTCGAAAATAATAATAAATTAATAATAACTATTTAGTACGAACAAATGTCGGAACCTTATCAACCAGAAGGTGAATGAATGTTATATATATATATATATATATATATATATAAACATGACTCAGGTAAGTCCATAGACGCATACTTAATATTATTCGTTCATTCTCAGTTTCACTTATATAAGTGACAGAATGACCATTCCTTTCAAACTTAAAATTACCGGTAGCATCCTCGAAATCACTTTGATCGTATTATATGGCCAGTGAAATGTCACTGGGTCCTAGCCAAATCATCCGGCAGTCGGGTCACTGAATATCCAACAAACCATCCATTCACGTCAAGGTCAAGGACAACCAATCCACATCAGTTAATCGTATGCCACGAACTGGTGCATGCGGTGGTGGTTTATTATCTTCTCTGTATCCATCCTTACCAATATATTTCTATAGTAACGTTCATTGTGTTATACGGCCTTCAAAGTAGCCATAGTACTCTGATATGTCGAAGGGGTAATCCACGTGAGATGCCGACCGTGATGTGTGACTTCGAAATTAAGTAGTTCGTTCAACTCGAGTAGGCCTCCAATCATTCGACATAGATCATCTACGTTGATGATCTATACTGGTAAACAAGTCTTCGAATATCGCGACCATATAATCTTTTTTATTGCATTCTATGATCATTCTTTTTCATTTTTATCGCCGTCTATGTTAATCAGTCGCTGTGAACATTCGTTGCTTCATATCAATGTTGATTAGTAAACTTAAATAATTAGTTCAATTGATAGAACTAACCAATTAACGACGACTATAATCTGCTATCGTGGTTTATTAACAAGCATTAGCAGCATGTAAATGCTCCTGCGTAATATGTCTGTTAAAATATCAACCACTCGTAAGTATAGTCACAAGGCAGCACGAACGCACATGTATGCAACTTATCCACTTGTATAAGCATGACAAGCTTAACTATCGATTACAGATTCGTTTTTCTGCCTAATCTGTGGAGATAGGCACGACAAACTTATTTTGTAAATAGTCTTTGATATTATTTGCATTCATTTTGTTAATTTTTACAGTTTGTACATTTACCACAAAATGACTGAAAATGTTGTTTAAGCGCATAACCTTGAACTCTCAAACTCTCATTCTGAGTCACTCATAGCATGAAACACTACTAACTGTTCATAAATACACTGCTACTCACACGTCTTCCATTCTCCATTGCCTGTGGTTATGATAATTGAACTATGAAATATCTATTATCTACACTTATAGACTACAGCCATATTCTCATTATATTCTATGTCTGGCTATATCTTGGAATTACAACAACCCTACTGGAATTATTAATTATCTATAATTGTGAATTATATTACCAAATGCAACCCGAACACGCCAAAGCCTGCTGATTTAAGTAACGTCTCATAACTTTTCTTTGTGTTTATTAATTGTAATTGATATACTCTAACATTAACGTTTGGATACAATAACTTTATTGTCACATTTGAGTTAATATAATTTTTGGCCCACCACAAATCACTATCAACCATCTTCCATCAGAAACTATCTACTAGTGTTTTACTTACTTGATCACTGCGTGCCTAATCTCCGATTGCTGAGTTCCATGGCCAAGCAGAGGATACGAATGTCAGAAATTTATGGTGAGTTTGAACTATAAATTTCCCGCAATCTTAGATCTCGTTTAGACTGTTCGTCAGACAACGCTACGCATTTGGCTTAAATTAATTTTGGACTTATACAAATTCAGTCAGCAATGCTATGTTAATCCAAGAATTTAATCAACAGTACTTCGTATATAATCCAGATTCGAATTACTGTCTACTTCAAATTTTCATAACTTGGGAGCGAGAGTAAACCAGGCGAGTTTCATAATTTCATTAGATTATTTCGTACTATATTTATAATGCGTAATAAAATTTCATAGTAGCTTTCACGTAAAGTAGTCATATATTCTGTCACTGCCGTCAAGTTTTAGTCGAAATCATGTACATTTAGGGCTCTTATGTCGTCATAATGTGGAAAAACGTATTGCATGTACACGAGAAATCTTAGTACATATCCTAACTAGACACTTTGTCATACGTAATATGTCACTTAACACTAGGCAATAAGCTCTTTGCATCAGTCTTTTACGAAATGGCCACGTTATGTGAACCCTCCAAACTCTAGCTACATTGGTGGTTACCATTTTAATTAATGCTTACTGTACTCTTTGTATTTGCTGTTATCTCACGGTAATTCATGGCTCGACTTCCCTATTACACGAAAGTCATTTTAATAACGTTTTTGGTTTGTTAACATACAATATGGGTTAAAAAATATCTAAACGGCTTCTGGAATCCTGTACGAACCTCATCATAGTCTTCATATATGCTTTTATTCACACATTCAACTGTTACACTAACAATACTCAAATGTAGTGTAGCGGTAAATAAATCTCCAACTCGGTAGTTCTGTAAGTCTTCGACATATGACACTGACCTCATTCATTTTAATGGACTCATCTAGCTCAAGGCGCTCGGTCATGCATCCGCACCAGATCACGTGTGGGAACGCGGTGCTCAACGTCTACTGCAATCGCTAGCCAGATTAAATCAGATGATGCTTGATATATTGATAGCTTATCAAACATATCTTCGAACCTCCTCGCTTCTGTCTTTCGATTTCACTTGGTGGGTACGCTTCACATTAGAAGGTGTTACTGGTTAAAGCGTTGTCAAACTCCGAATACCTGTGGCATCTTCAGTAGGTTCAGTGCAACTGTCAGTATACGTAAGGACGATGTTGCTTCCACGTGACGTTATAGCACATCTGGACGGTTGTGGCTATCCAACTTTGAAGTCGTACTTTATTTTGTGAAGTATTGTTTTCTCGTGGCTATTATCTAACAGATGATTTTGGTAAATCAATCGGCTGTTCAACTACTCGATGATTTTAAACCCGTCCAGTTCAATTAGTGATCTGACGACACAATCATTCGCATGAATCACCAGTTTATGCAGTCGAGCGAATCTCATGCCAATTGAAAATAACATTTGCGCATCTACCCCAAAACTGTGAGCGTTTTTTCACCGGCATCATTGACATGAGTTCAAAGCGACGCTTCTGGTTTTATGTTCTTTTCCGTATTTTTCGGTTTACTTATTAAACAAGCATGCATCACTCACTGTTTGTCGTCTTTTAGAGGCTTTATCGTGCGATCTTCGCTCTCAATCTGTAGTCTTTGATCCTTACTGATTGTAACAGTAGTCATCGGCTTTTCAAATTCTGACTACAAGTTGATCAAGAGCTTTGCATGACGAAATCACGACCTCTCTTTACGGTTATACTTGAGCACTTACAGTTAGTCTGTTAAACATCGGTACATCTCGAATTCGACACCTATGAACAGAAGCTGTAAACTACACTATCTGGCCTTATACTTTAAACCAACGACAGTACAAACATCGGCATCGATTGATGATACACCTATGGTACTATCACTGTAGTATCATTGCTCTTGCAGCAAAGTGAACGCTTCTCATCTGAGGAACTCAATCCCAACTTCTTAGAATTTTAAAACTTTATTTGTTTTCTATTATTTCTATGTTTAATCGTTTTGCATTCAACAACCATTCTACTAACATAATATTACTCGCTGTCTCCTGATTACTTTCTGCCGCCTTCTTTCCGTTTGTCTTACAGCTCGGCAATACCTAAAATATTCATGATCATTTGGCTACCCCAGGCTGCGATCATTCCCAACATGTATGGCACCGATCCAAACGACCTGTGAATCTGGTGGGGGAGTATTGTAGGGACAGTGAAATGTCACTGGTTCCTAGCCAAATCATCCGGCGGTTAGGTCACTGAATATAGAATAGATCATGCATCCGCGTCAAGGTCAAGGACAACCAACACGCACCAGTCAATCGTATGCCGTGGGCTGGCTCACACAGATCCAACAACGACCGAAGAAATCAGGATGGCCATCAGACAAATCAAGAGCGGGAAAGCGACAAAACTCGACAATGTACCAGCTGAGGCATTGAAGTCAGACATAGAAGTAACTACAAACATGCTTCAATTTCTATTCAAGAAGATTTGGGAGGAGGTACAAGTGCCGATGGACTGGAAAGAGGGACATCTCATCATGATTCCAAAGAAAGGAGATCTGAGCAAGTGTGAAAACTACAGAGGCATCATACTACTGTTAGTAACAGGGAAAGTCCTTAACAGAGTGTTGTTGGACCGGATGAAAGACTCAGTAGACGCCCGACTTCGAGACCAACAGGCTGGACTTCTATCTGAAGTTTGTGCTGATGATGTCGTTCAGAAGAACGATGAAAGCTCCACGACCAAACCATCCAGCTCAGAGAACAAAACTCCATCAAGATTGTCAATATTATCCGGAACTTATGCGACGGACTACAGTACAAAGTAGTTCATGGAGGAGAGCTGTATTCCAAGTGAAGACCGGAGTAAGACAAGGCTGTTTGCTCTCTCCCTTCTTCTTCTGGTGGTCAACTGGATTATGAAGACCTCGACATGTGAGGGAAAACACGGCATACAATAGACAGCTCAGAACCAACTAGACGATTTGTACATTACATGGACGTTACATACCCTCCTACTAATCTCTCAGTGAAGCAGCCATATTATTGAGTATATATGAACTAATGACTCTTTTGTGCTTGATGTTTGTCTGATTTTGAGTCCTAAATACAACAGGCCCGTTTGTGCTCACCTAGTTCTGATTCGTTTAAATTGCGCTGTTCCGGAGATTTCTAGTTAATACAATAATTGAAATACTTCTAATCATCACACTTATTCACTACATCTTTTTATGCTCACGGTACTTTTCTTCTTAATTCTCTGGTATCAGTTGATACGACTATATACTTTAGAAATTCTACACCATTTAAATTGGTTGCAAGGCATACAGAGCTTAGTAGCACTGGCTCTTGTAATATCCGGTACGAAGATCCCCGGAACCAGTTTAACGAGAAGTTGATCGATAATTATTTGAAATATACTTCTGCATAGCTGTCCAAACTGTAAGATGTGTGGAATGTAAGTTACTCGATTGTCATAAGAGATAGGCAGCATGGTTTATACATACTTGATTTGGTAAATTTATTTAAAAAGTTGCTGAAGCTAAGAGTATTTCTAATAAAAGTGATGCGGTCAGCGTGAATGTAGAAGCTTTACGAAGCCGAAAATCACCTCTGTGGGGATAATGAAAACTCTAAGACGCGACCGGACAGCGATTTAAACACAACTAGCTGGCTAATGATAAACAGTTGATACGTCCAGCACGGACGGATTACCTCTCCGTATTCTAGGTAATCATGAGAAATGTAATAATAAAAATGTACAAAATAAATATTTCGGTTCATCCTGTTCGTACTTTCTTCTCACATTTTCCAGTTGTCCTGGAAATGTGCTTTGTCTAGTACAGTTATGCTTATGCACGATAGCAAATGAAGGAAAATATTGGCAAATATGTGTGTAAATGCCATGCTATCACGATAAAAGTTACTTATAAGGAAGCTTGTTTTCGGATGTTTTCTGAGGGAGAAGAAGTGTATCAATATATACCAATCAAAATATTTCGATTTTAGTCTTTTTTGAAATTATATACACACTCAAAGCAATGGTAAAAATATCGATCCTAAATTAATACTATGCTAGAAACCTAGAGTCTTTGGCCGCATATATTCTTGTTAATAACTTTATTGTTAATGACGAACAAAGACAGAAATATAATTCATCGGGAATTTTGAATAACTACCAACTTATCCTTCAGTATCTTATAGACTTTGCCGGAAAATTAATCCGTGATTTACAGAGGGGTACATTTTAATTATCAATAAATAATATGCTGAAACAGATGGCCTTTGAAGTATTTTACAACGATGGTGACCAAATTAGTTTTACTAGACATGACAATGACACATCAGACTTTGTTTCAGTTCTCCATGGAAAGCATCTCTGCTGATCTGCCAGCTTAGATCTTATACAGTACCATACATTTGCCCAAAGTGTAAACGCATCTTTCTGCTCATCCCTCTCATGTTAGTTTTTAATTGTTTTGGGTAGACACTGGTATTAGTGTTTCCAGACACCGCCGTATTGGTTTCTTTCATAACCATTATATATACTACCTCACACTATTTAAAAACCACGGTTGTATTCTTTTCTCTGAGTCAATCGCATTGTTTTGATCGTTTAATGTGCATCAACTATGCTGGTCTCACTTTGACTGAATTTATTTCAGTTAAAATATTTGCCAAAAGTGTCGTTTAGTGCTACGAAATTCGCATGAATCTAACGCTTGAGGATTTTAAATGGTGTAGTAAAAATAGCTGCGTTTAGTTGTGTCAGCAGTGATGTTCGGATATGAAGTTACTTAAAGTGAACTAAGAGTCTACCAACTTAAATAGGCAAACGGTGAAACGACAGTTTATAATGAGGTCTGTTAGAAGAAAGCTCAGGAATGGAATTTTCTCGTGTCTCCCACCCCCCAAATGGCAACGAGCAGAAAACGTCTGGAAAAACTGATCGCTAGACTAAGTCTGTTTCTAGTAGTAAAATTAACAAAGTGACTACCCAAGTCATCGATAATCATCTAGGTTCCCACAATATATGTAACGCGACTATGATTGATACTCCAATCAAATTTGATGAATGGGAACAGATCAAGAATAAGGAGCAACCTAATGTTGCTGAAGAAAAGTCTGTCCCCTCAACAGCATCTGATAGGTTGAAAAATGATCATAGTGACAGATTACTTTCTTTCATAGCGTCAAGGAGACTGCGTGCTCAGAACCCAGAATTCGTTTTGAGCATGACATTGAGTTGATGAAAGAGCTATCAAACTAGCTGGTGCATTTGAATATTTCTGGAGTCACCTTGTTAAATATTTATAGACCAGGCTACCAAAAGTAGCATTTAAGCCTCTCAATGAACTGCACTTATTACTGCAGAATGGACGTAAACTAAAGGGTTAGGTAGTTTATGTCCGAATAGAATTACAGCATGCGGAGAGTACAAAACGACGAAAAGTTGAAAATGAACTAAAAACAAGATTTGATGCTAGCGAGAAAGACCTAAAGATCATAAAATTTCGGGCTGAGAGGCTCTGACAGAAAATGACATCAGGACTTTCTTGATTCCCAGTGTCGAGTCCGAAGGAAAGTCTGCAAATAAACCTCTAAGATTGCCACATTTAGTTCACCAAGTCCAACGCAACATATGTCACAAACACACACCAGCCTACATGCACGAATTGTCATACCTCGAGAGTACATACGACAAACAATCACACCAGGAACTTAGCTGATGCTGTTTATAGATAGTGGGAAATTTGCTTTTTAAGATTTCACGTAAGTACGAGCCGACAGAATCCAGAAGCATAAAGAGGGAGGCATAGCTCGTTTCATTAGAAGCAATATCTCATATACCGCTACTGATAACAAGTCTCATTGACTGAAACATGCGAATTAGTTGCTGCTTGGAATTTAGAGGAAGAGGGATGATTGGTTTGGTCTTCTGCAATCCGGATTGTAGGTATATATGTTCTTGGTAGATGATTTCCACAATTGGTCATTAAGTAGTCGATGTTTGATCTTAGGAGACTTTAATGAGCCTACGGTAGACCGGAAATTCCTGAGGACTGGACTGTCAGGAAATTCCTTTGAACAGAAAATAGTTGACAGCTACCACATGTGCCCTCGTGCAATATGTGGAAGAAACAACTAGGTAGGACTCGAACTCCGAATCACCCTTACAAGCTCTATTGTTGACCTTTTATGAGGATGATATCACAAACGTCGACTAAATGCTACCCCGAGTTAAAAGTGATCATGCAGTTCAAATCTTTGATTTCCATATAATTGTCAAAATCGAGCACGCCTCCGCCCAACTCGGACCTAACGTCTGGAAAGCAAATACATAAGATATTATATACTCAGCATCCTCAATAGATTGGACAATAGAGCCAGAGCCCCCAATTGAAACAGCTTGGGTTGTATTCAGAAAAATGTACATAAGTTACTGTACCGCATACCCCCTGGATTACGCAAATGGGTCCGAGAAACTGCTCACCGTGGTTCATTAGAGAGGTTCGCGCCCTTTATAAAACGTTGGAGAGATTTAGGTTACTTTGTACTGATGAGACAAAATTTTAACATCGAGAAGCCCTAAATATTTGTGCCTCAACCTTTGGAAAGTTTAGAAGGTTGTACGAAAAAAACTTGTTGAGGAGTTCATAAAATATATTAAACGCTTATACTCGTACATAAACCAAATGACTAAGAGAAGGGGAAATATTTCAGAAATATGAGAGGGGGCATTAGTATTGCATAATTAATAGAGGACGATTTCGGTAAAGCTCAGGTGTTCATAAACTAATTTAGCAATGTATATACCATAGAGATGCCCCCCTTCAGTTCATATAAACCTCACACACACCGAACACTGTGATTTTGGTCCGTTAAATGAGCTTGATATAAACAAATTTATGAGACCCGATAAAATGCATCCTAGGTTACTAAAGGAATTAGCAAACTTTCTCGCGAATCCCTTAAGAATATGTTTTAATATGTCCGTAACCCGTAACTTATAAGCTGAAGTGTCTGTCATTATGTTAAGCCCAAATACCTTATTATTCTAACTTTCGGACAGCCCATTCTATTCATTCTATTTGAGTCACATTCTGACCTTGTTAATTATCCGGTTATCAATATCTTGACTGTCTTTGTATGAGCGCGTAGACGTATGTACACTTCTTATCCCATTACTCATCACATGTCTGTAATTTATTTTTGTGGGCTTATAAATATTGATTAACTCTTTGTTAACGAGGAGTTGGTTTACCAGCCAACTTCACCACGCGTCATTCTTCGCTTCGCTTTCTTCTCTTCGCGTCGTTCAACCGTTCGTTTGTCTAATCAACAACTGTACAAAATACATGCATTCAAAAGTCCATCCTCGTTTTTTGACTTATTTAATTCCGTTATTAATTAAGGCGATTTAAGTCAATGATTATATACGAGGATAGGTGATAGCAAGCATTTTTACGATCAAATCGGAATCAGATCACTGGGCCACTAAAAAGCCTTAGCAGCATGGTTATTAAGGTTATAGAAAAGATTTTTCGGAAGTCACATATATCTCGACGAAAACCAAGTTCTTTCTGAAATGCAATATGGCTTTAGAACAGGTTATTCACTAATTTATTAATAGCCCTTGAAAGTTGGTGCTCTCTTAAAGACGAAAAGTTACCTATGGATTTGACCTCACTGATTTCAGTGAGAATTTGACAAAGTTACTTACAACCGGCTGATATGATGGGAGGAAAAATCAATATTCGATTGATTTACTTAATATGAGTTTTATTCATCATTACATCCTTTTGATTCAATGTAATGATTACGCAATGTAATATTTCTTTTCTTTTCTCGTATGATATTTATTCTGTATAATATACAATATTCTTGTATTCCATTGACTATGAAGTATACTCAGCATTTGTTATAACTGTGAGTATTTTTCATGTATGTGATTTTCTTCTAATTATTAATCAAAACGGGTGTACAATCAATATATAAACGAGTATATTTTCTACTAAAGGGACTTCGCTCTTTTCTCTGGTTGCTGCAGAATACACTTCTTATTTCAAGCTTGGACTTCTCCCTCTTGATAGCGGGGCTGGGGCGCAGCAATAGCTGGCTCACTGGTCATTGGTCATCGAATCTCGTTCTCGTACGCAGACTACGTGAACCCGTGATAACTCTCTTTTTCAAACCCTAACACCGGCTGTTATATCAATTCGTCGGTTGCCGATGAATGTGTAGTGACCTACTTCCATCAACAGAACGCGATAGGTGTAATGGAAACAATTACTATCATAACCAATCGTACTAGTGAATGTTTTACTGTGCTTCTTTGTTTAACTGTACTAAAGACATCCATACTTCTTCCGTTGACTGTGACCTTGTATGCTCGCCCAGTGATTCCACTTGTATTTCCTTTGGCACGATCTTGGTATACTTTCGATACCAGAAGATTGCCAACGAATAAATCTGGTTACAACCTTCATTCGCCTTCTGATTTTCTGGTACACGCTTTTCTTGTAGTGGTGATCATAGTCAACCGCGACTAGACGCCACACTACAAATGCATCCAAGTGCATTATGAGTCATATTGGTCACGAAGGTACAGATACATACAGTGAACTAACTTCTGTCATGACAATAAATCAAGAGTCATCGTCAGCCGAGATTTGAAAACTACTGCACACTGCCGTGCAATAACCTCCAAATATTTTAGAACCCTATGGTTGATGCTAAAGTCTTTTTGACCTGGTATGGAGTATTCGTGCGTCATAATCCCGATTATTGCACACAAGCGTCTAACGTTTTTCCAATAAAACAGTGGGTTGTCGATGAAGGTTCAAACAACCGTAACTAAGCTGATTCGTGGAATAGCGAAGCTCCTGTATGATGCCAAACCATATCCATTTCCATTGTTAAATACAAGAATCGGAGGTGACTAGATTAAAGTTCATGAGTTACAAAGTAATAAATTTCAACTGATATGCCCTCGGTTTTCTTGTCCTCCAAAATGGCGGCTGAAAGGGATACCTAACACTGCATACCCACCTGTAGTCTTGAAGATGCCACAGATATTCAGTTTGAAAAACACATTACCTGGTAACACCTAATATGAGGAAACAATACTTAACAAAATAAAGTACGACTTCAAAGTTGGATAGCCACAACCGTCCAGATGTGCTATAACGTCACGTGGAAGCAACATCGTCCTTACGTATACTGACAGTTGCACTGAACCTACTGAAGATGCCACAGGTATTCGGAGTTTGACAACGCTTTAACCAGTAACACCTTCTAATGTGAAGCGTACCCACCAAGTGAAATCGAAAGACAGAAGCGAGGAGGTTCGAAGATATGTTTGATAAGCTATCAATATATCAAGCATCATCTGATTTAATCTGGCTAGCGATTGCAGTAGACGTTGAGCACCGCGTTCCCACACGTGATCTGGTGCGGATGCATGACCGAGCGCCTTGAGCTAGATGAGTCCATTAAAATGAATGAGGTCAGTGTCATATGTCGAAGACTTACAGAACTACCGAGTTGGAGATTTATTTACCGCTACAAGGAGTTATCAGAACTTTATTTAAAAGATCCAGTTTACTTTAAGTGACCTTGACTTGGTTTCCAGTTTTTCAAAAGGTCACGATGGATGATTTTATCCTAAATATTTTGGATACGAGTGATCGTAAGGAAAAACAATGCAAGGTAATTTGTCGCTCAACACCCAGTCATTTTGAGTAGAATTCATCAAGTCGTAAAAAATGTAACTCGATCACCTCATCTTATGGTTCTCCACATACTGCAGCTAAGGATAAACTTGTTATTCAAGAGAAAAAAAAGGAGAAAAATTCATTGCAGTTTAGTATACACAACAAAATGACTGAGGCTCCCATGCTACAAACAATGATGAGGTAACAACATGTTTGCATTGTCTCATAAGTTTATCTGATTTTTCTTGAGATTGCTATTTAAGTTCTATAAAACCAGGATAAATTATATGACTGTTTGTATGCGCTTAAATTGATGTTTTATCGAAACAGGTGTCGTTGATTGCGCTGTTGACATATTATTCTCAACAATAAGTAAAGTGAGTCTATAATTTATGGACGACCTTTGATCAGCGCTAAAATGACCTTGGAATGTCCATCTACTTACTAGGGTTAAACGAGGACTAGAGAATAGTGTGGGGAATTAGGATTCGGATTTACAGTTAAACGTTAGGGTTAGGAATAAGACGCTTTTCATCACGAGCTGACGTCAGCTATAATGCCGAAATGGTATTTAGCCAAATGAGTGAATAGATGTCAAGACCTGCTGTCTTAGATCCGATTGCTTCGTCGATCAATCATAGTTTCGCCTGTTATTATTATTACTATTATTATTATTCTGCCAGTCTTAACGTCCTGACCAAGTGAATAAGCTCGGAGCTCAAACCTATCAGTGTCATTACTTACTATTATCCTACGTACCTGCAAATAAGAATATTGACGTTTTAAGGTCATCCTCATAGATTAGTCAGTCAGCTGCAACGTAGGACCAGGCACGTATATGCATCGGTCCAAGTTGCCATACCGCATTAGCACAACAATTTGAACACCGGATTCATAGAAGTAGTTAATTCAGTGGTGGTAATATATAGAAGAAAGATTGCATATAAGGAGATAGTACAGGAAGAAAGAATTAGTTCCTAGAAAGAAAGATTTGAAGTGATTTTAATCTCTTAGCTTAAAGGAAGACAGAGAGTGTATACACCGACGCCATTGTGATCGATTCTGAGCCATGTCACCAAGAGTCTCCAACCATTGGTTACGATAGTCACGCGGACCCCAACCAGGCAGTCTGAATCTCCCAACATGGCTCAGCCCAGAAGTTAGTGACTTCAAGCACTGATGCCACGTTTTGGTTTGGCCGCCCCTAACTTTCTTCCAATTATCCCCTGCACTAGTCAGCATTGCGCGTCGTGGTAATCGGTGTTCAGGCATACGCAACACGTGGCCCAACCATCTCAGTCGATGAAGATTCATAACCTCATCAACTGATTTACCATCATTCCCTAATACCCTACGTCTAACCTCACTATTACTTACCCGGTGATCCCAGCAGATACCCGCAATGTTTCTAAGGCACCTGTGATCAAATACCAGTAACTTACTCATAGATTAGAATTACTAGGGACCATAAGATCACACTTTGCGACACAGATGTTACAGATTTCTTACAAAAGTAAGAACTAAATTTCTGAGACATCGTCGCATTGATTTCTTAAAACAGGTCAGTGATGCCGGTTTGTGTGTGAAGTCGGTCGTGTAACTCATTTCAAGAACGAATATTTTCGTAAGCGAATATTTCATCATGTTTTGGTGTGTGGGCTGAGATACTGCCCGGGTGCCCAAACCGAAGCAGGTGGTTTTCTTAGGGGGCCACACCCCGAGCCTTTGACCTAAAGGTCTAACCCACAAGGCAGTGGAGCATCGTGAGGAGATGCAGTCCCATGGAAGCCGGTGACCAAAAGTTGGTTCATACGCCATTTGTTCCTTCAGGATACTGGAGCCCATGTGCACCATAGAATTGGGATCCGGTTATAGCGCCGGACGTTCGCTTTTCGTCCTCTCATTTTCGTAAACAACACCCCCGCCACGTGAAGGCAGTGAGTAGGACCCAGATACTGCCCGGGTCGTGTAACTCACTATACGTTATCAATAATAGATTGCAGTTGAAACACTTAGTTGGAGTTGTGATACATGAGACATTACATCCTCGTACGACAAAGCAACTATCAATCTCGGTCCAATTATAAATGTAACTCATAAAGAAATCACCCACTTGAATGAGCTCAGGACAGCAAGTAGATCACTTGTTCAATTCACACAGGACTCAAAATCGGGCCTCAATATCATCGCCTAAAAACTCTAAATTCCTAAGTTCTCCCTACTGTCTGGTCAGTTGTTTTCGAAAAGTCTCATCGCATACGATCTTCGGGTAAATAATCTGAACGGACATGTATCTTCCAATCTTAAACCGTGTTTGATTACCTTTAAAGCATCTGTCTGTCCTCGTTCTCATCTAGTACTAGTTTTTTAGGTTCAGTCCCATTACCAACCTACTTACTGAACCTTCAAGATTGTGCCAGTTAGCAACAACAACGAGTCAAAGGTTATGATCATGCTGTTGCAATTGATCAGACGTCTGACTTCCATAGTTAATTTAAAGACTAACTGGACGTTCTCGAAAGTGTCGACTGCTTTTAGGAACTGTAACTTACCTAACATGTGACATCGTCCTTTCAAGCAGAATTTCTAATAGAGTATATTATGCTAAGTTTTTCTTGTACATATGTACGAGTTTCTAAAAGATTTTTAAAGGTCCACAACAATGCTTGGTGATTTGTTTCCACTCTCTAGAGTTACATCTATGGTCAAACAGTAAAATTGTGATATTTTGTTACTACTTGGTATAGTTGGCCTGGTAGCGTGGAAGTTTAACATGTGGAACTATCATAGGAAAGGCTATTATTTATATCTTTATTGCACAATTAGTAGACGCTCGTATTGTATTTTACATTTCCCTATTCCTAAGCTTTTGTCTGGTCTGTGAATCGTCGTAAATCGTATTCCAAATAGACTAATTATTTCTCTGGAATTCAAGTTTTATTTCAGTTATGACTGTTGTTTACATATTATAATTCCTTAATTGTTTTGCTGTGTAGTCAGACATTCTTGTATGCGTTCCTAATCATGATTGAATAGAGTACAACAGAGAAGTAATGTGCTATTTTCGTTTTCTGATGGGACACCAGTTTAGACTGGGCTCGAGGATCAGTAAGCGTTTAGGTCTTGGTCGGTGTGTCAATTGGCAAATATGAATACCATCAGTTCTACTGGCAATATAGACAAATTAACCGCTAATCAGACTACAGAGAGGTGTCATATAATTGCTCCTACAATTACAGCCTCACCACATGTGACCCAGTAAACCCTCTGTTTTTCCTATTTTGTCATTACTATTGTATTCTCCTTCACTAAACGCTTTTTAAGTCATTTGCTTGACCTCTTACTTCGACTGTGGTTGCTTTTATTTAGCCAGCCTGTGAAACCCAAAATTGAACCGGTTTTTTCTTCGAAGCACTGGAAAGATATGTGTGAGTCGTTGGATATCTTCCCACATTTGATTACTTGCCTGACTAACCGTTTCAAAATGGATCATCTAACCGCTATTCAGGAAGCCGCACTTCCTCCTTTAGTTGATGGAAGAGATGTTTTATTACGTGCCCAAACAGGATCTGGAAAAACTCTAGCATATGCAGTCCCACTGTTCGATCGGTTAATTAACCTTGACCCTCCCATTGAACGTAAAGATGGACCTTTAGGGATAATAATTCTTCCTTCAAGAGAATTAGCAACACAAACATTTGATGTTTTCAAAATTCTGTCGCAAGCTTGTGTACGTATTGTTCCAGGATTGTTGGTTGGAGGGATGAAACGGAAATCACAGAAAGCGAGGTATATTTCTCTGAATAACCTTTAATATACAAGCTACATTTTACTACTTTTAGCTTTCAGTGGATTATTAAAAGTATTTTGTACCTATGTGAACTGAAATAGCAACTAAATAACTATCAGTTTCTCTTACGAATGTGGGATGTGCTCGATAACTATATTGATAGCTGCGATACTATATACAATAGCCCTACTCCTTCAATCCAGCCCATTACTTCAAAAGAAAAATCTTGTTAAAAAGATTTACTAGACGGGACAAAAGAAGATTGATTTCACATCCAAGTTAATTCAGCTATATATAAGCGATTATTGATTGCAGAATTTTATTAACTGAGTCATTACTGAGTATAAATCATAATGAGATGATCATTACAAGAAAAACCCGACCGTAGCTGCTACCTTGACGTGGTGGTCGGGCTTGCCTATCGTGATGACCCAACCGAGCTGTATTGGCTGGAACACATGTTCCTGCAGGTTCTACCATACCAGATAGGTCGATTGGAGAACGGTAAGGGCAAAGTCGTACTGCTGACTGTACAGAAGTGTGACGGCAGTAAGGTGTTTCCATCGGACAACCAGCATCTGCAGCGATGCTGCCTTCTCACAAGGAAGGAAGGGGTTAGAAAAGGTTGACCCTAAAAATGCCACACCTCACCTTACCCCACGGATTTCCGTCTCCGGCGGTAAGGCCGTTTGAAGAACGAAGCTAACACATTAAAAACCTCCCACAAAAAGGCCGTGCGCGACCGGCCTCAAGCAGTTGTCCCTTGGGCTCTGCAGTCACGCATCCAGGTCGCTAAGACCAACACTAATCCGATTTCCTTTTCAGGTTCCTCAAGAAATACCCTTCCACGGTGTGGGCAACTGGGAAGTGACATCAGCCCTCATACCCGTAACAGCACACGAGACCAAGTTGGTCACATTCAAATCCTTCCTACACCTCCTAATAACTCTCTAATCTGCACGACTAACCCTTCTTACGTCCCTTTATCACCTCGCCACGCTAGTGCAAACGATTCGAGTACGCAGAATGTTATTCCTGGTCTCCTGAAACCGCGCTCTAAACTACACGTAGGAGCTTTCAACGTCCGAACACTGTGCCAAATAGGACAACAAGTTTTCTTAGCTAAGACTTTAGAATCTCGCTCCATCGATGTGTGCTGCGTCTCGGGAACGCGCACACAGGATCCTAGTAGTGTCATTCATTTGACCGCACCATGTCAAAGTAACGAACCAACTCGATTTACGCTTCGTGTATCTGGAAGCCCTGATGCTGCTTCCCGTGGCCTCGCTGGCGTAGGTATAGCATTGGGTCCTAGGGCAGAACTAGCTCTCTTAAACTGGATCCCAGTAGACGGTCGTTTGTGTGCTGTCCGACTAAACGGAACAGTAAGGACTCGAGAAGATAGGGACACTCGTCGTTGCCTCTTCGTCGTCTCCGCCTACTCTCCCACTGACTGCAGCTCAGATAATGTGAAAGATGAGTTTTACAAAAAGCTTTCCGACCTTTTCCGAAAAGCTAGGCGTTCAGATGTAGTAATATTGTCTGGGGACTTTAATACTCAAGTAGGTGAACTAAGCGAATGGGAAAGACACCTGGGTGGATCTTATGGTGTCGCGGCTCAAAGAACAGATAACGGCGACCGTCTGTTGCAGCTATGCTCAGACAACTGCCTGTTTCTTGCAAACACTAACTTTAAGCATAAGGAAAAACATCTTTTAACATGGAGACCCCCTAATTCGTCCCAACGCTGGACCCAAATAGATCACATCGCTATCAGCCACCGGTGAAGGGGCTCGATAGAAGACGGTCGCTCATTCTGGAGCACATGCTTAGACTCAGATCATGCTCTAGCGCGAGCGCGTATTTGTCTACGTCTTACTGAACGTAGGAAAGATGGTGCAAGGAAACCCCTTAAGGTCCTACTTAATGATAGTCAAGCTAAGAGTATATTTCAGGAACAATTGGAAAAACAGTTAGGCAGCCATGTAAGTAATGCCCACCCCGAGGCAGCGTGGAATGACATCCGAAAAGCTGTAGTTGAGCGTGTCGACCGCTTCACCTATCTCGGAAGTCTCATCAGCCCTTGTGGTTTGGTGTGTGACGAAATTTCAGCATGGATACAGAAGGCTCGACTAGCTTTTGCCAATTTGAATCATTTATGGTGTAGGCGAGATATCCGTCTATCAAACAAGGGATGCGTTTTCTGCGCAGCCGTTCGTTCCGTCCTTCTTTATGGCAGCAAACATGGCCAGTAAGAGTAGAGGATATGCGTAGGTTACTAGTTTTCGATCATAGGTGTCTTCGAAGCATTGCTCGTATATCCTGGGACCACCGAGTAAGCAATGCAGTTGTTAGGAAATGGGTTCTAGGTAAGGATGGCAAATCATTTGATGAAGTAGTGAAACTTAATCAGTTGAGATGGCTGGGACATGTGTTGCGCATGCCCGACCACCGACTGCCCCGACGTGCTATGTTTTATCGTGTAGGAGTAGGTTGGAAGAAAGCTAGGGGCGGCCAGACCAAAACATGGCACAAATACATGAAGTCACTGACAAGTGGACTGAGCCATGTTGGTAGGTGTAGACTACCTGGTTGGGGACCGCGAGATGATAGCAATCGATGGTTAGAGATCTTGAATGACATGGCTCAAAATCATTTGCAATGGCGCAGGTGCATCCACTGTCTGTGTTCTCTCAAACTCTAATCTTTTGTATTCTTCATGTCTTTTATTTTTCCAAATCTATTCGACTGGACTATACTCCTTAAATGACATCATCAAACCTTAATGTTCCGTATCACTACTTGTACTTTCAGTACCTCTACCACTATGGGATTCGAATCGATAACTGAATCTCTGTGCTAATGTGGTATGGCAACTCGAACTGATGTACGTACGTACGAAGTTCCACGTTGTTACTGACTGACTGACTGAATACAAGAAAAAAAAATTAAGAATCAAATGACTAAGTACAACTGAAAGTATATGAATAGAAGTCATGAGGATTCGTCGTAGTTGACTGAATGAAATCACTTTAAATGGATATGTGACGTTTAGACTTTCTTTTTCGTATGTTGTATTTCAGGGTATAGTATCCCCGACAATTCTGTGTTCGATGACCATATTGATCTCTGATTACTACCTTGTTGGTGTATTATAATTAAAACTTTTGTTTAAGAGGCTGCAGTATCACTTCTATATCCTTACTTTCACATTTTCGTATACAGTCCTTAATGCATATTGATATAAGTAATACTACCCCATCCTCTTCATGGCAAATCACTTCCAGTTTAGTTTAGTCATCAATTTTTGACTGCCAGGTCTACGTCATGGTTTTTTAGTGAAAATTTTTACTATTCAGTCATACTATCTAACGTAAATCTTACTTTTAGTTACGTGTTCATGGGTAGTAAACTATTAGTTATCAAACTTTGTTTATCTGTTGTGTTGTAACCATTATCAGCAATTCGGTATTTTGTTGTGATGCTACATTCCAAGTGCTTTGTTATGATAATTGATTATTAAAATTCTTAGAGTAACTGGGATGGGGTTAATCCTTAATCTCAAACTGAAAATGCCTTAGAAGACAAACCACTGAATATCTGGTTATATTGCTAGGAAAATTTATAGACAAAATAACCAACCAGAATATTATAATTGAATTACTTATCAGTTAAGGGATAATCAACCAAGCGTGAAAATCACATTAAACAGCAATTGATGACCACCCGCTTTCGTTAGTTATATTACGACGCAACAAGCAAATGAAGTCATTTTGAGGCTCCTCAGCAGTCTGTATACTGAACAACTGTTTTGCTTTTTAGTGGTACCTCAACTGTTATCACTTCGTGACAGAAACCACTTGCAACTCAAACCAAAATAGTCTTTCGATTAAGATCATTATAATGTTAAACTATTACTCATGTATTCAAATTCATGAACCAAGTGTACAGAATTCTATTTATCTATTTGAACACATAAATATTGGTACAAAGGGGCACCGAATACATATGTGCCACACAATTCACTTGATTTGCGTGTGGGCTGTGATATTGCCCGAGTGCTCAGACTAAAGCAGGTGATTTCCTTAGGGGACCACACCCGGAGCCTTCGACCTAAAGGTTTAATTTATAAGGTAATGGAGCAACGTAAGGAGATGCAGTCCCATGCTAACCGGTGACCAACGATTGGTTTGTACACCATTTGTTCCTCCAAGATTCTGGAGCCCATGTACACCATTGGTTTGGAATCAGGGTTTTCCAACTCCTAGGTGGACTCTCCATGTCCACCAACCCGATTAAAACGCCAGACATTCGCTCTTCGTCCTTTTAATTTCGTGAACAGAATTCTAACTAGTTAAGTAAAAACTATGGTGTTTTCAACGAGCGTTAATCTTGACATTTACGATTACTTGATGATAAAAAGACTATATAAGGTAATCAAATATGTAAATTTCCTACAGGCACTGACTACAACGTAAATCTAAGTTGGAATAAAACTAATCATTTTCAAAATTGTTTTATGGTGCGTTTTATGTTAGTGTCTGTCACCTAAAGGTGTGCCAAGGAAATACATCAACCTTGTTCAGACTCTCTTCTCGAAAACTACCAATCAAGTCAGAATCATGGCGAATTGTTACCGGAATTCTTAAATGGTGTTCATCAGCGTTACCCTCTTCCTCCATTTTTATTTAGCTTTGTCATAGAGACAAAGCTTTCATTGTCTGACTTGATCTTATACAGGGAGATTTATTAACTCGTTCACCAGGTATAGGTTCGTGTATTTCGCTTCTAGCCATACTCTGTGTTTTAGAGCTAGTGATGCTAACCAGTTGCCCAAACTTTAGAACGTGGAGCAAATTTCGAACTTGTGACTTAATGGCTAGAAGTCGAACTCTATAACCACTGAGCCACCACTCAATAGATGAAATAGTCCTGTTTGATGAAGACATTGAGTCAACACCTGAATTAATATTAGGGAATGAAGTAGATTAGTGTATCGGCCACTTATTTTGGAAGTTTCATTGGCCCTGGTGGGTTGGTTGGTGTCTAACAAAATTTAGACACATGTTCAGAAAACTTGGTTTTTTTTGCCAACTTGCGTCACTTGTGTAGTAGACGATATATCTGTCTACCAATCAATGGACGATTATACTTTTCAGAAATTCACTCTGTTCTACTCTATGGTTGTGACGTGTGGTCTTTAGAAATAGATACTTTGAGATTGCTAGTATTTTATTATCCATTTCTCCGAAGGATACTCTTGTATTTTGGGACTGTTGAGTTAGCAATACTAAGGTTAAACGTAGGGTACTAGTTGAGGATGTCGAACCGATTGGTGAAGCAGTGAATTTTTCTTGACTGAAGTGGTTGGAACATGTATCACATATACCCAACCACTTATACCTCGACGAGCAATGTTAACAAGCATGAAAATATAGGAAGAAAAATAGGGATGGCAAAACCAAATCGTGGTACCAGTCCATAATATCATTGATTGGTGGTCTGCATTATATTGGTTGGTGCAGACTATCTCGCTAGAGTTTGCATGATTATCGTAACCAGTGGTTGGAGACGTTTGTTAACCTGGGCGGATTCGATTAGGATGACACAGACTCATTCACTCTCTATCTTCCCTTCGGTTTGAAGTTTTAAAATTTTCTTACATGTTTTATGGAGCTAATTCATTTCTTTTCGAATCGTATTATCCATGCCTACTTTTTAACACTACCACTGATACATTTACCGATTCTGTTACTCTGTGATTTATCTTAATAATTTCATCTCGGTGTGTTAATATTGTGTGGCAACGTCAGGTGGTGCACATATGCACCAGGTTCTACCTTGTTTCTGTCTGATTAGTTTTGTAAAAGCTTTGTTTGACTAAAGATTGCCACTAAGGTTAATGTTGACATTATTTCTATCTTTTATGTAAATCTGATTCTCTTTACTAATTGTTCCCTTGAAACAGTCTAAGAAAGGGTATTAATATTCTAATTGGTACACCAAAGCGCATTCTTGATCATATGGGACATACGTCCACACTTGATCTTCGGAGAATACAATGGCTAGTAATAGATGAAGCTGATCGTTTGTTAGAAATGGGATTCGAACGAGATGTTAGACAGATTGTTGAAGGATTAATGCAGCAGTTCAATTGTTTTTCAACGGAAAATAAATCCATATCAAAAATTCAAACCGTTCTTTTATCTGCAACATTATCTCCGGGTACGTTTTCTTACCTTTTTCTATTTTGTCCAAAGGAAAAATAGTTGAGTAACTGAAAGAAAGAGGTTATAGCAAGAGATGTGTATGATGATATATCATTCGTCAGTTGTAAAAAAGTGAAAACAATGGTTATAGAAAAAACAATTAGATAAATCTAATTTCAAAGCACTTTTCATAGTTTTCATTCTGTTGACCTGGCAGGCTATAGCTAATCTGAAACGAGGAAGGGCAGCTGGTCCAGATGGATTGGCCCCAGAGGTCTTTAAGGATGGTGGTCTAGTTTTAGCGATTAGGTTGACTAATATTTTAGCTAAAATCTGGGAGTTAGACGTTATCCCATCTAACTGGTCACAATCACTTATCGTCCCAATATTTAAGAAAGGATCAAAATCATCCTGTGATAACCACAGAGGGATTAGTTTGACTAATATAGTATCTAAAATACTAGCCTCGATAATTATCGGACGCCTAACTAAGACTCGTGAACTGCAAACACGTGAAAATCAGGCTGGCTTTAGACCTGGTCGTGGCTGCATCGACCACATATTCACCATTCGTCAGGTTCTAGAACACAGGCATACTTATTGGCGTCCGACAGTGATAGTTTTTCTTGACTTAAAAGCAGCGTTTGACTCTGTTGACCGAGAGGTTCTGTGGCAGTCTGTCATTGAAAGGCGTACCTCAGAAGTGCATAAACCTTGTGAAAGCTCTTTACTCGAACACTACTAGTCGAGTGAGAGCTTATGGCGAACTGTCATCTGCTTTCGCAACCTCAAGTGGCGTCCGCCAAGGCTGTCCACTTTCTCCATTTTTGTTTAACTTCATCATAGATCTACTGATGGAAATAACGCTCTCATCGACTGAATTCTCGAGTATTGATCTCCTATCAGGAGGTCCACTTGTCGACTTAGAATACGCAGATGACATAGTCCTGTTTGGTGAAGACGCCGATAAAATGCGGAGTCTTTTGGTAGCACTGAGCAACAATGCCAGAATGTTTAGGATGCTCTTCTCTCCCTCTAAATGCAAGCTGTTGCTTCAGGACTGGTCTGCGTCAACACCCGAACTAAAGATAGGGAGTGAAGTAGTCGAACGCATTGACAACTTCACTCATCTTGGAAGTCTGATCAACCCTAATGGGTTGGTGTCTGACGAAATCTCAGCACGGATTCGAAAAGCTCGTTTGGCCTTTGCCAACTTACGTCATCTATGGCGAAAGCGAGATATCCGTCTATCAATTAAGGGACGAGTATACTGCGCGGCAGTTAGTTCCGTTCTACTACATGGCTGTGAAACATGGCCTTTAAGAGTAGAAGATACTCGTAAGCTACAAGTATTTGACCACAGGTGCCTTAGAAATATTGCTGGTAGCTGCTGGGATCACCGGGTAAGTAATAGTGAGGTTAGACGCAGGGTATTAGGGAATGATGGTAAACCAATTGATGAGGTTATGAATCTTCATCGACTGAGATGTTTGGGCCACGTGTTGCGTATGCCTGAACACCGATTACCACGACGCGCAATGCTGACTAGTGCAGGGGATAATTGGAAGAAAGTTAGGGGCGGCCAAACCAAAACGTGGCATCAGTGCTTGAAGTCACTAACTTCTGGTCTGAGCCATGTTGGTAGATGCAGACTACCTGGTTGGGGTCCACGTGACTATCGTAACCAATGGTTGGAGACTCTTGGTGACATGGCTCAGAATCGATCACAATGGCGTCGGTGTATACACTCTCTGTCTTCCTTTAAGCTAAGAGATTAAAATCACTTCAAATCTTTCTTTCTAGGAACTAATTCTTTCTTCCTGTACTATCTCCTTATATGCAATCTTTCTTCTATATATTACCACCACTGAATTAACTACTTCTATGAATCCGGTGTTGATCTTGTCCTGCTAATGCGGTATGGCAACTTGGACCGATGCATATACGTGCCTGGTCCTACGTTGCAGCTGACTGACTGACCTGGCAGGAAAGTAAGTAACAATTCAGCTGTCTTCTGTTTCCATTCCAACTCTCTACATTTCCTTCTGTTGACTCAACAAAACTGTCATCCAGTTTCCTTCATGAAAACCTTACATCTGTGACGAAGTGAGCGTTGTATGGATTATTTACTGGGCGTTTAAACTACTAGAAAGTCTCGTAAAACATGTATCCACTGTACTTTTACAAGATTACCTAATTTGTAAGCAAAAACTTCCACTAAATTTGTGTATATCGCGTCATATCTCGGTATCATATGTATGATGTTTCCAATGAATATAAATAAATGACCACGTAATACTCGTAGCTATTGGATACTGGGTTTCTCTCTCTGGAATTACTTGTTGTATACTTTCACTATGATGTAATAATTCATTTAAAAAATACCTTGTTCATCAGAAATATTCAAAAATTCTGATAATAGCTTCAATGTATGCTTTTCATTAATATATTGTTCATATTATTACCAACCAAAAGTCCTACTAAAGTTCAGGATATAAATTTATTTATTGTAGTTATTTTTCTTCACAAATATCTGTTGACCTACGACTATCTCTTTTTTTCCATCTAACCAAAGGAGTGGAAGCTCTTGCTGGTATGACTTTGAAGAATCCTGTGCGTTGCGTGGCTGCAGAAAGTGAAGCAAAAACTCCGAATACCCAACTTTCTATAACGAAAGCCTCTAAAGTAGAGTTAAATACACAAGTAAATAATGTTGCTGAATTTGCTCTTCCTACAGGGTTAAAACATTTTGCACTAATTGTTCCTTGGAAACTGAGGCTTGTCTCATTGGCAGCTTTCTTATTACTAAAATGCAAAGTAAGTGATTTCCCATGCTCCTTTATTCGGTGAATATTATTTGTTAGTTTTTTTCTGTATTAGGTAACTGCTATAACGCTCGGCATTACTTCGTCTAATGTTATAACGCTTAAACGATTATCTACACTAGATCCCTCCCAGTATCTATTCTACAGGACTTCAATACGACTCAGATCAAGAACACGTAATTAGCCTGACCAGAACGTAAATGTATTTTCTCACCCAAAACCGACACAACCCACAACAATGAACAATCAATAATAAGTGCGTGTCTGACAATAGTAAGGATAAGGGAATATATAACTTATCTGACACCTATCAGACTGTCTACATGTCTGACTAAGCAGACAACCAATCATGATCATTCTCGCCCACAGAGCAGTGGCTTAGTTGTCGAATTGTTTGGACTTCGGCCACTATGTCATGTTTGAACCCTTCTCCTCCTCCTACTTCGATTTGAGCAATCAGGTAGTATTATTACTTCTCAGACTTCGAGTGTAACGCATTTACAAGCACCTGGTAAATAAATTAATTCAATTGATCTAACAAATCACGTCCAAGTTTATGTTAATAAATTCTACTTGACTATCGAATCGAGAATATGCAAACGAAGCTGATATCTCTAGTTGGAAGTCAAGTGATTCAACTACACGAATCCAATCGTAACGCTATCATGTCCATTTCAAAATGAATAGCTCACATCCTGGTGTGAGATTTCTTTCCTCAATATATTGTACAGAAACAGGTTCCTATTATCCACTAAACCGGAATGCAATGTTTTTCCTGAAAGGTTGTTTCTAAAGATTCTATTTTTTTAACAGGGAAACATGAAGATGGAACAAGTCGATACTAAAAGTCTTTTGTTATTGCGCCTTAATTGTTAATAACAATATTTCCTTATGTAAAGGTTTCAAACAGCAGCACTTTGGTACCCGTCAAGCAATGTATTCAAATACCTCGGTTTTACATACTTCAACTGTTAATAAAATGGCAATAAACCTGTCATCTGTTAATATGAATGGGGTTATTTCGTTAAGCTTATCACTAGAAATTAAGTTACTCAGTTTATTTCGTTAATGAATGAAGATCACCCATAAAACTTAAGTTGTCCTTGCCTTCGAAGTAATCAAACTAGACAGATCTTCGTAGCGAATTTTCGAATGGTCATAGGGAATACCTAAATGTTAATATCAATTTAGTAATACCCAATACATTCGTAATCAATGCGATTCTATAATTATTTGATGTGGCCATACTTTTGTTGTTATATAAATTGATGTGCCTACATGTGATCTTCAAATCTGTGCCATATTCTTTGGTAAAATTTATTTCTTTTTCCAGTATCATGAAAATGGAGGGAAGCTGATCGTTTTTATGGCAACTCAGGATTGTGTGGATTTTCATTATCACCTATTCAAATCAGTATTATGCGATGAATCTGAGGAGCTTATTTCTAATATACCTGTCATGAATCTGTCGATTTACCGGCTTCATGGAAGCATGGAACATAAAGTAAGAATTATGTAAACTTTTTAACCGTCTTCACAGGTTATGTAGTCCTTAGTGACAATTTTTTAAATCATTTTCACTGTATTGGCTATTAGGTATTCATATTCAAGAGCTTTTGTATAGGTTATGGAAATAAAAATAAAAGTTAATCTTACACGATTTAGTAACCATTCAGTATACAACAACTTACATCATAAGCAAGTAAACAACAAAGAATGATTGCATATAATGACACCAATATGAGTTCATAAAAAAGGGAGATGTAACACAAATGAGAAAAATAAAATAAAAGTTATAAAATCTAACTCACTATTTTGAGTTTTGCAGTGGTTACGATTCACTTCATCTAAGTTTTTAAAAACGTATACCTTAAGAAAAGTTGGCATTACAAATATTGTCTTTAAAAACCCAGTGCTGTGAAGGGATGTATCGATCGAATCTCCTCTTGGTATCTGTCAGTCACTGACTACAAAGAGTGGTATTTACCATAGTTCAGTACTCGATGTTTTTTGCTTACAATTTATATGCCTATTCTCTTAATTTACCGTTATTATTTTAAGGAACGTGAATCAGCTTTCAGTAGCTTTTCATCTAGTCCAGCTGGTGTTCTAATCACTACAGATGTTGCAAGTCGAGGTTTGGATTTAGCATCAGTTGCTTGGGTTGTACAATACCATGTAACGGGAGGTCCTATTGACTATGTACATCGTGTTGGACGCACTGCACGTGCTGGGGGTCATGGTAAAGCATTACTTTTCCTAGAACCTGAAGAAACTGAATTTATGAATCTCTTAAAATCGAAAGTTGGAATTGAAATGAAAGAAATAAGTTTGCCTGATCTACTTCAGACCGTTCTTTTTCATTTACAGAATACTAAACATCCTGGGAAGCAAAGGGTATGTTCTCATGTCTACTTTGGGTTTATTTATGTATTAAAGTAAACTGCTTTTATGACTCGGAAGTAGTGGCCCAATCAAACACTGGTCAAATAGTAAGCGAATTCTACCAGCCAATGTTTAGCTCCATTTTCTAAGGAACGAGAAGCCCACCATTGGTTAAACATGTGTCTCAGATTTCTAAGGGATATATTTATATTTGGTTTAATCAATAAAGCGAGTCTACTAGTTAACATGCTGTCTAACTTAAATGTATAAACGCCACTGAAATCAGCGATGTTATTGAAATCACTAAGATCATTGTAACGATTGCCTTCATTAGATGCCATAAAAACGCCACTGAATTTCTCCTTTCAGAAGAAGTAACTTATTTGGACATAAGTTATTTCGATTTTAATAAATATATGAAGTAATATTTCACATCTAATAATGTTAGAAAGTAGGCTTTCATAACCAACTGAAGTAGTTTGTATGAAACATTAAGCAATGTAACTTTGTGAACATAAAACTCTCGGTTAAATATTTCCAAACCTGATCTTCTTGCACAGAAGTTCAATCAAAATATTTTCATATCAAAAAAGTGATTTTGTGTCATATCTTTCCATTTTAATATTTTCATGTTTAGCTAGATTAATTATATATTATTTGTTATTCTAGACTTTATTTCTTTAAGTAAATTTTATTGAACAACGACAGTAAACTACCGCTTTATCCTACCTTTATTTTATTTAGCCAGATGATTGTACAACAGTTGAAGAGGGAACTAGTCAACTATTTCATTTGTTTCTTCATGCCGTAGACAATGATGACACTTTGACATCACTTTCAGAATTGGCCTATATATCATTTCTACGTTCTTATGCAAGTTTTTCGGGTGACTTACGGCCTATATTCACCTTCAAACGTCTTCACCTAGGGCATGTTGCTAGAGCATTCTGTCTGCAAAAGAAACCATCTGATGTTGCTTCTCGTGTAAGAGGTCGTTTTGTTAAGGCTGATAAGCAGAAGAATTCTATAGGAAAGAAACGAGGGTTTGATAACTCGAATGGAGATGACATAGTACCCCGAAAACCAAAGTAAGTTCAAGTAGACATAAATCTTCGCATAATAATGCATTGATCGAACACTTATTCTACGATTGGTACTTTCGTAGCGTGCCAGTTAAGAGCCTTTCGCGATTCAATTCCACAACGCCTTGGCGGTTACGTAAGACCGTGCTCAACCCAAGTGAAATGGCTGATCTTTTTAAAAAATACTTTAATTGTCTCGAAAAATTATGCACCTTTGTATATTGTTGAATCTAATACTTCAAATTAATATAATACATCACCATTTCATGGGATTACAGAGATTCAGTCGATATTTTTGCCTGAATTGTGCTACTGTCCAGAGTAGAAAAGTTTGTACTCCTCATTTAAAGATGGTTTTGGTTATATGTATTTGACCAATTAATATTCTTTTGTTGCCCCCAGATGCCCTGGTACGGCCAAGAGTGGGGAGAGTCCGCTCTCTCTCTCGCGCGTGAAATGCTCTCACATGGCCACTCGTATATAGCCTCTGCCAGGAAAGTCCTACTCACTGCCTTCTCGTAGCGGGGGTGTTGTTTACGAAAATGAGAGGACGAAAAGCGAATGTCCGGCGCTTTAACCGGATCCTAAACCAATGGTGCACATAGGCTCCAGTATCCTACGGGAACAAATGGCGTATGAACCAATCGTTGGTCACCGGCTACCATGGGACTTCATCTCCTTACGATGCTCCACTGCCTTGTGAGCCAGATCTTCAGGTCGAAGGCTCGGGGTGTGGCCCCCTAAGAAAACCACCTGCTTCGGTTTGGGCACCCGGGTAATATCACAGCCCTCACACATATCAAATGAGATCTGTGTGGCGCATATGTATTTGGTGCTTCCTTGTACCAATATCTGTGTTAAAATAAATAAATCAATAAATTCTTTTGTTAGTGTATATGAATCAATAATAGATTACCATTTGCAGTGTATTCATCTTTTAATAAGGAAAATGGCGTATGGAAATGTGTTATGCCGGACAGCATGAAAGTGTGTTGAGATGTAATATCTAACTGAATCAAGACAACATAATCAAAATCTAAATTTTTTGTATAGAAAACCTTTAATTATAAGCTTTATAATACATGTTCGCATTACGTTACGGATTTGGATTAGTATATTTTACGAGAATTTAGTGTTTTTTTGTGTACAATATTTCATTTAAAATAGTTTCATCTACATAAATAATAAAAAATCTCTTCATATTTTTACTTCACTTTCAAAAATAATTTAAAAAAAAACAGGTATTCATCTGCTTTATCATTCGATAAACCCCAGAAGAAGCAAACTGTGAACCGCACAAAACCGTCTGATTTGGCCAAACGTAATATGCTTGCAGAATATGGTTTATAACCTAATCTATATACCATTTGTATATACTTCTTACATGCTTCTCATGTGTATAAAAGCAATCTGTGAATATTCATTTTTATGTACAGATATATTCTACATATAAACTGATATTTGTTATTACTACTTTCTGCTTACCAGATCTGTCATCCTTTGCTAACGTATTCGAGTTTTGTATAAAATTTAGTGTTATTGATACATTCTTAACTAGGTTTACGCCTACTTTGACAATGAATACTGACTTCTCGCGACCTCCTACACATAATTATTATGTTTTCGAGGCAAAATTACAGTTTAACATAATTGATCGAAATAGAAACCACATGACTGAGAAGACTGCAGCCAAATAGTATGCGAAATATTAAATAAAGCGACAAACTCACTTTGTTAAATGGAGATGTTATTCATTAAGTGGTTGACCACAAATTCTGAAAAACTATTATCATTCCGAGTATACATTTATATTCCAGGAAGTCTATTGAAAATAGACAATTCTCTGAAAAGTATTTACCTTTTAAGCAATTAATAATAACCTTCATGTGATTCCTTGATCTATGTAAAGGTTATACGAAGGCAAACTTACTTGACCAAATAATTGGTAACTTGTAATAAGCATCTTATTGTTCCGCACAATGATTTATATTCTCATGAAGAGTAGGTTGGTTTATACATGTCAAACCATCAGATATTTTGAAAGGTGCTGTTTATTGATAACTGCTTATCTTCTTATTTCTTCCCCGACCGTAGCTGCTACCTTGACGTGGTGGTCGGGCTTGCCTATCGTGATGACCCAACCGAGCTGTATTGGCTGGAACACATGTTCCTGCAGGTTCTACCATACCAGATAGGTCGATTGGAGAACGGTAAGGGCAAAGTCGTACTGCTGACTGTACAGAAGTGTGACGGCAGTAAGGTGTTTCCATCGGACAACCAGCATCTGCAGCGATGCTGCCTTCTCACAAGGAAGGAAGGGGTTAGAAAAGGTTGACCCTAAAAATGCCACACCTCACCTTACCCCACGGATTTCCGTCTCCGGCGGTAAGGCCGTTTGAAGAACGAAGCTAACACATTAAAAACCTCCCACAAAAAGGCCGTGCGCGACCGGCCTCAAGCAGTTGTCCCTTGGGCTCTGCAGTCACGCATCCAGGTCGCTAAGACCAACACTAATCCGATTTCCTTTTCAGGTTCCTCAAGAAATACCCTTCCACGGTGTGGGCAACTGGGAAGTGACATCAGCCCTCATACCCGTAACAGCACACGAGACCAAGTTGGTCACATTCAAATCCTTCCTACACCTCCTAATAACTCTCTAATCTGCACGACTAACCCTTCTTACGTCCCTTTATCACCTCGCCACGCTAGTGCAAACGATTCGAGTACGCAGAATGTTATTCCTGGTCTCCTGAAACCGCGCTCTAAACTACACGTAGGAGCTTTCAACGTCCGAACACTGTGCCAAATAGGACAACAAGTTTTCTTAGCTAAGACTTTAGAATCTCGCTCCATCGATGTGTGCTGCGTCTCGGGAACGCGCACACAGGATCCTAGTAGTGTCATTCATTTGACCGCACCATGTCAAAGTAACGAACCAACTCGATTTACGCTTCGTGTATCTGGAAGCCCTGATGCTGCTTCCCGTGGCCTCGCTGGCGTAGGTATAGCATTGGGTCCTAGGGCAGAACTAGCTCTCTTAAACTGGATCCCAGTAGACGGTCGTTTGTGTGCTGTCCGACTAAACGGAACAGTAAGGACTCGAGAAGATAGGGACACTCGTCGTTGCCTCTTCGTCGTCTCCGCCTACTCTCCCACTGACTGCAGCTCAGATAATGTGAAAGATGAGTTTTACAAAAAGCTTTCCGACCTTTTCCGAAAAGCTAGGCGTTCAGATGTAGTAATATTGTCTGGGGACTTTAATACTCAAGTAGGTGAACTAAGCGAATGGGAAAGACACCTGGGTGGATCTTATGGTGTCGCGGCTCAAAGAACAGATAACGGCGACCGTCTGTTGCAGCTATGCTCAGACAACTGCCTGTTTCTTGCAAACACTAACTTTAAGCATAAGGAAAAACATCTTTTAACATGGAGACCCCCTAATTCGTCCCAACGCTGGACCCAAATAGATCACATCGCTATCAGCCACCGGTGAAGGGGCTCGATAGAAGACGGTCGCTCATTCTGGAGCACATGCTTAGACTCAGATCATGCTCTAGCGCGAGCGCGTATTTGTCTACGTCTTACTGAACGTAGGAAAGATGGTGCAAGGAAACCCCTTAAGGTCCTACTTAATGATAGTCAAGCTAAGAGTATATTTCAGGAACAATTGGAAAAACAGTTAGGCAGCCATGTAAGTAATGCCCACCCCGAGGCAGCGTGGAATGACATCCGAAAAGCTGTAGTTGAGCGTGTCGACCGCTTCACCTATCTCGGAAGTCTCATCAGCCCTTGTGGTTTGGTGTGTGACGAAATTTCAGCATGGATACAGAAGGCTCGACTAGCTTTTGCCAATTTGAATCATTTATGGTGTAGGCGAGATATCCGTCTATCAAACAAGGGATGCGTTTTCTGCGCAGCCGTTCGTTCCGTCCTTCTTTATGGCAGCAAACATGGCCAGTAAGAGTAGAGGATATGCGTAGGTTACTAGTTTTCGATCATAGGTGTCTTCGAAGCATTGCTCGTATATCCTGGGACCACCGAGTAAGCAATGCAGTTGTTAGGAAATGGGTTCTAGGTAAGGATGGCAAATCATTTGATGAAGTAGTGAAACTTAATCAGTTGAGATGGCTGGGACATGTGTTGCGCATGCCCGACCACCGACTGCCCCGACGTGCTATGTTTTATCGTGTAGGAGTAGGTTGGAAGAAAGCTAGGGGCGGCCAGACCAAAACATGGCACAAATACATGAAGTCACTGACAAGTGGACTGAGCCATGTTGGTAGGTGTAGACTACCTGGTTGGGGACCGCGAGATGATAGCAATCGATGGTTAGAGATCTTGAATGACATGGCTCAAAATCATTTGCAATGGCGCAGGTGCATCCACTGTCTGTGTTCTCTCAAACTCTAATCTTTTGTATTCTTCATGTCTTTTATTTTTCCAAATCTATTCGACTGGACTATACTCCTTAAATGACATCATCAAACCTTAATGTTCCGTATCACTACTTGTACTTTCAGTACCTCTACCACTATGGGATTCGAATCGATAACTGAATCTCTGTGCTAATGTGGTATGGCAACTCGAACTGATGTACGTACGTACGAAGTTCCACGTTGTTACTGACTGACTGACTTTTATTCCTTCCCAAAGATTCAACTTATTAAATAATATGCAGACGAACTTCGTAATCTAATAATGTTGCTCGAAAGATGTTGATGTATATATTTGAAAAAAGTTAGTTTAATGTTGGATATTGATCTGTTTTGTCACTTAACGTTACATATTTGATTATTATCTATCTATCGCATTATTTTTGTTTATCCTTTGTCGTTTAATCGAGAAAACTAGTGTTTAACAAGTCTGATTGACTCTTAAATGATTATCATACTGACGTCGAAAAATAACAACTTCATCGTAAACAAAAGGGTGATTTATTTTTACTTCGTTTAAATCCACTCTACAAATAAGTGTGAATAAGTCAGCAGTTTACTTGAAGTTTAAACAAAATTCTTTCAAACAAGAATCTTTCACCGGCCATAAGAAAAAAACCGATGTTAATAACCTTGGTTAAGTTTTCCAAACCAAAGCATTTTGAAGAAATATCACGATCGTAATAAAATCAAAATGTTCATGAGTATGTTTGTAAATGATTAAAATTTTGATATAAACCTTTCTGAGTTCCCTTTACTTTTCAGTCTTTGCATGAATTGTACATCGGATGGTCTCTGTAAAAGAAAAACTGTTCTAGAATTTGTACATTAAATATTCATCACTATAGGGTTATAGAGATTGTTAAGTTTTGATTGAGATCACAAATGTATCAATGTTAGACCATCACTGAAGACCTGGGAGCGCCGAACGTTCGTTTCGTCCTAGTGTGGGATTCTTCAGCAGTCAGTCAGATATGTTGTAATTATTATACTTGGCTATTGCTGCATATAGTCTACTTCTCAATAACAACTAGATTCACGCGAAATTCCATCTCAATGGTTCAATTTTACCATACTACCTATGGTTCCTAAAAACCATAGGATAGACTTTGTCAGGTATCCTCTATGCTGAGGTATCACGACTTGGGATATAATTTTAACAGTACTATTTCAATCATGTACCATTTGATTAGTAAGTAGTGTATAATTTAATGCATCAATTGGTGTTGCGACTAATTATTAAAGCTTCTCTACAATGATATTGTCTATACATGGGTGTAGATTATTTTTCATCCATTCTTTCACTTACTACTCATGATAAGTCCGGTCATTTGATCTATATATCAGTATATATGATTCAGTTACCAGGCTAATCATTCTGTACTGCAAATGGTATTTAATGTTTCAGCAATCAGTGAGGATATCTCTCTGAGTTCCATGCTTGTTGACATATATCAGTAAAGTTCATCTTCAAATCCAAGGGGAATGGTTCATAATGTGGTAGTTTGTAACCGTCTAATAGTTCTGTTCGAACTTTGGGTCAAAATTTTAAATTCATCTGATTTTCGTGGTGTTTTAATATAAACTATTGACAATCCTACTTATTATAAAGTAGATCAAAGAGAAACTATAGGTACATAATCCGTTTACTAAATTAGGGTAGACTAACTAAATCAGCGATTACTTATAGTGGAGTGATGAGCGAATATCTTGGCTTTGTACAGTTGAGTCGAAGATCGAAAATCGACATAATTGAGTTGATGGAGCTGTATTTTATCATTATCACTCCAAAAATTTAGACTGAAGACCGATTACACTAATCTGTATATAACGTCATAAGTATCTACAGATTCATACAGTGATGTCACGATTTTTACACTAGTTTTTATTTTTTTCACTAAAAATGAGCTAATCATATATATATATATATATATATATATATATATATATATATATATATATATATAATGCCCATAATGCTGCAATTGGAAGCTAACTACCTAAATAAAAATTGACTTACAAAAAATGGTCGTTGTTCACTTTCTTGATCTGATTGCTTTAACGGTACAAGTGGTCGACGTAAAAGCAGCCGACGTAATGCCATATTTTCTTCTCTCAATCGTTGAATCCGTGCTTTTAGTTCAGTAATTATTCGAATTGGTTGTTGACTGACCAAATCATTTGTACCATTTTTATTATGATTTTGTGAATATAATAATTGATGAATAGATGAAAGATCTTTATACTTTCTAAATATATCATGTAGAATGAATGTGAAGAAAGATTATGTTAAATTAAAATTTACATGTTTTCACTGCATAGACATTTTGCTCATCTTAATGTGTATTTCAGATCTCTTCTCATACATGGTAGGGACGTATCTTTAATATTCCCCCATCAGGTTTACTAAACTTAATCACTAACATATAGCCTTACAGTAAAAGTGATTTCTGTAGCATAGTTTTGTAGAAAGCTACAAGTTGATTATTATAGGTGTCTTTGAAGCATTATTCCTTCAAGTCAGAAACTGATTAATGTCTGGCTTATATGTAGTCATAGATGGCAATTACAAGTCACCTAAAAATTTAGACCTTCATTGACTGATATAGTTAGAAAATGTGTAACGCATATCTAGCCAACACGTACACCGTCACTTTATGCTAGCTATTATGAAATTAGGTTCTAAAAAGCCTTATACTGGCAACACTGAGACATCCTATCAAACTATGAAACCTACGACTTTTGGGATGGCTCATATTAGTAGGTGAGAGTATCATTTTTTAAGGCTCACGACACCGTAATCTATGGTTTTGGTCGGATTTCACGGCCCAGCATATCTGACAGTGGGATAGTTGTATTTATTCTCTATCCTTAGTCTCATTTCATACATCTGATTATTCCATCTCATCTGTTCATTTTTAAATTAAAATTCCTCTTGACTCCATTTTAATGGATATTATTATTTCTAATTCTTTGCTGCTGAGCTTGGTGAATTATTGTCTCGCTGTGTTGAAGTATGGTATGACATCGTAAACCGAAACGAATTCGTCCTAAGTACCACATTATCTATAAATTACTGACATTGATGTTTTCTCTCAACATAGTTAAGTATACAAATACTACAACAAATCTTTTCATGTAAAATGTAGGAATTTCGTTCCAGACACTGGTACAAAAAAATAAAACTATTTAAGTTGTTCTAATTCATATTGTTGCCGGAATGTCACCACAATTATATATATTGATGATGATGATGAAGGAAAGTTACCTATCATTTGCTTCTTCATGATCTGGTTTATTTCTTTCGATTGTTGATTTTTTGATTTCTTGTTGTAATTGTTGTATTTCATTTTTCAAGCATTCAATCTCATCATCTTTTAGCTTCAATTCTTCAATTAATTTTTTCCTTATTGCTTCATCTTCTAACTCTTCAATTCGGTTACGATAGTGCTAATTTAAATAAACGAGATAATATTTCATCGGTTACGATAGTGCTAATTTAAATAAGCGAGATAATATTTCATCAATGTGTATTAATGATGGCTTTATTCAATACTATTAATTTCATTTCAGTGAGAAGCTCAATATTTCAATAGATATTTGTTTGGAATTCATTTAGATTGAAATTGTTCAGAAACACTTGTGTGTTTTCGACATCCATCTACAATAACGGGAGTTGATTACTAGTTCGTGCGATATAATTATTTTTAAAAATATGAAGTTCAGCGAAGAGATCTCTTTTCATAGAATTTATTATCAAGCTGTATATTTGTACACACACACACATACAATCTTTTATTGTTATTGTTCATATTACGTAATCTAGTATTACAATTCTTCCATTATATCATCTTTATTTCTTGTTCATATGTCCTCACAGAACGAATACTTTAACAAAATACAGCTTGACAACAAATTTTTTGAAAAGAGATCCCTTTGCTAAACTTCGTGTTTTTAATATTTAAATGGGGATTATAATTTTTTCCATCCGTCATATATAAATACATAAGCTCTAATATATTCGTCGCTCGTTTTATCAAAAGAGAAACAAGGAGTTAAATACGTAAACAACTACAGTATTTCCACCCGACGTTTCCTGTGCTGAACACCACAATAATTTGTAAGCCATTATATCCGATAAGCATTCATAACTATTCAGTTCATTTAAATTTATAAGCGGTAGATTGATTTCAATGTTTTATCAGTTTGGATATAAGTGTTGCAAACTTCTGAGTAGGCTTGCCCTAGTGTAGAACAATACAATAAGTTATCTTAATTATAGTCTCATCATACATTACAGTTTTTTTGGATTTAGCTTGTTGTTTAATGAAGTTTTATGTATTTATGTATATTGAAGTTATTTATAAAATAACTACATACAACATGAGACAAATAACTTATATTATCCTTATTCATACTTCAGCCTAACAAGTTTTTCTTAACTAAAACAGTTTAACTAAAGCCTAAAAATAAAAACCCACAGTTGACGACTAAATTTATATCTTTAAGACACTGTTACATAAAATAATTTATATCATCAACTAAATTGTTGAAATTACTTAGCAGTCAACATTTATAATTGATTGTTTTTATAACTTTAGGTACATAAAGCCTATAATTTAAGCCCGTTTCTAATACAATGAACTGACGAGATATTAGCCAAATGATAAGAGTACGCTATCGGTTGAGATTTGGCTTCGTTTTTCAGGGAATGATACACATGCTATTGGTTGTAAATGTGGCTTAAAGTTCTGAGATATATCAGAAGGGGGTTTTGTGAAGATTTTAGTAATTTCAATTGTTGAGATCATGAGTCAATTGAAGCTAGACTACCATGGAAAACCTGGAAGCACTGGACGGCCGTTTCATCCTATTGTGGGTCTCCTCAGCAGCGCGCATCCACGATCCTGCCTCGCGGGATTCGAAACGGCCGTCCAGTGCTTCCAGGTTTTTCGTGGTAGTCTAGTTTTAATCGACTCATGATCTCAACTATTAAAATAAAGAGTTCTTGAAACAATTATTGAATCAGTAAGTAATTCAAACCAAAATAAAAAATAATCTCACCTTTAACGTCATTTTATGTTCATCTTGTTCAGTTTCAGCTTGTTCTTGAATACGTTTGACCGCACTATGAGCACTATCTAATTCACTTCTAATTTGCGTTAATAATGCATCTTTACGTCTCTGTAACTTTGCTAAAATATCCATTGAATTTTTTCTTAAATTATTCGCTAACTCATCTACATGTTTCATCAGTGATTCCATTACACCTTCTATGGAAATATCATTGATAGTCCATTTCTTTGTTATATTTGGTATTTCAATTTCTTTGTTTGGCCTTTCAAAAAATAGGTTGCAGAAGAAAATAACTTTAGAGAACAAGTAAGTTAACTTCCTTAACTAAAGATAACAGAATTTTATTAGGAAGACATAACGTAGGTTACTTCTCAATAATCATCAATCTGTATACATTTATCGAATGCATATGACTTGAGTATTGAATTTTCTTTAAAGATTTCATGATCAGATATATGAGACGTGAAGTAGCCAAACCTATCATGGATAAACAGATATGGATAGTGGCTAGCAGTTTCGTCCCATATGCGACAAATCAGCTGAGTGTGGCTGGATGTCTGGAGTCAATAGCTAAGTGCGTGACACGATAGCGTTCGACACAAGCGCTACTATGTTCGAGTTCCTGGGTGAACATCATCTCGAATGCAGGTAAATTCAGAACGAAACGCGAATCCTGAATTTTGCTGCTAGCCACTCTCTATGTTTTCTTACAGTGCTTATGACTTAAGACTATTGAGGCAATCCGCGCAGGATGGAGATATTCCAATAAGAGACTGACCAATCTCTTTCTTAAACAACATCCAATACAAGATGAACTATCGTAAATAAACTAAAATTTTCATTATGTAGTCAGAACAATAAACATTTAAAAATTAAATTTACCAGTTCAAAAATTAAAAAAATGATGGCATTTTAAATTGGTTTTGATGTATTTATTTGAAGCTGTTTGCTTTATTCCTTATCAACTTATGCTACTTATTAATATTCAATAGCTTATGATAATTAAGTTTTCGTGATATCCTAGTGAGCAGGAAATTGTATATATGACGTTTCGTAAATCAATGTAAGTCACTTTCCAGAGCAAATAAACAACAGGAATAAAGTTAACACAAGTTTAAATAATACAAATGAAACAATGCAGAATATTTTAATTACAATCAAAATCATGATAGGTCTGAATATGTCATTGTCATGATATTTTGGTCACGGTGATTCTGTTATATATACCGCGGTGTCTTTGTTTTGTGTGAATGAAGGCGGGTATTATAAATGTATAAATTAATAATATGAAGCAGGGCGTCTTTACAGATTGTTTGGAAAACGAACCGGGCTGAATGTGGTTGTTTAAATGGTCAGTCCCTCATTCGGCTACGCTCCTCTCTTTATAGTTGAAAAAACCTTTCTAAATTATTTTGATATTTTTTAAATATCCATCTGGTTATTATTACAGTTTAAATTAAATGTTGATCTAAGCTAGACCTACAATGAAAACTTAGAAGCACTGTATGGCCGTTTTGTCCTAGTATGGAACTCTTGAGAAGTGCTCATTCACAGTCCTATAGATAGGACTCAAACCTGGGACGTTCGGCCTAACGCTCGAAAACTTTACCTCAATTGGTTACTGTTGAACATACCATGTACTCCTGTTGCTGATATAACTTGGATTTTACAATTCTATAGAATTATTAGGAGGTATTTTTGTGTGACTTAGGTGTTCCTTGGCACCAGTCAAGATCTTTCGAGAAGACTCCCTAATGTAGAATGCATCACAATCTACAAAACCTAGTCTGAAGACACACTTTTGCGCATATGTAAAGGGGGTCATATCTTTTATTCTAACTAAAGAGTTTGTTAAAGTGTTGGTTGTGTAATAGTAATCTCTAATTTTGTATGTTTCCAAGATCCGTTGTAACTTGCTGGTAGGGTAAAACCACAGTACCAATCCAAGATTTTTCATTAGAATCGGTATTTATAGAGAAGTAGTTTTGCTGCAATATATTTGTTATAATATTCTTAGAAAAATAATTAAATGGTAGGAAGCTTATTATATTAACTTTCTTTTTAAGTTTGCTAACTTTGGAAGTAGTGATCTTGATTACTCTACTGAAAAGTCTCAGGGCTAGCAAAATTCTTGTGCTGAATGGGTATGCAGAGTTAAGATCATCATAGTGATTTGAATGCGTTGGTTTTCGGTATATGGTTAAATTTAAAATTCCTTTTAACTAGATAGTCTCAGAATGGTAATTTACTATGTTCACCTTCTTTTTCGAAATCGAATTCGATGTTTTCCGAGAAAGTATTTGTCTGTTTGGAGGGATTTCTAAGGAGAGTCTTTTGAATAACGAGAAATGCTTGACTTATATTCCTGAGCCAGATGCGTGGTCTGATGATACTTGTAAAAATAGGCGATTATACATGGGGAATAAATAAATTAACAACAATGAGAGATACCAGACATCCTATGGCCGCTCTATTCGTTTGTTTACATAATGTCCCTTTCAAAGTGAACAATGTTGAATTCAAACACAGATTGAGGGATTTCAGGATTGACTAATGCTCATTGGACATCTGCTAGACAGGGTATTATCACTTTCTGTTAAACGAACAACGAAGTCCAGATATCTATCTAACGAAATGCTAATGTACAATATCATAGCTTACCATTTACTCTGAAGAAGTGACTTAAATTAAGTCATGAAACGTCAGAAATACAATTTTCCACTCTATAGGATATCGCAAAGATAAATTCATTATTAACTTTCTATCCAATGTTCAATTTATTTGGAACTGTTATGCCCAACAGCTTATTTCATTACCAACCATTGTGGAACATGTAATGCACGATGCTTGAGTACCTTGATGTACTGTGAAAGACAAACACTTGAACATGTATTTACTGTTCTGATACATTTTCCCACTTGTTGCAGTATTCCCTTCCTCTGTTTGTTGTTAAATCTATAATATGTACGTTATCTGTTGATACGTTCTTTTATTCAGGACAACTTGTCAATCTTCGCTAACTACTAGTATCTGATTGACATAACTGTGTATTGCCATTTGGTTTACACCATGCGTTGTAACTTGACTCATGTGAAAGTAATGGAAATGGAAACTTCCTTAGTGATTGTGAATTTGACAAGTTGATATCTCACGATTTGAGGTTTGTAAAGTGTGTTGCTTGCGTTATCTTAATTGTACCAAATCTTTAAAACCCTCATCTATTGGTTTCAAGATTTTATGCTCAACACGCTCTTCAAATTGGAACCATCCAAGAGATTCTATAGAAAACATTTATAAACTGATAGATAATCAACATCTCTGTAGCACTAACAATAAAGGAATTTATGTTCCGTGATATGTACTCCTGATTTTCTGTATAACTTAAAGCGCAGTACGAAAACAATCTGAAATCAATGTGCGCGTTGTCAAACTTTCAAGCTTCATTCTAAATGATAAGATTTTTTTCAAATTCACTGGCTTTGTGGGATTATTCACAAAGTTTAAACAGTTTGAGTTTCTCCATAGTCTGATGTCAAATATCATTATTACAAAGCTCAACTTACGTAACTTGTGCATCTAAATCCAAAGTGAAATCGGGAAAATTGTATAAATTTTGTACATTCCATTCAACAATATGATAAATATCACTGACTAAATTTCCAATTTTAGAAGCAATCTGTGTTGTTGAAGAGATTAGGTCTTCTAATATTTTATCTTTTTCTGCTTGGTTTTTTTCATGTACTTGCTTTTGTACAGTTACATTTTCAGTTTCTACAGCTTGTTTAATTTCTCGAGAATGTTGCAATTCTATATTGGTCAATTTCTAAAATAAGTAAATATACATAGAAGAAAATGAATAATGAAAAGATAATAACGTATACTAAACGTTAAATTTAAAACAATTCGTGTCTCACATCGGCTCTCTATCTCAGAAATCAAAGATTAGAATGTGGGTACTAGGTCATTGATAAAACTCAATCTTCTAAAGTACTTATAATGATATCTGGCATATGTATTTTCGTTTAAAAGAGCTTAGGATTAATTTTCAGTGCAAATTGTACTCACACATTAATGATGCATTGAGTCACTAAAGTTTAGATAGTTGTATTTCATTGACATTCTCTATTCTATTTTTGTTTGTATTGACACAAAGAAACTCGTTAAAAGAGTTAAATATATGGCTTGATATGAACCATAGATTCAATATGTTTGAAGATGTTCAAAGTTATAATAAAAGACGCATTCAAAATTCTTGTATTAAATTTCATTATTACTAATTGAACTCCTGAAATACTATGAACGCTAACTTTAAGATAATAACCATAAGACTAGTCTACCGCATAATTTATCAGCGTTATATTACACAAGAGACTCATTTATCACTTCATATTGGTAGAGCACTCATTAGAATATGTTCGGATCATGTAGTTTTGATATTCACTACATTTAACTGTGCAGTCAAATGTAAAACCAGTCATATACAGCGACACAAAATTTTTACATTTCGACTTATGATGGGATATTGGGACTCCGTCTAGATTGGGATACGTATACTTTTTATAAATCCCTTGCTAAATTTGATTAAAAAGAACGCAATCGGTTGTCGTCAAAATTCCTTTGATTATCAAATTTGATGAGATCAAATTATTCAGTGAATATTTCGAAGAAGTTGATTCCAAAAGATCTAGTGTTAAAACGAAGTAACATGATTCACTGGATAATTTTATTGGATGAAAATCAGAGGAATTAGATAATTTTCCATCTTTATTTCTATGGTCTAAACAATAAATATTCTGTATCTACTTATCAGTAGTATAAAACAAGTAAGAAAATTTTCGGTAGTCTGTTTCAGCAGTCACACGGACTAGACGAATTTTATGGAGTCGATACAATTATTATGAATAGGTAATCATTATTTTATGTCTATAACAATTCAGTGGGTTCTTAGAGTTGCGAGAGATCCTATATTTTAACTGAGTTCAGATGGTCGGTTTCTATTCATAGCTTCTTATATCTCTCGACCACATTTTGTGATCAAGCTGCTAAATAAATCTCAGATGCATCTGAGTCACTAAGATATATACATTATCATTCTTCATTTGATTAAGCCGTCAGAAAAATATATCATGGTATTTCACCTAATTAAGTAGGGTTTACAAACAGTTACCTGTCTCATAGCAGCAAAATCAGACCAAAGGTCTCTTTGTGGCTCTGCTGGGTAGTAGAGGTAACCTTGCTAGCCAACTTCGGCGGTCGGCGAAGACAGGACTAATCCACCACTCTACTGTAAACCTGATCACCTGGGTTTCATTCTTCAAGGCTCACTAAAAAACTTCTGGGCTTCTCGATGTGTATGCTTATGTATGTGATTTGTATCAGCCTCGAGTTGTGTAGTTTATGTGTGTAGGTATGTGCAAAACGTACGTGCGTGGGTTAGCACACGGAACGTAAGCTGAAGAATGCTCGCTTTATATCTAATGAAATCAGACGCCTAATCCTTCAGGTCGAAGACATTATAAAAAATCTGGCAGTAAATACCAAGGAGAGGTGACTGTCAACCTTCCCTGGAGGAGTGCCTATGATTCTGTGTATGTGATGAAGTGCAAAATCGAAAACCTTTATATCAGTTAATTAAATATAACAGTCAGCTGTATGAAATACGTTCGACTATCAACCCTCCCAGGCGGGTGAATATATCAAAATGTATTTTACGGCATTCATGAGTGTTACCGGTGTTTTTGCTTACAATGTAAATATACCTATGCGTATAGTAAAGGATGCATGGGTGAAAACTTATGTGTTGCCAGTATGTATGTAGATTATACTTGCCCCTGGTGCAACGCTCACGCGCCAAGACCTGAGGGCATAGATTTTACCACAAAATTACATCTACGCCGTGGGTTTATCAACCTTCAGAAACGGAAACCATTTACAGAAAAGCTAATAGGTTTCACTAAATAAAACTCGACCAACCTTGACACAGCTGGAACTCCGCACCTGTTTTATATCTTCAGGTCAACTGTGCTAGCACTTAGTAATAAAATAGTGGTTTGAAAGCAATAGTTTAGGCACTATCATAGTATTTCGATCAAAATTATCAATGGCCTCGATAATCTATTTGTTACTTAATGTTGAGTTCTTATACAGAAATTAATTTCGAGCTCAAAAAGTTGCAATGCAAATTTGCTATACGAAAAGAAGTTCTGGCAAAATTATTTAGTGTAATCCAAATATTCAGAAATGATGATTGCAGTTTATTGTTTGAAAATTATCATCTAATCTTAATCTCATTTTATTATTTATTACCCATATATATATATAAATATATATATATATATATATATATATATATATATATATATATATATATATATATATATATATATATATATAAGGATAAGTACATACTTGATTATAGACTTGTTGAATCTCACTCATATCGATTTCATGTTTCATTTTTAATGTTTCTATTTGATTTTCTAATGTAATTATTTTTCGTTCTAATTCAGTTTGATATGTATCTGACTCCTAAATAAAAAGAATGGGATACAACGCAAGAACGGTTTGTTAATTTTTTTTTATTGATTAAAAACTTTCATCTATGTATCAGCAGTGCAAAATATTTAAGTAATATGTGATTGTTATGACTGTGTTAGCAGTTTTTTATGTCACTTATTACTTATACTTGCAAAAAAAGAGAAATCACAGCAATTCCCACGATGCGAAGTATAAATACCAAGACTGATACAAGGGATGATGTATTAAACCCAAAAACACAACGACGATGACCCTAGTCGAAAATACACTCATTTATGTATTGATTGTACATCCATTTTAATTATTAATTAGAATAAAATCACATATATGAAAAAAATACCCAAGGTTATAACAAACCACATGCTACATGTCGTACTTAGCATAATTGACGTTAATTTAATACAAGAATATTGTATCTTTAATAAGCAGTACATTTAAATAAATTAATGTTATACCAAGCAAAATATAACACTGAAAAAATCAAACTGAATGCTAAACTGAGTAACTATCACATTGAATTGAAAACGGCTGTAATTCTTGCTGAACAACATTCACAATGAAGAAGATAATCTAATTTTACCTTTTAATCCCATCATATCAGTAATAAATTTACAAATATAATTTCAACTTTTAAAGTGTTCACCTATTCAAAGTTTATTTAGTGTGATAGAATTATATAGATATCATTACCAAGGTTTGATTTGATAATTTCGAATAAATTGAGCATTGGGTTGATTGTATAGAGTTCAAAACCCAATAAGTAAGTAATGAAAAGACCAGTACTTCTTTTCATGGTACATTAGTTTCTTTCTTTTGTTTTGAAATTTTTTTATCGTTTATTTTATTATCAGTAAGGGGTTTTGTGAAGATTTTAGAAATTTCAATAGTTGAAATCATGAGTCGATTGAAGCTAGATCATTATGGAAAATCTGGAAGCACTGGACGGCCGTTTTGTTCTAGTATGAAACTACTCGACAGTGCGCATCCACGACCCCCCCCCGCGAGATTCGAATCCAGGTCTATCAGTCTCGCGCGAGCGCTTAACCAATAAACCACTGAGTCAGCATCCAACGGTGTTAATGTCTAACTTCAATCAATCCACGAAATTGCGCCGCCGTACACCATTGTCTTCAATGAGCTGATCGTGGATGCGCACTATTGAGGAGTCCCATTCTAGGATGAGACGTCCGTCCAGTGCTTCCACGTTTTCCAAGGTACTCATGGTTTATTTTATTCTTAGAAAACAGTTTGAAAATTTGAACTAACAAACATACTTTCATTGTAGTATGAATAATCTATTTTAGTAACATATTTTGATAATAGTAATGAGTATTTTAAGTATTAACACCATAATTTCTTTTTTATCTCGAATTAATGTAAAATAAAAAGTAAAATCTTTATCGGAAGATTTGTTTGATTTATCAAACAATATTTACTTGGAAAATATTTATTACACAGAAATATGATGGAAATATCTTTGGAAAATGTAGTATATTCATACATTACCAAACTAATGAAAAACTTCAATGACTAAAAGAAAGTTAGGAAGAGAACATATGTATTTTGGCAGAAAAAAAGGTACTAATTTGAATTTATAAATCAATTACCAGAAGACTACTTTCCAAGTGAAACCAAGTGAAAGTGGGATCAAGAGAATTCTTATTAGAAATCTACTCTACAAAAAATATCATACATATTAATGATGAAATGTACATTTTACATTGGACAAGTGAAAATATACCATTTTCGTAATAGCATTACAAACGTTTAGCGGAAAAAAAACTAAATGTGCGAAATTGTTGTCTAAACTTAACGTAAAATAGGAAATTAATACATATTTCTTATAATCAATTATTTAATTCGCTTCATCATTAATTATATAAATTTGTTTATTTGTTAAATTTCAGAATTCTATAAAACACCAATGTTACAAGTCATAGGCAATATGAAGAACTATAGCAGACCACGTGCAATTGAGTTTGTTCACATTCAATCCGCTTAAGCCCTTTTGTTAACTTATTTAACGGACAGAGGCATCCGTACTATAACAACTTATCTATATCGTTGTACCTTTATTATTGTTGTGCTTGTATGAAATCTGTATGCTTGAACATTGCTTACCGCCCTCGCATATATTCATTCTGCTAGCTTTATTATTAGCTGCTTAATTGATTCGATGATCCATTCATTTCCCTATATATATATATATATATATATATATATATATATATATATATATATATATATATATACATTTAATCCTATATACTCTCTCGGCTCGTTCACTCATTCGCCTCTCTGCTTTGTGGTCTGAGTTATCTGCTAATAAACTGTAGTCGCTGCTTCTCTTTACGTTCTGATTTTAGACACCGTTGAGGATTATATGATAACGGTCACGAGGGTGATTGGTTAACGAAGCACAGCCACTACAGAACTATACATTTGATATACATACATGAATCCAACAATAAGTTAATTGTATGCATTTTTCATTGTACTCGCAAACTTACTGTTATTTTTTTTAGTATAATTTCAACTTTTAGATCGTTGTTAAGTGAACTTAATAAACTTTCACTTGATGGGATAAGTTCAAAAATGAAATTCATCTTTATATTCTTGTACTGAATCATTCACAGGTTGTATAAGATAATAAATAACAATATGAAAAAGTTATGAAATTATACATAACCCTGAAATAAGAATTTTGTTCGTACCATTAATTATAAAAAGATATCTTTTATTTTTCAAAGTTGAATTCACAAGTCGATCTAAACTGAACCACCATTAAAAACCTGGAAGCACTGGATGGCCACTTCATTCTCAGCAGTGTGCATCCACAATCTTGTAGGCGGGACTCGAACCCAAGAACTCCGGTCTTATGCGAGGATGATTAACTTCTAGACCAGTGGGCCGGCATCTAACAGTGTATATATCTAACTTGAATCGATCTTTTAATTGCTAAATAGATTCATTTCAGCTAAACAAACACATGAATTTAATTCAGTTATATTAATACACAACAATATAATATCTATTATTTTAATGAATATATGAATATTCGACTAAAGAATTGAGTACTACATGAAAAACTAAATTTACTTTTTGAATAGTTTTCATTTTATCTTGATAAAATTTTGTTAGATCTTTTTGTTCTTGTAATTCTTGTTTCATTGTTTCAATAAATGAATCTTTTTCATCTTTTAATTCATTCATTTTAATTTTCCATAATTCAAATTTTTCTTTTTCCCATTCAACTAATTCTTTTGAATGTGCTTCAACAGTTTGAACTTTTAATTTTTCTAAAATTTCTTGATTACGACTTTCATGTAATAAATTCTGTGTATTGGTTAATGTTTCACTAAGTGTTTGAATTTCTGTTTGTTTAGACTAAAATAAAATAAGTAATTATTATAAAAAAAAGAAATATATTAATATATAGTTATGCTATCTGTATGTGAGTTCTATCTACGGTCTAATATCTATTCACATGATTACACTTCTGAACGTTTTTTGTATACTATTGAAACACTATCGAGTTTTCAACAATTGATATAAGAAACGAGAAAATTAACTATTTATTTTCTATGTCACAAATCAATCATAAAGGAAGAAAGTTAAATAGTATGTTCATTCATAGATTATTCAACTATTGATTTATACTATTAACTAATATAGCTACACTGATTTATTGCACATAAAGGAGGGCTGCATTGAACAAAATGCAGTCATATGTAAATTGTGTTAAAAAGCCTTAAAATGTTGGTTCAGTATCATGAATAAGTGGCTGAGGAATAATATGAGTTGGACTTATAGTTGTACATCTTTAAAGGTCATCTAGTTAGATTATTGTGACTTATGTATCTTAGCAGTAAAAACTAAATGACTTCACATATTAAATAAGCTATTTAAGTATTAGTTTATTTGTATTACATTATGATTGTGAAAGTAATACTAGAATTGTTCATTCCAAGTGTTGATTGACGATCATCGCTAATATCTATCTTCAGAGCATTTGCTAGAAAAGTAAACCAAAATTATATGTTAGTTAATCAATAAAATTCTATGCATTTACAAGATTAAACAACATAACATTGGTCATTATTTGATAAAATGATTGACATAAACTATTTATATTACTAATAATAAATGATAAGCTTTTGAAACAAAACCAACCACAATACGTACGTACACACACCCACATACATTTTACTTATAAATAACATTTTCCACATAATTCATAATAAATAATTGAGTAAGATTTACCAGTAATTTATTTTGTAATTCTTCAATATTATCTGTATAACACGATCTGATATCATTGATAGCTTGAATTTTTTCTTTTTGCATTTGTTCAACCAATTCATTTAATTGAACAGAATGAACATCCATTAATTTAGATATTTCCTTACTCTTTTATTAAAATGAAAATAATAATAAAAAAATCAAATTATTATTGTTATATTTTGCAATGTTTTAAAGTATTTAGAATAAATTGCGAATGTGATTTAGAGGTTAAGTGAAGGCCCATCAAAATTAGAACTTGGATGGGTTAGTTCAGTTACAGAAATCCTAAAATTGAATGAAATGACTGTCTAGTTTATTTTGATTTTCACTAGTCTTTGGGTTGATATTAGTCGTTTATAAAAATCACTCACGATATTATAGTGAATTTTATACAAGGATTTTTTTAAAATCTTTGCCAATATTTAAAGTGATTTGTTAATGTGATCTGGAAAATTATTTCTTTCTAGTTTAAGACTGTTAATCAGTGTTCATTCATAACTTCATCGTGAATTGAATTAGAGTTATTCAGACCTCCAAATGTGGACTTAAACGTTAGCCAAATGAAATGAAATTCAATTGTTCTTATTTAGAATTTCACTTGGTTATTAATACAGTATGACTATTATTCATTACTTATCGGTTAAATGATTGTTTAATTCATGAAAGATTTACAATCTACCTATTCCCAAATCTCATTAATCCATTTCCAAGTTGGTCCTTAATGATGATATTACCATCATTTATTTTAATAATTTGTGGAAATCAGTTCAATGTGAAGAACGTTTTTGTCGAATTGAACTAAAATCCACTACTAAAATTAAGTTAGTTAATAATGACTACTAATGTTATGTATGCATCCAAATGAAAATCTTACGGAAAGACGAGATTTATTTAATGTTCGAAGCGATACAAGTGTCCAAGAACTTACTACCTTTAATACCAGTGAATAAATTCAATTTCAAAATCAATACATTTGACATGTACAGAATAAATTAGTCCGAATTTTAGCTAAAAATATCTTTTTTTAAAATGTATTATAACAATTCATTTGTTACAAGTCTTTACAAAATTTATATTTGATCTTTCGTTTGATTGTAGTATTTTACATATATCCAGAACGTTGAGTAAGAAGTACATTGCTTATTTATGACGTCTTAGTTACCAATCTAAATTACTGTTTAATATCAAACGATAATCATATTAGGTATAAGATTTCGTATTCGTACTGAACAGATTTGATGTTATATTTTAATAAAATCTTTGATATAATTTTTTTCTTAAAAATAGTTTACTGTAGCGGTACAATTCACGATATGAATGAATACTGAACATTCTTTAATCAGAAAAAGTTAATAAATTTTATCAACTATATATTATTGTTTGATATTACTCATACCAGTGGGTTGATATATTATACTTTACGTAAGTTTAATTCTGTTTTTAATAAGTAGTCAACGGTAATTTTTGTTGGAAACAGTCAATTTACATCCAAAAAGTAGATGCTTAAATGTGATTCCTTAAGCTAATGTCTCTAATAAATAGTTTGGTTTGCTTTTATTGAGTTGAAATTTCATTGTCTACTAAAAATATCATCCATAGAGGTTTTACCAAGTATCATATCAGAATAGTTATAATTCATCTAATAGAAAGGTTTATAGGAATAAGTTTAATAAATAAATTATTTTGATTATTTTCATTAAAAAATATATTACAGTGATCGATAAGTACATTTTGTAAATTATATCCGTGACTGTATTTTGATTGATAATATATTCTATTAAAAAAACTACTGTAGTATTTGTGAGTTAAGAAATTTAATCTAAATGTTAGAAACTTCACCTTCAAATGAAGAATATATTATACTTATGCTTAAAGATAAAAGCATTACAATATGGTTAAATTAACTTTGCAGATAATATAAATATATTTGAATTATGTATTGAATAGTTGAAAATTTCTAGTTTACATGGTTCTTTAGATGATTACAGTAATAATTACTGACAGAATATGTTTTAAATAGTGTAGGAAATACTGTAAACTGTATATTTATGAATGACATAGATATAAAACATTTGGCAATATGAAATGAATAATAAAGTAATGTGTTTTTGTTTTTGTTTCAAGATAACGCGAACAAAATACATCTTTGATTTAGACTATATCGTTATGTCATCATTATTGGATGAATTAATCATTGAATCATTGTAACTTCTTAGATTAGACATTTTTTATCGTTTTGACTGATAACTTAAATAATTTAATCAATAGTGAAGATAAAGAAAATATAATAAAATGGTTTATATGAATGTTATTAATTGTTCTTTTAATCAAGATTAAAACTTGTATTCAAATTCTACTGGAAAATATATTACATATTGTATAATGAATTGTAATTAATAAAATGAATTATAAATGATAATAAATAATTTAAATTATTGGAAAACATTGAACTTACTTTTTCAACAGATTTGCTTTCTAGAATCTCTTCGTATTCACTACGAATTAATCTTTCTCTTTCACGATGTTCTTTCATAATTTCCATATTTTCATGTCTATTGTTCCATTGATTATTAAAAATATACGTTTTAATTATAAATAATATTATTATTATTACTGCTAATGTCAATTTCATACAGATGCGATTTGTTCAATTCCTTTCAACAAATTAAGTTAGAAGTTGGATTAATTGCGTTATGTTTTTACACAAAAGTTTAAAGATATTTCAATATGAATGACTTCTTCTTCTTCTTCATTACTTTGTATTGTTAGCCACTTACTAAAATCATTATTTGATTCCTTTTTATAATGTTTTCTTTTTTATTGCTACTTAAGATTAAATTTTAAGAGATAGACGAATGAATTAAAAGAAAAACGACAAATAATGGAGGCAATACTAGGTTTTACACTTTCATTTGGTGCTTTGTTAGTTTTGTACTATTCTCTAAAGTTGTATATCACTTAAATTTACACAGAAAAACATGAGTTTAGACCGTATATAGTAAACCCTGATGAAACATAGTGAATAGTTTCGAGAAATGAATTGAGTCGGATTTTAAACAATTACCAGATTGATTAATAGTAAGTTGTATTTAGTGAACTTTCATGTCTCTTCACTTATTTTTGAGTAGAGTGTTTAAATTTTGTTACAATATTCTATAAACTTAATTTTCGTAAAATATAGATACTGAAGTATTTCAGTATGAGATTTAATACCTATAAGCTTTACTGTACTAGAATGAATAATAACAATCCAATACATTCACATAAGGTCCTAATTTTTAGCATATTAACTTTTACAATCGCTGTAAAATAGGAACACTTATTTGAAAATGTTAATGTAAGTGCACTTTACCACCAAATAGATAGTGGTATAAGTTGTTGCGACGTTAGTATGCAAGATTAAAATTGCATAATAATTTGCAGTTTGTATTCTTGTAGATGTTTCGTTCTTTTCCCATGACAGCTTAACAATGTAACCGATATATAATCTAGCAGGTCTATACATCCAAACTGTTTTTCACAGAAACAAGTAATAGCACCACAAGGTCAAAGATAAAACAGAAAAAAAAGGTAATCAAAATAAACGTGCAAATAGTAACATCATAACTATGACAACAATCGTTCAAATTTCATTTGGGCAAAACAAACTTTTAATCACTTGTCAATAAATTTTAAGAGCTCACTTGATTCTAAAGTTTGAACTAGCGATAATATCAAGAAAAGTTCAAAAGCCTTGGAACTTAACTTTTCAACTTAGAAAATGAAACATACAATTAGCTAGTGGAATAGTTGGACATTTCGTGAACTCAAAATCATCAAATAATTTGGTTTAAGTGAAATGCAAACCGATCACTTGTTAAACTTAAAAGCGTTAGCCATTCATGTTGTTAAACGTAAGTTATGGATGCAAAACAGACAGGTGCAATCCATCACTATTTCAGAACCCTGAAACATAACTTTTTATAAGTGGTAATATGGTTGTTAATGTTTTTTAACGATTCATTATTATTACTACATTTTCTCATACTTGTTAAATCAACAACATCGGTGGTGAAATTCCGTCAATTGGTTAAAGTTAGACATTAACACCACGGAATGCCAGCTAATTGGTCTAGAGGTTAAGCGTTCCATAGGTCCTAGGTTCGAATCCCTCGAGCAGGACTGTGGATCCGCACTGCCGAGGAGTTCTATACCAGGACGAAACGGCCATGAATTGCTTACAGGTTTTTTATGGTGGTCTAGCTTCAACTGACTCATAAATTCAACTATTAAATTCCTAAAATCTCTACAAAATCCCCCCTCTCCATTTATCTGTTAGTTTGATTAGAATAACAATGTAAATCAAGTAAAAAATTCATGACCTGAAACATTTCAGGAACTGTGACCTGTATCAATTTATCATTCATGAATATGTCTATATCTATATGTAAATAAGAAAGAATGTTTACCTTAAATTTTCTTTCTCTTGTTCAATTTCTTTAATCGTCTTATTTAATTTTTGTAATTTCTCTTCGAATTCAGTAGTTTGTTGTATTTGTTCATTGATAGAATGATTTATTTTTAATTCATATTCTTTTGTTATAATATCAGAGTTTTTAATTTCATCTAATCTCATTTGTTTTAATTTCTCTTGATATGTCTTGATGAAGATGATAAATAAAATAAAATTACATTTTATTTATTAGTAATATAATACCGATTTTCATTGTGATTTACTTGTCAAGTATGAAACCAATGCTATTTGTGGCTGACATTAACTGTGGTTAGTTCTGAATTACGTTTATTTATTACACTGCTAATAGATAAAGATGTTATAAGTAGAAATAATTTGATAAACATGTGTATTCGCTATTACAAACTAAGCATTGGAATAGAGGGTTTGTGAAGATTATTGAATTTTATAGTTGACATCAATCATTGACCATAGTTAGACAACTATTGAAAACCAGGAAGCACTGAGCAAATATTTTGTTCTATTTTGGGAATGATCAACGGTCCGCATTAATAACCTTATCAGGGACAAAACTCATGACATCCAGGTCTCTTGGAAAGAGTTTAACATTTAGTTCACTAAATTAGATGGTTTTTAAATATTGAGAATGAATTGGTGTTAGAATTGTGAATTTTTAATTTTCGACGCAATGATCTCAAGGTCAACTGCTCATCATAAAACATGAGGGTCTTAGTTTCGATCCGTCGGAAGGGTTGCGGACGACGCTAGTGTGGAGTCCCCAGTGATTCCTGGTTCTCAGTGTTTTGTCATACATGGTATTGTAGCATGACGTTTGTGGAACAACATTTAACATTAGGTTCTAAACAGTAAGTGAATCACTGAGAAACACCAGCTTGAATATCTCAAAAGTTAAAAATAGGTCCACAAAATCATAAAAATGTCGTACTACAGACAGTTTGTGTCAACGCAAAACATAAATGTAAATACATTAGTAATAAACAAACATTTTCCATTTCCATCAATTCAACTTTGTGATTTTCTTCTGTACTTTTCAATTTCTCTTTCATTTCATTCCTTTCATTTTTTGTTTCATCTAATTCAGTTGTCCATTTGCTTCTCTCAGCAGTTAACTGATTAAGACGGCACATTGTGACTTCTAATTCCTACAAAATAAACAAGCCGGAAATAAAGAACTAGGTAATGATATATCATCAAATGCTAGAGGTTACTTGTACCAAAGTAATAATGACGATCGGTTCATAGAATAAAACGAATTCAGTTTATTTTATTACATACTTCGGAAGAACAATAATAATAAAAACATACAGCATAGCTTTCATCTCAAAATGCCATCTTCAAGTGGACTAATGGAGACCATGATAATTCAAGTAGCTATTTCATCCTAGATCTTAAATCGATGAAAAAAATTATTCACGAATTCTAAAGTATTCAAAAGCGTCGTCACCAGATTTCATGCCAAGCACAATGCATTAACACATTTAATATTTGTTTCACAATTACCATGGATGAAATCTAATGAACGAAGACTCTGAGAATAACTATGAATATTTTTTCCAAATCTAGTCACTACCTTAATAATACCTAATTGTTTACCAGTCTTTTACCTATAAATTAGGAAAGAAAATTATCGATGATCACTTACGATCTTGTCACTAGATATTGAATAGATTTCCCTTATATTTGTTTATAGATAATAATTATGAGATCTCTTGTTTCAGTTTGACGATTCGAATCCTGTTTTCTATGGCGTCTTGAACTAAAATTATGTCATTCATTATAGTTGAACTAAATAATTGAAAAGAACAAAGTGCCTGCCACAAAATTTTATTCTTCGAAATATTGTCCTGAGAAAAATCATAATCGAAAACATGCAAATAAACAACTAATTTAGATTTTCTATCTGTGAAAAATGAAATCTAAACACCGAGTGAATAAGGACTCGAATATAAAAAGTTTAAAAAAAGATGTAAACTGTTTTTCAGCATTTGTTTTTTTACCTCTTCTAATGCAGTGATAATTTGTCTTAAACGTTGCTGTTCGGCGGTAAATTCTTGTTTGATACTCATCAAACGTTTTTCTGTAGAATAACGTTCACTAGCCTCCTCTTCATTAACTCGTAATATCTCATACAATTCATCGCGTTCATTAATGATTGCCATGATCTAATGAGTAAGCATAAAATGTCAAATTGATATAAAACAAATTAGGATCTTAGTACTTCTGGATTAAATAAAATAGGCAGGTTAACACTATCAATACTATGGTGGTTTATATATATATATATATACAGTCTTCAAAAAATATACTGTCTGATCAAATTTCCAGCCTCGCCGTATTCCATCGGCTTTTACCTTATGCTTTTATTTTGTTCTGAGTAACCGCGATTTTCAACAAACTTGAGATTTGCTTAAGAGGTTATTTAAAATGGTCAAGTTATGGTGTTATGCATTTGGAAAAACATATTAAGGTCGGTAACATCATAAAATGAAAAACATTTGAATATATAGTTATTTTTCGAAACTGGTAATTGAGGAATAGTAAAGCTGTAATCAAAAAAGGCGACCATATGTTTTGTTTAGTTAAATTTCTAAAAGGTTATCCGGAATAATTATACTTTGTTATTTCAAATTCTATTATATTGTACAATTTCTTACAATCTTGTTGAATTTATAATTGAAATAGCGTGCTTTGTAGATTGCATCAATACTATATGATCAGATTTATATTATGTATTCTCATATAAACATCAAACTTGATTAAATTAAACTAATGGTAATAATAATATTTTTAATTAATACTACGGCTTACTTCTTCTTTGCTGAGAGTTATACCAGATATTTGTACATATTCATTAACCTGATTAATGTCTGCCTTCAAGTGATCACATCTTCCTTTCAAAGAAAATGACTGTGAAGTTATACTACGGTCAAGATATTGTTCATTTTGCCGTATTTCACATGATAATCGACTATAAAATGGTGGATAATAATGATTATTGATAAAATCAGACTTTTTATTTGCATTCTGATCAATATTGTTGACAGAAGGAATAATAGTTTTGATTGAATGATCATACGTGACAGGAGGTAATTTTGATTTGCCATGAATTTCATTAAATATTTTCTCATTGCTAAAATGTACAATAATAATCAATACAACGTAAGAAAGTGTAGAATGTTATAGATTAGATAAAGTTACACTGTCATATACCGTGTTACTAATCTTATTTTCCAACCGTTAAGCTATTCTAAATAACTTGTAAACACAAATATAAGTTGGTCATAATTAATTTATTAAATAGTCACTGCATGACAATTAATTTCAAGCTTCCTAGTTGCATATAAAATCATTTCAAAACTAGACAGTGATCTAAAATGTAGTAGGTAGGTGATTTTTTCCGCTATTTTATTCAGTTTGAAATAACATTTCATTACAAATTTTTATTCTGTGATAAATTATTGACAAGCATAGAATCATTTAAAACCATTTAATCTTAAATTGTATCTTCTTAGTAGTAATCCAACGATATCTTACTATTTAGGAGATCTAGAAGTTCTGAGCTCAGTCTTATGTGACTGCTCGGTTTAGTTTAGTGTAAATCTTATTCTAATTCAAATTTCGTTCAAGTTATTCCATTTTTTCAGGTTGTGACATAATGATAGTCGTTTTTAGTTAACTTAGTAAAATAACAATTTTATTATTCAGGAGCTGACCTATAGAAACTAATGTAGTGACTTAATGACTGTTGATAAATTTACAGTATTCTAATTATTTCTATAATGCTATTGATTAATTTTTAAGGTTAACAACTTTTTAAAAGTAGTTTGTTAGATCAAATAAATCTTAATCTGTAGTTTTTTTACTCATCATAATATTAACCCTACCAAATCATTATGTCAAAAGTTCATTCAGAGGTTTACTGCTATTATTCTCAAGTGCACGCAAAACCGAGAAATATATTTATTTATCATTTATTTAATGTTACACGTTTTTCCTAAACTACTCATTTGTAATTGATTGGTTGTAGTGAGTATTTAATTGTTTAAGAGGGACAGTTTTCAACATAATCTTTCTGCATCTCACAAACTATTGAAAACAAATCAACTATAACTAGCTGTTTCCTCTTAAGTCAGATCTTCATAGTGTTGCTCACTTACGATCTAACTGAAGAATGAACTCAGAACCTTCAGAGATCATGATGTGGCTCAAGGTAAAAGTGTTAATCACTAGATACTGACTCACTGGTTTAAATTTGACATGAATGTTGCGATACTAAAAGGTTCTAATTTCGTTTCCTGATTGGATTCTGGTTAACCATTATCGATAAGTCACTAATCCGGTATAGAATACTTCTCATTTTAAACAGCTCACCAGTCAAAGTTAACATATGAAGAGGATTTACTACTACCTGTTGGTTTAAAGCCCTTTAAATAGTGAACAAAATTTTTTGAAACATAATCAATCAACTAAATAACAACACCCTTTATCTGAATTGAAATAATGAATATATTCGGACCGAGTGAGACAAAAAAGAAGAGTTAACAATTGTGTATATTTAACATATGTGCATTCGTAAATCAATGGTCTTACTGTATTGTTTTATGATTTAAATTGTTTATTTTTCTTGATTCACATGATTTCTCAGAATAATAACCTTCTTTCATCGATTTATTATTCAATAAACGTGAACCGTTTTGGTATGGTTCATTAGAGCCATTCATTAAATTAATGGATTGTATACAATCCCTACTCTATAAAATTAAAATTTAAAACTATTATATTTTACATGCAAAAGTAAGAAGAAAAACAAGCTGTTCAATTTAACATTTTTGACGTAGGAATTTTAATGTTAAAAGCAAAATATTCATAAAAGTAATTGGAATATATAACAAGTGATCGAGTATAATTGTGATATTAAGGAATACATTTCCCAAAACAGTTTGATAGAATTTCAAGACATGAACAAGATTTATGTAGAAGAATAAAGTATTTTAACTACAGCGATGTACACCTGATTTCTTGCTTCATTTTACTGAACAACTGAATTATAGTAATTTAACAGTCCAATTCATGAGTCGATTAAAGCTAGACCATCTTAAAAAACCTGGAAGCCCTAGACGGCCGTCTCGTCCTAGTATAGAACTCCTCAGCAATGTGTATCCATAATCCCTCTTGAAGGACTCAAACCCCACTCAGTGCTTTCAGGTTTTCCATGGTCTTTTAGCTTTAATCGACTCATGAATTCAACTATTAAATTTATTTATTTATTTTTTATAAATTACAAAGACAATAGAAGTTAAAATTATTCAAAATTTACCATGCTGATATATAATGCAAAAAGTAGGTATGATGAATCTTAATTTACAAATATATTTAATCGACTCAGAAAAATATTTGAGTGTTATATCTAGAGTTTAGATTCTTAATATATCGCGTATGACTTGAGCACTCGATCGCTAGAACCCTCTCAAGTAGCAAATGAGAAGACAAAAGACAAGTGAAAAGAATGCTATTCTAAACAGTATCGATTGTGGTACAAAACAGTAAGGTTTTTATAGTTTCTAGTAAAAACCAAATCATCATTATAGTCATCCAATCCTCACACAGGGGATTACTAGCATTTGACCAATAGGGATTCTGGAATATTCTTCCCAAAGATGATTGGATAGAATATCTTCGGCTCGTTCTGAGCTTCTCAGGCTCACCCGTGTACCATCCTCGCAAAAAGTTAACCTAATTTCTAAAATGTATGAAAGAATAAGAAGGGACAAATCGAGCGAAGAAAATTGTTTAGTTGTTATTCACATGAGTGTGTTGTTAAGATTTTATTTTATTTTCAATTCACTTTCCAGCAAAAATAACATTCATTCGAGACTTATCTACTTCCTCTTTTTAAATTGTGCTACCTAAAAACTGACATAATTCTTAGGTAGAGAGTTACTTTAGATAAGACTTCAAATGAAAGAGAGATTGCTTATATCCATTAAAACTTCTGGGTCTAATATTCAGCATACTAAATGATTATGTGAAAATGTCTAACGTTCAGACAAAGGCTCCATTTATTTAATAACTGTGACCCCTCTGTAAGCTTAAACACATTATCACAAGAATAATTAGCAACTTAAAAATAAAAGAAACGACAGAAATAAGTTTTTATGTTTCTCAAATATGTGAATGTTACTACTCACTTACCTTATTGTCTATCGGTAACGGTGGATTGATTGAATTCATTTCATAAGAGATCGAAGAGTTTGTATGATATTTTTCTTGATTACTCTTATTTTCAACAGTGGAATTATGTTGTAAATCAGAAGTATTGTCCTTTTTTGCAAAGATTGTTTGACTATTATGAAGAATAATATGATTTTCATCTGAATTTACATTGGAATTTTTCTGTGATAATGTATGCCTGAATGTTTAGATGAAATTTATACTTATTATGAATTAGGAAGCACATTATTTTTTCAGTATGTATTAAAACTTAACTCCACTGATAGATATCTCGTCAGCATATATGTGTTACATAGGATTTTGAAAAAAACATTTACATCCCAACATATACATCGTTTCTTTTCTTTAAGGTAACTTTATACAATTAAATTGATAAATTTCAAGTTATCACCGATATCTATATTATTATATGGGTAATTGACACATGTGCAAAAGTTTCTAAATGAAGATTCAGAAATTACTGAGATAAGTTATTTACTAGAGGGTATGTTTGTGTTAGAAGAGAAAGGGCAACATATGAATCACGGTATGAAATTATGAAAAAGATTTGTGAAGTGATCTGAGATTTTTGACAGTATTCGATCTGAGTTAAATTGTTCGGTAGTAAGGTTCCCTCTACCTTTCCAAACAACTGGATTGCTGTTTTATTCCACTAGAACTTCTGGATCCATGTCTAAAAATTAGTCACTAACGAAAAATTCGTTATTATTCATTATGGTAACTGTGCTAATCGGTGTAAATTTTGGGACGAAAGTTTATGTGAAGTAATAAACAAGTGTAAAACGACTCTCTGTCTTCTATTTTCAATAGTTTTCATTCTGATGCTATGAATGTATTCCATTTTAAAATTTATCAGTTCAATCATTTAGCCCACAATGAATGAGTGATTATCTTGTTTATTAAAACTAGACATTAAAAGACTGTTTTAATGATTTAGGTAATTATGTAAATATCACTAATCTTTCGTTAGTGTTTACATCCACAATTAATCTGACCTTATTTTTTAAGTTTTAAAATCTGATGACAGATATATGACAGAATTGAAAAATGAATAGCTACATAAACAACTTTTGAGAACTAAGGAGGTCTATGAGTGTAATCATTGACAGGGGGAGTACTACTTCACGTTTTTCCTCTATAATTCTTCAATTATTTAACTGTATAAATGTATCTTATATTTTTTATTGTTAACCTTAGTCTTCTTAGACTAAAACGATTCATCATAGACAATTCAAAAGTACAATAAAAACGTTATAATCTGCAGCGGTAAAAATCTTCAGCACATGTAGTTCATTTGTTTTGGAATTTAATTTAAGAGAAAATTAAATGTAACCTTCTTTTTCTGTCACCTATCACTTCGTTAAAAAATTTATCAAAAAATAAGTAGGATTAGACCGATATTTAGCCATGGTTCATGCCCCTCTACGATATGCACACTGGTGACCTAATATGGAGAGAAAGCCAGGTCACATAGGCTTATTAGTAAGTAAAATACAATAAGACCACCGAGTCGAAATGCAGTTGTGCACACTTACGATCATTTAGTTCGACTGGTTACATTTGTCACCAGTTACGACTGTTTAGTCGGATATGTGTAAATGATGCCAAGTTAAGATTACTATTCAGTTATTTCTTTTGTGTCGACTAGTTTTATTCAAACGAAGTTTTTGTCATCAGCGAATTTCAACGATGGTTCAACTGAATACCTTAAATTAGCACCTATCATATATGAGTAAGAAAACTAAATAATACTTGCGGCAATGCACTCTTTATAATTCTTTCGGTCTGCTGAACAAAACAGTACTTGAACTTAATTTGAAAGACGATAATTTATTCACTGTATACATAAATAAACATTTTTAGTTAAATAAATAGGTACTACTTACCACGTGGGTAGTAGTGTTACTGTACTTGAAGACATTTTTATCTCACCACACAACGATTGAACTGGTTGATATGAATTAGTTTTATGTGTATCTGTTTTAAATAAATACAAAATATAATTTATTAGTACTGTAAATAATAAGAGAATTAAAGACTATAAATAAATACTCTCTCAGATACTCCATAGTATCACAGAACGTTCCATGGTGTTCTACTATCCATACTGTCAAATTCTTTTTCATAATCAATGAAAATGATGTATAGTGACGAGTTCCGCTCAACCGATTTTCCAACAATGATCCGCAGTGTCGCAATTTGGTTTGTGCATGACCGATCCCCATAGATTCCAGCCTGTTGATCTCGAAGTTGGGCATCTACTGAGTCTTTCATCCGGTTCAGCGACTCTCTGTTGAAGACCTTTCCTGATACTAACAGTAGTGTGATATCCGTGTAGTTCTCACATTTGCTCAGATCTCTTTTCTTCGGTATGTTGACGAAATGTCCTTTCCCAAATCTTCCTGAATTGAACGTGAAGAATTTTTGCATATACTTCTATATCTGACTTTACTGATTCGGCCCATATATTGTCAGGTCATGCTAGCTTCCCGCTTTTGATTTGTCTGATGGCCATCCTGATTTCTTCGATCTTTGGTAGGGCGACATTTATAGAGAGGTCCATGGATGCTGCGTTGATTTCCCGTGCATTCAGTGATGCTGATTTATTCAAGAGTTTCCAGAAGTATTCTTACCATATGTTCCTCTATTATTGAATCTCAGTGATTGGCTTGTCTTCCCTGTCTTTGACTTGTTGCTATGGTTCACTATGTTTTCCTGCTAGTCTCCTCGTTGTATCATCTGGTTGTCAAATATTCCCTCGTTCTACAGCCTATTTCACGGTCGTCTCTAGATCTTCCATGTATTTATGGTTGTCGTCATTAATGCTTCACTCCACTTGCTTCTTTGTTTCTATATATTCAGCTTGTGCCTTTACTTTCTGTGTTCTTTTTCGATTGTTGTTAATTGCTGTCTTCTTCAATTTTCTTTCTTGAATCTTTCCCACGGTTTCCATAGAGAACCATTCTTAATGATGATGCTTCTTGCAACCAGCACCTACTCCTTATTGTCCTCGTTGCTATCATTGGTGGGTGCATCACACTGGATAACATTAATCGTGATTCCCATCTTTTTGTTTAGAAGGTTGCTTTGATGATCTTGGATTCATGAGATTTCTATCCTATAAGTGCATTACGTGCTTTTTTGGACAGCATCAGAGCAACTCTCTGAGTATGTGGAACATTTTCCTCTCCGTGACCGGAGTACAGCAGCATCTCACCCTTGTCTAGCCCTTGCTGTCTATCTTGGGTTCAATGGGTTTCGCTGTTTCCGAGAACCGACAAATTGTATCTCCTCATATGCGTTGCTATTTGACTGATTCTTCCGGTCTCCCACATTGTCCGGAAGTTCCATATTCCTATGTTAATTGTTGCCCTGGTTATTAGAAGGGGTACCATCCGCGTGACTTCCGAAGAACCTTGGCTTTCATCACTAGTTGTCATAATTCTTCCTTGAACTCGGAGGGCAGAGTTTAAGTTGTTTATTCTAATTAGAGATTTTTATCAAGGTTGTTTTCTAAGAGATGGTGTTGCTGACCACATTTCTAACAGTCCTCCTTTACCCAGGCTTGGGACCGGCGGTATCTCTAGAAGACCTATAGGTGGAATAATCGAGTACTGAAAGACTAATTACTATCACTCTATCAATTATTCAGTACTGACAAAAATGTGATTAACTCAACATTTTCAGTTACAGCTTTATTGATATGAAATTTAATTGGATTGTTAACTCGTTAAATATTCAAAGAAATTCAGCAAGATACTGTTTATGACCTACATTTTCGGTATATTGACCCTCATTCAAATAGGTATTTTTGTAACTCAAATAAATACGTTCTTCGACTGAGTTATCTACTACTAGTTGATAGCCATCAATTTTTAGTCTTAACCTGATATACTTTATTTTAAATATGAACAATAAGGACTATCAAGTTTAATTCAATAAAAAGGAGAAGTATTATAGAATTTTCATGCTGATTTGTAAAAATAAAAAAAAACTAGTGATGCCTAGTAATATGGTTGTCAGAATTTGTCTACTAGAAATAACCTATACAAGCGTAATCAAAAAATAAAACATTTACATTTAAATGAAATTTGTGTTATGCATTTTATGACCATGTTTTGTATAAAAGATGCTTTCAATATTCACTATTTCTGCTTTTGATTGTTTCTTTTTTTGACATTAAATGTTAATTTAAAATTTGAAGGTTATATAATTTGCTTGCTGTGTACATTTTAATAGTTATGTTAAACTATGGTGAGTAATAATAAAGTATCCTACTAGAATATGCATATCATTCAAATATAATAGATCTTTATAGAGTTTAAATAAACTGAGTTAAATATTACAATGAATTCTAAGATCCAGTATAATGTTTAACCTTTCTATGTATAAAATGATAAAATAATAATTTTATTTCTTTTCATATTATTCATTAACTGGCAATGGTATCAACCATTTTTATTCGTAGGAATACATGAGAGATATCATATAATATAGGAATTTATTATTAGGGAAGCATATAAAATGCTATATATATATATATATATATATATATATATATATATATATATATATATATATACTGCTTAGTTTGGAACTAGAGTTATAAGTAGTAATTACATCAATTTAGACAAGTCTATTCACATGATCATTTCTGAGTATAAAAAGTATTTCTTTGTCAGATTTTGGTTAGTTATTTAAAATAATGCTAAGATTTAAGATGGAACTTAGTGATAATCGACAGAAAGCCCTGAAACTGGATTGCACGCTATTTTGAACGTGTCAGAAAAATATAACAGTAAATGAAAGTACATTGTATTTTGATAAGTAAATGGATTGATAACTTAATATTTTTTGTGCTATACTAGTGGACAAAAGTGAAGAAAATATTAAAAGATTTGTTCAGCATTCAATTTTTTGGTGTAATATAATTAATAGTATCTTTAATAAGATTAACAATTAACACTAGTTGCTTCTAAATACAAGAGATTTATCAATTGAGTACACATATCTCTAATTTAACATGTATGTTACTAAACTCACGTAGAAATAAATCAATGAAATTCTGTTGCTCTGTACTCAACTTACTTGATGAATAATACAAAGTTATCTCTGACCAAATACTGATTATGATTACTGACTTTTAATAGTGGAATGTAAGTTTCGAGTTTTAACTCCACTTTAGCAAAGAATAAAAAAGTAGAGGGACTAACAACAGATATTATTCTAATTTCGTATTTAGATGTATATATGAGTTCTCTGAACTAGATGAAGAAATAAACCGAATAAACTCTAGGGTCGCGAACAAAAATGAAGACAGTGTAAAAGGTCATCAGAAGGGCTTAATTTGATCCATGTGGACAGATTAGAAAATGTCATTTCCGCTTGAATTAAGCCCTAGTAGTTTTTCTTAGAACTATATAGTGAAACTTTTACATCTAAGTCATATAACTCAGAGAACAAAACACCATCAAATCCATACATTTTAGCTCTGATTCTCTTTCACTTAAAACTATTTATAAATTTTAGTAAACTCAGTATAAATTTTTGGTTATAAACCGGAGATTGAGATTGAAACGTCAATCATTTATTTAAATGTAGTAAAACATAATTTTCACATTATTGGTAATATGCATGAAATACACCATAAAATTAGTTAATATTTAGTCAGTTGTATGTTTAAATTAGAACCGTATATATGACCTGGTAAATTTTACTATACGTCTTTTAAAAAATATAGTAAAATATTCATCGGTACAACATATTTATGATATACATATTCAACAAAATACATGCTATTTAGACATGAAAATCAAAGTGTTCTAAATGATTCGAATCAATAATACATTCATACTAGTGGGTGTTAAAATATAACAAGCTAAAATGTATCAAAAACACAATCTGTGTGTTTTTACAACAGACTATTTTACATTATTGAGGTTTATATATACTGTTAATCTATTAGGATCGATTGAATTTCATAGTCTATTTCATCAACTATATTCAACGTAAATATTTTTTTGAAAAATGATCAGTTATTTTAAAAGCGTACAACAAAGCGACCTAAATATAATATTGTTTTGAAAATAAATCAATTTGAGAAACCGTTTTTGTATTGCTTGTTTGAATCATCCCATTGATGTTTAGGACTGCAATTGATCAATCTCTTATTGCCATATGCGTATATTGTGCGAATTGCCTCAGTATTACCTTAATTCATAAGTATTATGTGCAAAGATGTACGGTGGCTAGCAGTGGAATCCAGATACTTTCAGTTGACGAGTCCTAAATAGAACGAGACACGCGTCGTGAATTATACTGCTAAAACTGAAATATTGTATAATTTCGATTCCAGATACTTTTAAAATAAAACAAATCATGTCAAACCAAATAAATATCATGAAAACAATGTTTCCTGTTTATTGTCTATCTATTTTTCTAATCCTTACAAAACACCCAGTGAAATACTGTCATGCACTTGAGACATAAAAAAGCATTTAGTTAATTTACGCTCATTTACTTTCATTACTAACAAAGATGTATAATAGAAAATCACGTAATGAAATGAACAAGGGAGAATGTGTATAACATATTTGAGTGATCGTATCTAAAACTATTTGATCAATATATACGAATATTCGTCAAGATTAGAACGAATAGTTTGACAATAATTAGGCGCCGAGTATAGAGAATTCATTCTATGTGAAAATTATATCTGAAATAATCTCAGCTATTGAAATTTAAAATATTGCTAACGTTTCGTCCAGTAAACTGGTCTGGACTTCTTCAGGATAATAATCAGAATCATCAAATAAATATATAGCGTCTTATTTCATCAATAACTTTTTAAAATGATATATTACATAGTGAAGTTGGTAAAAATAAATAATTTCAATTATGTACTAATACGTTGTGTTTCAGAGAGTAGTTCTACTTCGACAGTGAAATTAGTTTTCATTCATAAAGAACACCAAGATAAATAGTTTGTCAATTATCCCTCACTAAGTAGATTAAAAGAAATGATAACTATGAATATCCAGGTTGTAGATAAGTCACTGTTACTTAGACAATGCAGCAAATCATTTAAAGACACCTGTTATTTTAACGAAGATGCAAGTTATCTCCAAAGTAATACCAATGAGACGATTCAAAATCGTTAAGTTTAATACAAGTGAAAATATTTACCAGACTATATTTAATCACTATCACAAATGCTGGAAAGAACAACCTGTCAGTGAATATTGAACATACAACGAAAATTTCATCCATCCAATTCTGAGCCTTGGCTCGTGTAGTGTATTTAGTGAGCTTTTAAGTTCCTAGCATATTGTTAAAACAACAGAGTAGTAATATCTTTCATTAAAGTAAATTTTGTCGATCCGTTTTTAAGATATAAATTGCAATTAGATGTGAGAAAACATAAAAGAGAACATTTGATTGTATTCATATATGAGTAGTCACATCATTCATTTAATGATTATTAGCCTACACAATCCTTTTTTAAAGGAAATTGTTACACAAAGACAGGAAGCATTTTAAATAGTGTAATTTACATACAACCCTTAAATATTTAGAAATGTATACATAGTTAATAACCATATGGTCTAGACATACCATTAGTAAATAAGCTTTCTGTAGCATAGAAAACAAAAATATAACGAACTATGTTATACAAAGATAACTTCCTATATACACTAAAGTGATCTAAAACAATGTTATAAGAAATATATAGAACCTATAGCAGTAATCATCTTTCAACACACACCGGATGGTATCAAAAACCTTCATCATTTGACACGTAGTCCGATGACAGAGAGACATATAAAGACTTCAGTATGATTTTTCTCATCAGTGTCAATATTTAAGGTTCACTCTAGTCGAGTACTGGTAACAAATTAAGAAATCATACTTTGCATCATTTAGTTGGTAAAAACAACTAAATGCACATCATAGAATTGTAGCATTGTTAGCTATATGCAACTTAAGGATTGGTCTCCATTTGAAAGTTAATCTTTTTTACAATTATTTTTTTCATTACTTTTTTTGTTAATACACTTTTTTATTGATCCCTTTCTCATTTGCTTTTTCTTTTATTATGTTATAGCGTCCTTACAGAATCACAGATTATGTCTAGTAGGTTGTTTTTTTGTTCGCAGATATCTTCATTCATCTAACTTCGAATAAGCTCCTTTTAAATTTTTCATCATACTGAATCTTAGTTGACATAATTTGTTTCAGTTTTCTCTCATTTCTTTTATGTTCCCAGTAATTAACTACATACCACAGGCACCGATTATTATGTGAAAGATACATATATTATCCTTTTCATTATTTCATATTATTTCTTTCTTAAAATAAAACAGCCGAAATTGTACTGAATCATTTATCTATCAAAAGAGAAATTATATCAGTCTCTTATGTTTTAAATATAAGTTATGGACATTACCAATGAGATTAACAATCATCTAGAAGTAATATATAAAATCTAATACAATAGGTATGTAGTGTCGGTTGCTATGCTAAGCTCATATAATTTATCCTAACTTCTAGACAGGCCAATTTATCCATTCTTCTTGAATCATGTTTTGACCTTGTTAATTATTCACTTATCAACCTAGACTGTTTTTATTTGAGCATGTGTGTGTACATCTTATCCTACTCAACACATGTTTGTAGCTTAATTTTGTGCGACTAGAAATATTGATTAATACTTGATTAAATCGAAATGGCTAACACGCCTATTCCACCTCGCATCATTTCTCTTCTCTATCTTCCATTCACCTCATCTCTCTTATTTCCTGTCCAGATCAGTGAGTGTACAAAATGTATGTATTCAAAAATGCATTCTCGTATTCGACTAATTTAAGTCGATAATTATATGCGAGAATAGATGATATGTATATTTCAACAGTAATTATTCATAGGATCTAAATGGATTCAGATCCCGGGCCACTAAAAGTAGACTAGTTTGTAATGCTGGTGAGTTTTAGAAAAATAACATGTAATTTTATACTTAGTAATAAAAGTAAATATCTAATTCCTAGATCAAGGTCGAACAAATCAATGATTATATCTGTGATGATGATACTGAGTGTTACTAGTTATCATACTACAGAAAGCATCATATCACACCAGAATATAGATACCTCAAATTGACAATTGATAATTATCATTAAACCTTAGATCTGGGGTTTTCCAAAGATTAGCTTCAATCATCTAATATCCAATTCATATTTTGTATTCATATTCATTGGTTATTCGTTAACGTAAAGACTTATCATTTTAGAAGTTATTAGTAAAATTTTCCTATGAAGAATATTTAAGATGTTTAGAAAATTTGACATGTCATGACTGTCCAGTTAATTGATTTATATGTATAAGTTTGTCGAATAGATTTGACAGTACAGACCCAATAGTCAGTTATATTAGAATATATTACCAAGAAATGAAAGTTATCATTCACCTATAAAATTTATATTCCATGACAAGTTCCTCATTATTATTTATATTAAATTATCAGAAGGGGTTTTTGTGGAGACTAAAGTAATTTAATAGTTGAGTTCATGATTTATTTGATATTGACAACGTTGGATGTCAGCTCAGTAATCTAAAGGTTAAGCGTTCGCATTGGAGACCGATAGCTCATGGGTTCAAATCCCTCGGGGCGGGATCGTGGATGCTCACTGCTAAGATGTCCCACAGTAGAACAAAACGGCCGTCCACTGCTTCCAGGTTTATCATGATGGTCTAGCTTTAATCGACTCATGAATTCAACTATTAAATTATATTAAATTAATTTCATTTCTAATCTAAAAATTAATTAATATACTTAATTGGAATAGTTTTTTCTACACAAAAAATTTATCAATCTATAATCATTTTTATTAATTCACTTTGAAAGTTAAAGAATTTTAATAAAATATTAAATGAATTATTAAAACAATAATATTGATTTTTAAGTATATATCAATTGATTACATAATTTGTTTTCTTTTGTTTTAATATGAAAAAGCAAAATTTACATTCATTAACTTATTCAATATAAAATTTAATAAAAATACAAGTAGTAATGTCAATTATGAAAAAAAATATAATCCACTTTTTATAATCATAAGTGACATTTTCAATATAGTTTATTTATTTTTAAATAAGAATATTTAATTACAATAATCTTAGCTATTAAGTAAATTAACCTTCAGCCAGTCAGTCAGCTACAACGTAGGACCAGGCACATATATGCATCGGTCCAAGTTGCCATACCTCATTAGCACAACAAGATCAACACCGGATTCATAGGAGTAGTTAAGTCAATGATGGTAATATATAAAATAAAGATTGCATATAAAGACATAGTACAGAAAGAAAGAATTAGTTCCTAGGAAGAAAGATATGAAACGATTTTAATCTCATAGTTTAAAGGAAGACAGAGAGTGTATACACCGATGCCATTGTGATCGATTCTGAGCCATGTCACCATTAAATCAACGTTGGAAAGTAATAGTGATCAGTATAAGTGATAGACAGTTATAGACAAATGATATAATAATCAATTAATTATAATCCTGATCTACAGTGAAATTTTTATTGTAGTAAATTTATTTTCAGGTTTGTTTATATATATTTGCATAGATTATGAAAAAGAAAATCAATATAACTAATTAACAGTGTTGATAACTTATTTTCAAACCAATGATTACTTTGTAATGAATAATTATTTTCAGAAGGGCTTTCTGTGGATACTATAGCAATCCAAATGGTTTAGATCACGAGTCAATTAAAACTAGACATAACCTATGAGCACTGGATGGACGTTTCGTCTTATTGTGAGACTCCTCAGCAGTGTGTAGTGTGTGCGCAGATGTGTCGCTCAATTTCGCGGATTAGTTGAAGTTGGACATCAACACAGTTTGATGCCGGCTCAGTAGTCCAAAGGTTAAGCGTTTGCACGCAAGACCGATAGGTTTTTGGATTCGAATCTCGCAAGGTGGGACCGTGGATGCGCACTGCTAAGGAATCCCATACTAGGACGAAACGGCCGTCCAGTCCTTCCAGGTGTTCCATGATGGTCTCGCTTCAACTGACTCATGATCTCAACTATTAGAAAAATTATTTATCAGTTAAAGCTTTTGACCTTCACAATTCAAGTTAATGGTTTAAATCCTAGTTCATCAACCTTGGTTCAACGTAGTAGATGGTATCTCTAATACTCAAACAGAAAAAACTTGTGTAAAGGCCTATACACGAGCTCATAATAGTGTTCATTTGTGAGTCATTTTAGAATAAATAGACGTTACTTTCTACTATCCTGGGACTTTTCAGCAGTAAAATGAATTTCACTGGCTAACGTCTGTAACTTGAAAATAGGATTAGACTTCACAATCAATCATTCATACATGAATGTGCACCTCACTGCTGATTTTTATGAAATTAGGTTTTAGTGATAAAATTACTAGACATTGAATTTTAGGTTCAAAATTTGTTTTACTAGCTTTGGTCTAGGAAGCTGAAGAGTATCAATGTAGCGTTTGAATGCATACATGAAACCATTTATGGTCGGACAGAAAATATCTATTACTTATTGTATATGAAGAAATATTTTTAAACATTCATAGTGTCCAGTCAGCCACTTCATAAATGGTATCCTCAATAACAGTCTAGTTGTACATTAAACTGATATCTGTTTAATTCTTTTCCCAGAAGATAGAACAGAATATAGGTATCATTACCAAGGTTTGATTTGATAATTTCGAATAAATTGAGCATTGGGTTGATTGTTATAAATAAATAATATGTTTGTAATATCCCAATGAGTAGAAAATTAGATTTTCTGACGTTTCGTGACTTAGTGTAAGTCACCTCTTCAGAGTAGTACTATTTAAACTTGGATTAATTTTAATTTGGTCATTTATTCTCTGAAGAAGTGACTTAAACTAAGTCACGAAACGTCAGAAAATCTAATTTTCTACTCATTGGGATATTACAAATATATTATTTATTTATAGAACAGAATAATCTTATATTCATTAAATTCTTATTTTAACAAACGTATTTGCTTCACAGCAATTTTTCCCAATAGTGTTCGCTCGAATAAAATATGTATCTTTCAAATATATTATTCGTATTGAAATGGTTAATTTAAGATTATTTTCCACTATTAAATCACATCACTTAAAGAAATGTTGTAAGTCACAGGCAAACGGAAATCTGTTTTGCCTCAGTCTGGAATAACATAAGACAGTAAACACACAACCACCTTGTGAATTAAATAGTTACTTATAGACGACATTTCATATATGTTAAAAGTTTGGAGGTTGTTGACAGGAAACTCCTGATCACTATTCAGTGATCAGTGTTAAAGTTATATGAAAAGTTGGAATGAATCGGGTGTAGAACACTTTAGTAACTGGATTTTATTAAGTATTTGAACGGTATCATGCACTCTGGAAAACGTGAGTCCTTTAAGGTCGATCTAATAAGATATCTTAAGGCCACAATCTCAAATCGTTGTAAACAAGAAATATTAAGAAATATTAATACATGTTATATTAACCCAACAATCTCTAGGTATATGGTAGTTCGCCAAAATATTTCTTCTCATTATTCTAACTTGTAATCGCGTTCATTTCCTTTCAGGTTCAATGATGTTTTTATTCTTCAAACTCCGTCTGCTCGGAGAAAACTGTTCAGCTATCATGATAAATAATATTAGTTAGTAAAAATACACTATATTAGACATTAATAATAAATATAATTTTCGTTATATCCTAATAAGTATAAAAATTGTATTTCTGACCGAATTCGGTTATTTATTTAATCTGAAGAAGTGACTTACATTAAGTCACGAAACGTCAGAAATACAATTTGTATACTCATGAGGATATAAAAATCATATTTGTTATCAACTTTCTACGCGATGTTCAATTTATTTTAAACTATCAAGTCCAACCTTGGCATTGATATATATGTTAAATATTAAGATGAAATATAGACTGGCAATAACCAAATACAACTGTGATTTAAGCTGAAAAATATTGGGAACCGGAAGATCATTATCCCTAAGAAGTGGATCAAAAGTCTGATGTTAATGAGTCACAAATTATGATAACTTTGTAAATAATTGATTAATGGAAAGGAATATATGCTTCTTGGACGTAACCTGATCACTAATTTGTAAAATGTTACTAGCTTGTTAAATATAATTTGGTTTTACTCAATCTCGTCGTAAAATGTGTCCAGAGTCGCCAAACTTAATTACCTTTAATAAGTATTTTTATAAACCTTGTTTGATTTGTTTTGAAACCATAATATACACTTTGTTTTCCATGAAATATGTTATAAATGTGATCTTCAAATTATAGTTCTAGGGTTTATGGTGGTTCGTTGGTCTCAAAATAACACAAACGTGGACAACTTATCAGACTGACTTTTCATATTTGAAAACAATTAGTTTATTCCTAGATTCCGCTTTTTCTGTCATTGCAATAGTTAATTTAATGCTTTATCCATTTCAAATGATAATGAAGCCCCAGAGGTACAAAAATTTGCTTATTCAAATTTCTACACACTGTTCTAACAACTAGAAAATAAAAATACTTTAATAAATGTAGATCTAACAAAACCGTTAGTTACTAAACAACAGTGAAAATTATGTAGATCTTGATAAAATAGTTTTACATAACTATAGTGTTGGATCATTAATTTTACTTATCATCTAACTGAATTACCTATTCAAATCGTTCCCATATTCATATCTGTTTTCAATGATTATTGGCAAAACAATATACAAACGCTATGACAGATATTTACATTTTAAAAGTAACAGTTATTCATTTGTGAAAAATTGTATTCATCTACCGTAATTACCTTTCATTCTGTAGCTAAATAAAAATCGTCGTTTTGATAAATAACTTACTATTGAGCAAAACCTAGTTACAATGCACGTTAAATTCTAATAGTAAATAATGTTTAGACTGAATCTACACTAAATGTTAATTATCTTGTCTATAAATTATAATCATGTTAGTAAAACATTGATAAATGGTATTCAGTAAAAATTAGATTATTTCAATAGTCATAGTTACTTATATTAACAAAAAGTATTTTGAAACGATAATAATATCCATGACATCAGTGAATAACAAAGTTGTACAAATTTAAGCTCTCCTTATAGACGAATCATACACCATTGTATCATAACCATCAAGTTTTACTATTCACGAACATCAACTATCAAATAATTAAGTTTATTAGTGTTATTAGATAGATCAACTGATATTAGATCGTAACACAAATAGATTATGATCACTAGTGCTTTTTTTTCATTTATTGTTTGAATAATATACATTTATTACAAAAACCTAACAATATAATATGAAATAGGATTTCATCGACTTGTTAGAATGATCAAGGATATCAATTAGATTAATAGATTATTAATTATTTACTTAATAATGATAATGGGAAAAATAGACGCTTACCTGGTAAATCTATTGTTTCATTGAATTTTGAAGCATAATCTTCTGTTTTTATACTGTCATTATCTAAATTATCATTCATCACTATGATTATCGATGAATATCACTAAAAGTTTCGTGAAAGCGTTTTTTTACTAATAATTCCAAATATGAAAAATAAAAATTGATTATGAATTTTTTTTGTTTTATTTACCGAATTTGAAGTAATTGATCAATTTATCTTTGACTATAAAACATCAATATGACTAAAGCTACTGATTCAACTTTGTATATATGGACAAATATGTTAAGTGTGTTTTGACATAAAACTGTTTGACAATTATCATTCGAAACATTCTCATCATTATAAATGTTCAAATTAATTGGGACTATTTATGCGGGTGGTTACCTTAAGAAATAGAACATTTGACTGATGTATCTATGATTGATTAATTGTAAGGTAGGCGTAATTACTCGATTTTTACCGTTAGAATAATAAATTCATAGCATTAGCCACTTATTATTTTGTTTAAAATCAAAGCAAGTACTGATCAACAAAAAATGGTTACTTATGTAAAATGGTTAAATAGAGAATGCTCACAATTACTTATTGATTCATTGAGTACTAGATAATGGAATGACTAGGAAATGATATTGCTGACTTATTTGATATATTAAAAACTCGATTGCTTTATACCTGTTATTTCGAAAATCCTACAAAAATTTTCTTTTTCAAGATTCATGTTACACATAATGAAAATCCGTTTTTAAAAGTTAACTAAATAGGTTATTCGTTCATTGATTTTCTTTCACTTTTGGTTCATTCTCGTATGTTTTAGTGTTTCATTTGATGTTAGTTTTCCATCCTGTTCGTGAATTTGGGCCCTATTTAGCAAACTTGAGTGTGTCAAGTACTGTACCTTGAGATGTTTTAAGTTTTTTTCATTCAGAGATAATTAGTCTGGATTTTGTTTTGTCATTCAATTGTATTGACGTACTGAGACTCCTATGGGTTAGAAACTCTTGGATTCGAAATTGTTGAATGTACTGAAAAACTTTTTAATCATGTAAGTAATAAATATCAAATGAATCTTTACTACCTGAGAAGTTATTTTCCGTTTATTCTGAATATTCTTATAATTTCTGTTAGCTGACATGTAACTGATTATTATACCAAGTTACTAAAACCAGAACCATGAAAGAAATAACCACATTTTAATAAAACAGTGAAACATAGTAATTAAAATTGTTTCCTTCGTTAAATCATAATAATGGCATCACATTATTATAAAAAAAGAATTCAGAACAGTTTAAGTATGTAAATCCTTGAAAAATTATGATGTGTGGATTACATTTCTTTAATTAGTGAGTTACTAAATGTACTAACATATAAAATATTTCTATTCCTGAATGCAGAAACACTACTAAATATTGTAAAGCTGTCGTATAGAAGTAGAAGTATATTGAAATGGAAGTACTATATATATATATATATATATATATATATATATATATATATATATATATATATATATATGAGTTTGTTTTTAAATAAATAAAGATAATTCGATAAGGAAATTATCAAAATCATTATTCCAGATATTCTTATTAAGAAAAATAATCCTCATTAGCTTTTATAATAAACTCATGAGATTGACAATAATTCAGACGATTCTACATATCAGAATGGAGGTTTGTGAAGATCGTAATTTTTTAATTATTGAATTCACAAGTCCAATCCGTGTTAAGTAGAGACAAGTATCTACCTCAGACAATGGATGAATAGTCGCGCAAGATCATGGATCGGTTGAAGTTTGACATTAACACCGTTGGATGCCAGCCCACTGCTCTAGGCGTTAAGCGTTCGCGCGCAAGACAAAAGATCCTAAATGCGAGTGCCTCGTGCAGGATTGTGGAGTTGCACTGCTGAGGAGTCCCATACTAGGACGAAATGGAAGTCCAGTCCTTCCAGGTGTTCACTTGTGTTCTAGCTTACGTTGACACATGAATTGAAATTTTAAATAAATTCTACATATCTCTAAATGACGGATATTGCCGTTATTATTTTAGCTACCTCAGCTTGTCATTTTGATCAATTTGCTGAAATAAGTAGGACTATTGAACAGATAATTTCGCTAATAAGACTTGTTCTTCAGGCACCTAAATAAAAAGAATTTAGAAACCATATAAACCAGCTGGACATGGTCATTATTTGCGTACATATACACCAGTGTATTAAAACTATTATTCGTACATTAAATATTTGACCAAATTTGTATTCTTTCACTCCAGTTAATTGAGGGCTAAAATGATGGTCATAAAACAAACAATGGTTATTGATCATAAACATTCGTTACATTTGTAAAAGTTGCCAATAATAAATTCACATCAATGCATATTTTCTGCTCATATGATTGATTGATTGATTTGTTATTGTTTCACCCTTTATAGATCACTGTATATCCGAATAAAACGCAGATACTTTTTCTGGTTATTTATTCTTAAGCGACGATCAGAAAATAGTTTCCATCGTGAAATGACTCTAGCTGGACTGATATGCAAAACCAAAGAGTACTATTAGAGTTTATAACTCTATCAGTGCTCACAAATATCAAAAGGTGCAACAAGTTCATAACCTTAAACTTCCAATTTCTGATAGAGACTCTTCAAAATGATCAGTTGTTACTTAGAAAACTAATCTAACAAAAGTTCTATGCATTGTTAGTGGTTGGCTTATTGACTGAATTTCTTGAGATTCATTGGTAACCCCATCAGTGGGTCTCAAAAACACAAATTAAAACGCAAGATTCTCAAATACAACACAAGGAACATCAACCAATTCACACTTGATAGCGAAACTCTGGAAGATGTGGAATCTTTCACGTACTTGGGAAGCATCAGCGATGTACAAGGAGGATCGGATGCAGACGTAAAAGCGAGGATCGGCAAAGCAAAGCCGCATTCCTAAAATTGAAGAACATGTGGAACTCAAAATAACTTTCAACCAATATCAAAGTCTAAATCTTCAAAACGAACGTCAAGACAGTTGTATTGTACGGAACTGGAACTTCGAGAACTACTGCAACCATCATCAAAGAGGTGCAATTATTTATAGACAGTTGTCTACGTAATATACTGAATGTCCGTTTTCCGAATACCATCAGCAACACCGTTCTATAGAAGAGGAAAAACCAGCTTCCCGCTGAGGAGGAAATCAGTAAAAGACGTTGTAAGTGGATAGAACTTACATTACGAAAATCATCAAACTTCATCACGAGGCAAGCGCTAACTTGGAATCTTGAAGGCAAATGGAAAATAAGAAAGCCAAAGAATACATTACGTCGGAAAATAGATGCAGATATGAGAAAAATAATAAACGGATGAAAAGAACTGGAAAAGATTGCCCAGAACATAGTGGGATGAAGATTTTTGGGAGGTGGTCTATGCTCCATGACGAGAAATAACGGGCATAAGTAAGTAGGTATTGAGAACCCATAAATGTTTGATTCAAACATGTCATATTACCGATGACGCTGAATGGTGATAGAACTATATTAGCTAAATTAGCTGGGTCTTGAAATGTGGACCACAGAATTAAGGTTGAAACGTCTACATTTTTGATTGTTTGATTTTAATGATTTTCTACTTAACGTTATCGTGAGATGATAAATGAATCTGTACTAACCACTAGTTTATACTTACTTACTTATTTAGGCCTGTTACTCCTAATGGAGCATAGGCCACTGACCAGCGTTCTCCAACCCACAATGTCTTGGGCCTTCTTCCCTAGTTTCATTCAATTATTGTTCATTTTTTCTCATATCTATCTCCATTTCCCGGCGTAATGTGTTCTTTGGTCTTCCTCTTCTCTTTTAGCCTTGAGGATTCCATGTGAGGGCTTGTCTTGTGACGCAGTTGGGTGCTTTCCTCAGTGTGTCCTATCCATTTCCAGGGCTTCTTCCTGATTTCTTCCTCCACTGGGATCTGGTTTGTTCTATTCCCCAGTAGGCTGTTGCCAATAGTGTCCGGCCAGCGGGTCCGACGTATTTTGTGTAAACAACTGTTAATAAACACCTGTATCTCTCCCTGGAGTCCCTCCAGGGGCTACTGCCGGTCTCAAGCTCAGATAAAGGAGGAGGGTTGGGCATGGAATTAGCGACCCCATTCCGTAGAAAACTAACTCGCTAAAAATACGCTAACCAGAAAAAATTCTCACTAGCTTTTACACCAACATAATATCAAGTTATGTCTCTGAGAGAAATCATCTATTTAATAATGAAATACTTTAAAACACTAAATGGAAACCATAGTGCTTGTATTAAAAAAACAGATAGAAATCAATAACTAAAAAAAATATTTTAATAATTGATTAATGTGATCAGTTATTGTCAAATTCAGTATGAAAAAACTATTTCATTGTTTTCTTTATTGATCAATAAATATTATTGTAGAAAATCAGACACTTAATTAATGTTATTAATAAATTATCAGTGTATATAAAACAATTAAGAAATATACTAATTAAGTTGATACAATATTGTTTATTTCTAAAAATCATTTCATTTATGTTATGAAATTCACAATTCAATTTAATTCAATAAACAAAAGTTAGTTGACAAAATTGTTTTATTTATATTGAAAATTCATTCATTGCATTAATTATTGAAAAATTTATTATTCAGAATAAAATCTGGTTAATATGAAAGTTTTCAACTAATTTAAGTAGATTAAGTGTTCGCGCGCAAGACTGAAGGTCCTGGGATCGAATCCCGCGGGCGGAATCGTGGATGCGCACTGCTTAGGAGTCCCATAATAGGACAAAACGGCAGTTCAGTTTTCAATCGTGGTCTAGCATCAATCGCTTCAAGATGTCAACCAATAAATTAATAATCTCTACAACCCTATACTGATAATTTTTGAAACATTATTTTTTAAATTCACTTGGTGTTGTTTTTCATACTTGTATCTTTCCATTGTTATTTGGGACTGAAATTGATCAGTCCCTGTGCGGATTGCATAGATTTAGCCTTTAGTCACATGGTCGCTAGCAGTGGAATCCTGGACGCGCATTTCTTCCTATTCGGGACTCGTAAGATGGATGTACCTGCATCTCAGAGTTGTTGTTCACTCCGGGGCTCGAACCCAGTACCGTCCGTATCGTTTAATTATATTGAACTGGAGTGGCGAATAACACAATAGATTCTGAACGTAACTTTTCTATTGTGAATATTGGTAATTTAACATTACGAGTTACAATTAACAAAACTTTGATTTTTTTCACTTGGTGATTCGCAAAAGGATTTGTATAATTTTGAATATAGCTTTATTCCAGAATTGATATCATTAGGAATATCGTTAAAAACTTGAGAAGGATTAACAGTTATTTCATTCAAGTTTGAGACATTTGAGTTTTCCGCGTTTAAAATCTACCATGGGATAAATCTAGGACATACACCCATCATAGAGTACGATAAATTTAAATAGTGGTTTGAAATCTACAGATCTGTATTTTAATTTTTGATGTATTGTGACCGTTAGTCGATGTCATCGATACGTTCTTTCTTTACGTCCAACTTATTTGACACACTAGTCATGGGATCAGTCCGTAAAATCATTGACTGTTAGCTAAGTCAGGTTAGTAGATGCAGACTCGGTTTGGGTGTTTTAACATAGCCACAATAAGTGCTTGGAAACTTTGGGTTACATAACTCGGAATTGTTCACGAAGCAAATGGATTCATTTTCCATATTCCTTTGAATATTGAACTAACAAACCTCATTGCTACTACGATATTCCCATCTGTTTCGCACTTCGTCTTGTTGTCTACGTGTCAACATATTAATACAATTTCAGCAGAAAGGGCAAACAAATATGATGTTGATAACTGACTAACTAGTCAAGCGTTTGCTCTAAAACCCCAGAAAATTTACCTTTAAGTTAAGGATTCCTGGCGAGATGAAAACAGATATTTATTGTCCCTATTCAATTAATGGTTTTCCAGATGATAATGATTCGTGACTATAATCGTCTTCAGAAGTTTGAATATACATAAAATTGCTAGTAACATGTAGTTTAGCCGATAAATTACATATATATGCAAACAGGTAACAGAGTTATTTCTCTCTTTTTCCACAATAACAAACTCCCCTTATTTTAAATTTTTATACTTTACATTGTAACTTGATTAGAACTTTAATTTTTGAAGAGATAAATGTTTATAATAAGTGTCCATTTAACAAGTTACAAATACATCCATGCAACGTATCATAACTCAAAATAAAAACGCTTCAGTTTACATTTTTCGACATCATGATGAGATACATCCATAATAAAATAAATAAGAATGACGAATCATCTTTACAAAACAGTCGGTGATTAGTTGATTCAATCTCAAAGTAATTAGATTTTTATATGAATAGATGATTGGTATTATTTTAGTTGCATATACATACTGTGCATTTTTCTAAAAATCAATATATGATGAATATAGAGGCACTATAACTTTACAGTAAAATCTATTCTTTTAGTTATGACCTTTTAATTGTAAATTATTCAAGTGATACTTGTACTACTACCAATTAACAAAGTTCAGAATAGACCATAGTTATTTGTTTATCTCGGTGGCAATGTTTCAGTGTCTGATTGTCGATTATTACTTGTCCACAAAAGGAAAATAGTTCAGGATGAAAAAAGATACTCAGTATTGATATCATCTATGAATTAACTATCGTAGGAAATGCCTTATACAACAATGCTTGAGGTATGCAATTCACTGTTTTACACATTACTATGTTATAAGCAAATACCTTTCCGTATAAATGAGCCTTTCAGCGAATAATTCATTTCAAAATAGTACAACATTTTGCATTGATAGAATCTAAAAGAGTTAAAAATATAAAGCGTTCTTACTATGTTCATTGTTATCAATATCTTCACTTAGTGCAACTTTTTAAGTGATTATTGAAAATACATAACAAAAATCTCACGCAAGCCTAAAAAATACTATGATGAACAAATCAGTAAAGCCGGTGCACAAGTCCACGAAAACTCACATCGTGACATTTTCCCGTGATGATCACATTTTTCAGTGATTTGTAACAGTTCTATTCAATTTAATAATTGAATATTGGACAGATCAACTATTAATATCAAAAGATCAATCAATATGTGGTTGGGTCGATAAACTGTTTGGTGAATATAATTTGTGGACGACCTTTGAGCGACGTTCAATTGACCTTGAGAGTAAACACGTACTGATTAGGACTAAAAGAGGGTTATAAACCAGTTAGAATTTTCATTTACGGTTGATGGTTAGGGTTAAAAATTAGATTTCGGGTTTGCATCACGAACTGACATCAGCTGTAATGTCCAAACTCTATTTAGCCAAATGTATGAATGAATTTCGCGCCAAAATTCATGACTCATTATCTTATATCTGATTGATTCGTCCATAAATTATAGTCTCGCCATATAAACACTATTACACATCTTGTTCTATTTTGGTTGCACGAATATAACGCCTCTTGGAATCTGCTTATTTGTAAATATCATGCCTTGTTTTTCAAAATAGATATCTATTTCAAATTTCAAATTAATCACGTCATTAATCAAAACATCACTGACTCCACTTGATGAGAGGTTAGTGAAATAATATGAATTCATATCGTACTGATGAAGTCGTAGTTTTTTCGATGTTAATAAAGAAAACTATGTCAATAAAATAGTATATTTATTAATATTAATACATTCAATCATATAAATAAATGTTAATAATATATTTGCAAATCAAGCTCTTACTGATCACCACTATTTGGAAAAATCAATACTAGCCATCGTAATCTGAACACAATGACCAATAGATAAAGGTTTATGTATCAATTAGTTTTTAATGATTCAATATTTCACTAAAATGAAACAAAGGAATAATTTCTCCAGAAGAAATAAATCTTTAGAATAATTATCTATTCATAACAATATAATAAACATATTCACTTATATGCATAATAACAGCACATAAGCCTCCGATAATCATAAATAACAATGGACCGTTCATTTGTTTTAAACGTATTGGGATTTTTGAATTTCTGTCACCTTTTGTTACGCATAAATTGTTATGCACTTGAAGTTTAGTTGTAAAGTCAAATGCCTGTTCATTTTTATATTGTATGTTGTAGAGTCTTCCAGAATCCTGTAAATACTTGAAAATATAATATGGGAAAACAGATGGGAAGAAACTATTTAAAATAATGATAGATTTAAAAGACGAATTTATAGAGGACTGTATAGTTTTAAATATCTAATTATTATTATTCTATGATGCAAAATACAAATTATTAACCAGATTTTTATCAACTATTTAGTTAAAAGGGGACAGTAACAATTCGAAAATATATTTATGATATCCCGATGAGTAGTAATTTGAACTCCTGAAACTCCGTGACTTAATGTAAACTACTTCTTCAAAGTAAATAAATAAATAACAGAACTAACTTATCATAAGTTTGAACAGCACACAGGAAAAAGAGTTGAATCTTTTTTGTACAGTTAAAACTAAAATAGGTCCGAACATATCAATGTTATTCTATTTTTAGTCAAGGTGATTCTGTGTGAGAAATCACTGGGTTTATCTGTGTATTTGATGGTAGATATGAAAAACGTGGAATTATAATGTGAAAGAGTACAGTTAAAATTTGAGTTTGTTAATTGTGGGTGAAATGAACAGAATTGAATATAGTTAATTGATCAAACATCCCAATTTGGATGAAGATTCTGACCTTTTTTCTATTGAGGGCAATAGAATTTCGGATTATATGATACATCTTAAGAATACTTATTTCTTAATTCGATTCACTTTATTCCTATTAATAAAATGAGCAGTAGAATTAATAGTTGAAATAAAATAATCACAGTACTATTAGGACCGGTAAATGAGATAATCAAAATTAATGACCCAGATTTATTGATAAAAATACAAGACCTCAAATTTAGGAATTTAAAAAAAACTCATGAATTTTCGTGCTAAAAAGTTAAACTAACCGAAATGAGATCAATAAAGGTAGCTAATGAAATATGCTTACATTTTACGCAACCATTCACTTAAATAATAAAATTTAAAAAAGACTAGGGTCTTTCTACTTTATTTTTAAATAAAATATACCATATTGTAATGCAATAAACAACTTAGTAACTATGTTTCAATTTGTATTGGCTGTAATTAATGTGTAATGACTCTGGAAAATAGTGAATATGATGATTAGATTTGTAAAAATATGTAAATTACAAACACGTTTAAATTAACCTATTAACATTAATGTTAAAGCAAGACTGTAGCCTGATATGTTGTGATTTCCCAGGTAGCACGCACACACACAAACAAACGTTAGGTAACTGGACGTAACTTTTGAGAAAAGTTTGAACTGAATATAAAATCTATTTCGCTAATAATTAAGATGGATTATGCAAATTATGTGAATATTAAGTAAATCCTTTCTTCCTTTACAGATGTCAACTGCGGAACCCTTAAGAATCAAGAAGTGGTCACAAACTAGGGCGAGATAGCTATCCACTACTGTTAGATTCTCAATAGTTCCCAAGGTAAAGTCAATACGTGAATAATTTTTTTAACCATCGATTAACAAAACTATTTCATGTTTATTTTGAAATTTTCAAACTCACTTTCAAGTATACATTCATTTTCCAAAGTGATTTTTCACTGAATGTTAAAAATCCCATTTCCATTAAAGGCATATCTTGAAAATTTTCACTGTCATTAAAAGTCTCACCATCATCATTTTCATCTTCAATTTTACAATCTAACTTAATGTAATTCCAATCAATATTTCGATGTTTTAATGATTGTAGATACTGACCATGAATATGATCTGTTAATATTATCATTGATGTATTAATCTCATCTGATGAAATTTTCTTATTTACCAATTTCATTGGAAAAGAGAACTTCTTTTCAAAATAATTACATAAATTTGGATTTAAATCGCAATAGATTGTTTGATTCTGACTGTTTATATAAGGATGATATTTTAAGTCATTATCAGTATACTGTTTGAAAATCAACACTGATGTACCCATCGCATAGGCAATAATGCATATTAAACAAAATGCATGCCAGAATAAAGTGATTGTTATTCCACCCCATGATTTAGGCAATTTGTATGAGGCTAAATTTCAAACAAAAAAAGATTAAGAGTGTTAATATTTCATTGTAAGACCTGTTTAAAAATCAAAAGTGGTTTATAATACTTCAATGAAGTTTATCCGCCTTTTAGTTTTCCTCTGCATTTAAGTTTAAATGGAAAAATGAAGTAGTTGATTGACAGATATGTTCAAAAAAGAAGCATTTCACACAAAATAGGCATAAATTTATAAATACAAATCCGCTTTCGAAATCAGTAGACTTTTGAATATAGTTCCTGTAATTGGTTAACAAGTACATGATGAACTGTAATACCTAGTGATTGTTATTCAATTGAACAACCTTTTATACTGCGATTAACAAGTTATTGAAAAAGTACAATAGTTAAAAGAAGTTAAGTTTTGACGTTTCCGGTCTGTCGCTGTGTTCAGTAATACCATTGTATATTATCAAGTTAATTTGTTTAGCCGAGAAATTGAAGTTAGAAGAAATATCTATAGCTCTGTACTAAGATAATTTCACTGTATTGTAACTAGTTAAGAAAAAAAAGATTTATGATGACTATATTAACACAGAATGAAGTATCTGATCAGTATATCTTGACACAAAATGTATACAAAAGAAATTTATAAAACCTTTTCTTCTATCATGTTCTTAATCACTTACGATTTCTTTTTTCTCCTTTCACAACCATTCACTCTCCTTCTATCATTTTCTCTACAAACCTTTTATTCCTTACTAATTTGTTGCTGTTTTGACGATCGTCTTAGTTACATTTCACCCCAATTACAACATTTTATTATCTCATACTGAGAAATTCCTTTCCAATGATACTGAAAATTAGCAAAAATATATTCAGTCTCATTTACAAGAGATTTTCGGAGAAATATATTTTTCTGACATATTATTTGACCGTTATATAATAATATATTGCTATCTTTTTCAAGTATTTTAAAAATATTCATACGGTAATATATTTTATATCAAAAGCTGACTTCAGCTGGTGATCCATTAGAAGCCAGGTAGGAGTGAACAGCTTCCTTGTCACGGTTTAAATTTTTTTAATGATACTAATCTCACATTTTAACATGGCATAAAATTCACAACCTTGAATTTATGAGTCACCCATTCCATCTTGTATGTGATAATGGGGTATATAAACCGTAAAACAGTACTAAAATAAGATAAAAACAGCTTTTCAGTTATCCCGTGGTCAATGCATTACTGGTGTTTGCGTTAATTATGATAAAAAATGTACTTTCAAGGTGTATTGATTCTTCAACAATGCATTTTGGTAAAGTAATTTATCTCATCAATCAACTGCTATTCTTGAAATGAAATCGCATAACATATCGAATTACTTTCCCAAAGAGAATTGTTATGTTGACGAATTTTTCGATAAATGATTATTGACAGCTAAAATACTGCTTTTGTTTTTCAAAAATGATATAAAATCGTATAAATATATTAGAAATATGCATGTGATCTATGCATATATGTTAAACTATATTCATTTATAAATAAAAAACAGAAATAATCATCAAATCAGATTGAAACGTTTTAAAGTTAAAATCACCAATCGATCTTAGATAGACCACTATTGAAAATCATTTAGGACTGGATGACCGTCTGATGAGGCTCTTCAGAAGTGCGAATCCATGGCTCTGCATACGGGAATAGCACCCATGACCTTCAGTTTCATACAAAAACGTTTAAGCTTTAGACCAATTTATCAGTCATGTTGTTCAAATACCACATGAAGTATCAGTAACCTTATTGTTATAGGTACATCTTTCAGACAAGAGATAACTGGTACAAAGCTTGAATCTCAGTCACCATATCGATCATCATAAGCCACTTATTATAAGCGATGCATCTACCAATATACTTCTTGAAAAAGATTTACATGCTGTTCAAGTTAGATTCAACGGTTTGTGAGTTTTATCATTTTCGATGCTAAGAGATAATACATTTAAAGAAAAAATAAAAGATAATGAGACCAAACAATTGAATAAATACCAATAGTTGACGATTTTCTTCAATATGAATCACGATTTCACCATATGAGTCATTAGTTAAAACTTAAATTTCTGTAAACAGATAACCATATCATTACAACAGGACAGATACCTAGTAAATAATATTCTTAAGCACTGTAGATGACGTACTGACACTACCAGATAAATAAATTACTTACATTGTAAGAATAATCCCATAAAAACGTACACGTATGAATCCCATAAATTTAAACTTGGTTCATTTGAAGGTGAAATTTTTGTATATTTCTCACATGAGGGTCTCGTATACTCGAACACAAATAACAATGAACCAGTCTGTTTAAATATAAAATGTGAGGTGGTGAAGAAATATACATAAATTCTAGTCATTGTAATTAGCAAGAAATTATTAATCAATCAGAAATTATTATAGTTTATGACATCCATTTTACATGAATACAAGATCGAAACTAAAGAGTTCATGTAATTCATACGAAACTTTACCATGTAAACTTTTAGTTTTTATTATAAGACGATCTCAATAATACAGTTGTGTCATTCATAATTGTTATTAACAACGTTCACCCTTAAAATTATATACATCTGTCTTAACTGGATCATTTGCTTAATTTCCTATCATTCTTTTCTCTTTCAGAATCCTACAAAGTGTTCTGTATTCTCTCTTACCACAGTGTACTTTCTTGTTAGATATAAATCTATCAAAGGCTAAACATTATCTCATATCATGTGGCATGTGTGGTCTATATGTTCTACCACAGTTGGAAAAGCACAACTGCGAAAATCTATTTCATTGTAGACTTATTTTCCTTCACATGTCATAGCATATATTAAAATTTTCAACTTAAAGTTGATCACATGTAGCTTTAATAAAGTTATGTTTGCAATTAGATCTGAAAATTCTATTTCCGATCCTAGGTAAATTACTAAGTGATAACAAACGATGACCAGTTATTTTTTATTTTTGATAGTTCGTAAACTTACTTCATCAGTTAATAAAAATCACTTTCAAATTATAGAAAATCTCCACAAATACAAGCAACCCAATAAAAATCATAATAACTTTAAAAATAGTTCAACACAAATGAATACTTATTATTATTATTATTATAGTAATTTATACTTACTGTCAATGTATATAGTAGAATTAATGACCATATAGATGAATGGAATGTATATAAAAAGTACATTCCATTTAAAAATGATGAATCTAATTGACTTGAACAATTGTTTTTCAAACATTTTATAATTAATACTGGTTTGAGTTGAGTAAATGATCTAGTTATGTAAGGCAATTTATAGTTGATTTGTTTATTATTATTTACAAGTGTTAAAGAACTATTTTCCATGTTCATTAGAATATCAGAAGAGAATTGAAAAAGACATAAACTTTGATTGTTGATTAAAAGCTAAATGAAAGATAAATTTTTTTTAAAATGTGATTATAAAAATATGATAAGTTCAATAATAAAAGTATTTACCCAAACATCTATTCTCTTATCTAGTACTTTGATGAAGAAAGAAATTATTTATAACATGCATTTTTATTTCATGTATTGAACAATGCTTTTGAATGCTAAGAAACAGAGAGCTCCAAATAATCTTTACTTCTTAGCTTGAGACTTTTAAAAAACTCAGATAAACGAGGCTTTAAAAAAATGCTAAATCATTTGATAACTGAATTCAAACTCAGTTCCTAAAGGTACCTTGTTACTGATGAAACTTGAAGCTCATGTACTTGAAGTCATGAATGGACACCAAAGAATACAAATCTATACAGAAAAAAGTGTCAATTATACCTTGTTTTTCTGTCGATGGAAGTCTACAATGATAACCGAATTACACCTGGAAAGTAGATTATACAATAATAAATACCTGAAATTTTACCCAGGCTCGACTGTCCTTATCAATAGCTATTCCTCAGATGAAATATAACACCAGTTTCTGAACAACAAGTCCATAACAGTTTGATATGATAATTATTCAAATAGAATTATATTAATGCTGTAACTATTATTTTCTGTCACTACGTGGGTTTTTAAATATAAATAAAATGGATAAAATGCATTTAAAAACTATGTATATTTCATGTGTTTTACTATCTTGTTCAGTTCATTCGACTGAGTTCAGCTTAGCGGTAGTACCCCATAGATCATGAAGGTTAAAGACAATCAACAAAGTTCTTGTGACTTTTTAACAATTATCTGAGTGGGATATGTATGTATATGATTGCAGAAAGTAAATGTGACTTATATTCACTAGTAAACATTATTAAAAATCAAGTGTCATTGAAAAAAATTACTGAATACTTGGAAGGTTTATATGGAATAAGAAATGAAAGAAATCCACTTCATTCTACATTACTTGTTGTTCTTTCAATATAAAAGTCTAGTAGAGGAATTAATCACACGAAATATGAATATCCTAAGTATTTTATCTCAGTAGTTTCACAGATATGATGTTTGGTAGCTGAAATCTGTTAATAAACAACATTTTTTAATAGAATGGTTTATTACAATAGTAAGAGATACTTTAGAGAGCATCATTCTAAAAGACAATGTTTTCATTTGAACGTAATATAACACTTTACAGTATGAAAACATTTTAGATGTTTATACTTTTATTAGTTTAAATGGCAACATTCAATACGTACAGATGGAAATAAACATCATGTATCTGGTCAGACTGTATTTTCAATATGTTCACTTTCTTAAAACGAAACAGTTTAGCGATGTGTTCTATATGGAAAAAATTTGGTAATAAAACTTTTATAAAATAGTTTGCGTTATTGTTCTATTTGTGTTCTTCCTAAGGCATGCAAGAGACATATGTTTCATCCTATAATGGGACTCCTCAAGTGTGTACGTCCGTGACCCCACCGGGGTTCAAACCATAAATTTTCAAGTCAAATAATATCAAGAACTGATTGAAGTTAAACATATGAACCACCAGATGGCATTCGTCACGAAACCAAAAGGTTCTAAGTTGGACATCGGGTGAGGTTATGGACCTTCATTGTTGAGAAATTCAATGTTCCGCATGGAACTTTACGATATTCACTTGATAGTAGTCAACGTGGTACTGACTTTATCGACTAGTGAAACTTGTAACGATGATACAAATAATTTTATTCATTACATTTATCATCTAATTATGCAAATCACTTTATATTCAATATTATGATATTCTTTTCATAGGACGGTGTTATCTATCAGCCATAAGTTAAACTCTTTAAGGTTTTCATTGATGGGGATATACAGTTAACGATTAAAGTAGCAAAGTTTAGTCTTCACTTAAGATCAAAGAGTTTAAAACTCTTAAAATATAGTTTTCCTCACAGAATAACTGCTAATTCATTTAAAAATCAAAAAGTTCCTATATTAAAAAAACATTAGATATATTTTGAAAATATTCTTACCATACTGACACAATATTCTACATTCATAAGTGAAACATTAACTGGTATACTCTGAACTGAATATTGAACATGTGATGGATTGTCAACAGTTAATAAATCGACTAGCAGTCCTTTCATGGTAGATTCATTTTTCTTTGTCTTCTCTATGAATTCTGATAACTTCAAGCAATTAAAAGCGACTTTTGCATTGAAAAATCAAATTATATATTATTACAATGATATGAATTGCTACTTTAAATAAAGACTTATGAAATATTATGAGTTGAAACTAAACGTGAATTGATCAGTTTCTACCGTTATTATACAAATGATTAGCATCGTTTTCAATAAACGATATTAAAGCCAACTGAGTACATTATTTTGGTATGTTTTAGGAGGAATACTGTATGATATACAGGTTCCACAAGTTTTTTTCATACTTCTATGATATTTTCGTTGAAAACCAGAGTTTTTCTCCTTATCACGTTGTTTGATGTCAATAAATTTTTTGTATACATTTTTGAATAATGGCTAGAAGTGAAATCCCGGACGACCACTTAGGATACCTTATTTCAACATACCTTCATCTTAATGTTGATAATTTCACTAAAACTCAGAGGAAATAACAGGAAAACACAAACCTTTGGAAAATGATGAAGACCATATCCGTTGAACATTTGGATAGGCATCGTAACTCACTTGCTTAGTGGACAAAATGTTTGCGTTGGACACTAAAATGCCAAAGAAATGGAATTCTGTGGTTTTCACCATTATCCAGGAAAGAAATATTCCAGCTACCAATTTTATTCTACTAACGCAATCTGTCCATAATAGAAAAAAATCTAAGACCGTTTCCACCTCATTCAATGCTTCTCCATCAAGTATGATCGAGTTGACATTCTCCGAGTTGAGTTTGAGGATACTGCATCTTCCCTTGTGTATGTTAAAGTCTACTTCTGAAAGGCTACTCTTACACTGGTTGTCTTCACATGTATTTCTTGGTGTGTATGGAATAGATGAGATAGGTCATCTGCAAAGTCAACGTAGTCTATTTGCATCCGGGCTGTCTATTGTATTCCATGATTCGCCTCAGATGTTGAGGTCTTCATAATCCAAACTACCAACAGAAGAAAAAAAGGGGAGAATGGGCAGTTCTGTCTCACTCCGATCCTCACTCAAAATTCATCTGTGACCTGTTCACAATACACCACTTTAAAGCGTTGTACCTCTCCAGTTGTTCTCCATGGTAGTTTCTCCTTTTTCCAGTAGATCTTGTAAGCCTTGCATCCTATTGCTGAGAGCGATCTTCAATTCATCGAGTTTGTCAGTGTCTCGAAGGAAAGTTATATCAACCGTTTATAGTGCTGTTTCGCCAGTTGTTCAGTGTTTCTTCAGATCCAGTTTGATGTTGGCCACAACCGGTTGGTGATGATCTGAAGCTATGTCAACTCCTCTCCTGGTTCTCACGTCTTTCATGAATCTTCTGAATTTTTAGTGATACAAATATGATCGATCTGGTTCTGTTTAGTATGACCCGTTGAGACCTATGTAGCTTTGCGTATGTATTTGTTGGGAATATAATGTTACTCGTGATCATCCTTTCTCCCAGTCAGTCCTTGTCGTCCCATGATATCTTCATACCCGATACTGTTCATTTTGATTTTGATCATATCAGCATAGCAAGATGAGCTTATCAAAATGAATACTAAAGTAGTAAGTGCAGCAGAATCAGTTGTAGTAAAGGTAGTTGGGTATAAGGAAAACGGCTCAAGAATAAAAAGTTAGTTTTTGTAATTAAGCTTATAAAATAGTTTTGAAACTCAGAATTTGAAGGGAAACAAATAGTAAATACACCTATGTCATATCACTCTTCGTCTGCCGCAACTACGTTAATCACACAACTCCAACCAGGTAGCCTGAACTTATTAAGGTGACTAAATTCAATGGTTAGTGACTTCACAGACTGATGCTTCTTTCGGGTATAGCCATCCTTAGTTTTTTCCAACCTATTCCTCCGCCACCCATCATCACTTATCCACTTAAGGAATGGTCGATTATACGTCATACATTTCCAGGAATACAAATCAATAATAACATTTTGTAATTTGAAGCTGTTAGCGTAAATGGTGAGTATGAAAATCTATGAAGTCATAGAAGAAAAATGATAGTAGGGATAGAATAAGTATTAAAAAGTTAGGAAGGTATTGATCTCGGACATTACCTTGAAAGCTGCTAAAGCTATGAGGATGGTTATCTTTATCAGATTTCAAAACTGTAAAAGGATATTATTCACGAAGTGCCTGGAATGGGAACTGGGTCAACAGTGGCCAATTTAACTCATTATCGTGACTCCAGAGACCAAAAGACAGTTACCTGAATCGGTCACATATGTCCACTGAATAAACGGTTTTCGATGTGTTAGCTCAAGTTTCCTGGCCTTTCTTCCAGAAACGGTAATCAGAGGGGTAAGGTTGATTTTGGTATCCTTAAAGTCAATTATTTTTACTTCCCTAACTACGTTGTACGAAGGCAGCACGTGATAAACTTTATAAAAATTAACAGCTTACTTATCTTATGGACATTGTTTAATCCATAATCAATAACATAGTGACCCCAATATTAATCTTTTACAGGCAACAACCCTTCATTTGTTCACAGGTATTAAAATATGAGTGCTACTTTGATTAGCTTTATTAGCAGTCATCGAAAATATATCACCTCTATTTTTGAACTCAGTGACAAAACACGACAAACTACAATTACCAAAGTGAGTTACACACCTATGTCTTACGGTTCATTTTCGGATATGACATTTAAATTTTGTTCTTCGACTTAACCTTAAATGAAACGGGAAACTTAATTATTATCTAATATGAATGCTAATTGATGCGCATAAATGAATTACTCAAAAACCAAAAAACTTCCAATGTTTCCAAGTGTAAGCTTGAATCTTGAAACTAGAAAATTATTCGAAACAGTAGATAATTTCATAATTTTTAAATTATAATAGTTGATTACTTACTTCAGGAATGAATACTGTTTGTGAATTTGTAAGCACTATACCTTTACAAAAAATGTGCATATTTAGTCATAATCTTTTTACTTACATGTCAATAAGAGAGCACAATATAATACCGAATAACTTATTACCAATGAATTATGTTTTGTAAATAGTACCATTTCCATCACGATAGCAAATCAAGGAATAACAAGATAGAATATTATCGACTATGAATTCTAGCGACTTGATAAAAATTCTTCTTACGACATCACAATATTGTTTATCATCTGTTTTAATCTATTAGTGTTATAAATTCCAATACTATCAAGTTCCTCGAGCAATATGATTCTGTGTACTCGGCTTTACAGTAACATTAGAAAACGAATAAGTTTGTGTGTGTATAACACAGAGAGAAACAATGAGAGAGACAAATATTTACACATAAGATTTTAAATATAAACCTGACTGGTTTGATGTCTAATTTAAATTTAGCCATACACATTTTATGTACAAGTGGACATAAATTGATTCATAAACACAAAACTGTAAACATGCATATATCACTCATACTTTGTTTATCAATACATGATGATCAATAATAATGAAATAGGTTCGATATGCGATTGTTCGTATTTATTTGCTCTGTTTATGTGTTGACACATTGACGTTGACGACAAAATCAATCCATAAATAAATCTTCACCATTTATTATTATTATTACTATAGTAACACTAATTTAAAATCATTAATAGGTCAAGTTTTCCAGAAAATAAATTTAATTTGATGTTGAAATCTCGCCTACTTACAGAGTGAAACAAGTACAGAAATGTAATAGGTAAAAATATTTTGGAAATAATCAAAGAATTCTAGCCAATTTCTAGGTATATTCATGATAACACATAAATCTATATTACACGTGAAGTACAAAACTTTGCGATTAGATTTTCACAATTAAAATCACGAGTCTATCCAAGCCAGGCTACCACTGAAAACCTAAAAGCACCGGGCAGCCGTTTTGTCTTTGTATGTTATCCACCACAAGTAATGGACGAAGGGTTGCGCAAAGCCATAGATCGATTGAAGTTAGATATTAACACTGTTGAATTCCAGGTCAATTGTCTAAAAATAAAGCATACGCGCGCGAGACCGAAAGTCCTAGTTTTCAGTTCCTCGTGCGGGATTGTGGATGTACGCAGTTGAAGAGTTTCATACTAGGGTGAAAAGGCCACACAGTGCTTACAAGTTTTCAATGGTAGTCTAGCTTGGATAGATCCGTGATTTCAACTGGATAAATATTACAATTTTAGCAAATCACCCATAGCAATATTAAATTGTTTGAAAAGTTTTGTTTCACAAATTATTTTAGATATTCATCATAGAGGTCGTAATAATGTGAGACAGTAGTTGAAAAAAATAATATTTTTAGGAGAGTCAGAATATGTTATTGAAGTATAAACAATGTATCAAAGGACGATTCCCTTACCTTTACAAAGTAATTGCGATTATTTACAGCTAAAGAAAACGGAACGGAACAGAAAGAATGAAAAAACAGTAGCAAACAATTCTGTGATAAGTCTTATACTATATATATGTTAGATCGGTTTATGACCTACTGATTTTGATAGATATTACTTTAATCGCATTCACCAGATGTAGTGTAAGTGTATAACATCTAGAATATGGGAATTTTAAAAGATACGCTCTGTCGTAACAATGAACAAACATTTAAAATTTTTGTAATCTTATTAATTTAGTGGGATGTAGTCAATGATGTAAACATTTCTAAAGCACTATCGGAGAAGTAAAAATTGATGCGAAAAAAATTAATGAAGTGATTTGATTTCACGGACAGTTTACGTCATGTTATTCCAGAGTTTCGAAAATCTACATGTAAACAAATTCAATTATAGAGAAGATTTAGAATAAAACGTTTTCACTTTTGATACAGAGTTACGAATGATGTAATTAGTTGTTGCAGCATATTGAATCTCAGTACTGTTTGTGAAAGATGGTTCATATAGTTTTTTGAAGAACAAGTTTCCGCTTCCATAAAGTAGTAGAGTTCAAGTTCAATGCACATGGCCTTTAACTTAAGGTACAATCATTTACAAGAATATGAAGTGCAAACCGCAGCTGGAGAGTTTCTGACTCACATTTATCCTTTACGCAAACACAATTCAGAAAAAAATTTCTATGTACTGGACAAATATTTTGTACATCAAAACACGCGAGTCACTGTTGCAGAGGTTACGTAGTATACAACGCAGACGTCGTTGTGACTTGGAGGAGTATATGAAAACTTGTTCTATGAAGTATAGACTGTAGGAATGTCCAAATCAACTACTGTAGGACACTTGGAAAATACCTTGACATTTATGGTGAAGCCAAAATCGAGAACAAGATTACCAAAGTCGATCCCTTCAAATTAAACAATGGTAAGTTCCCAATTCTTTTTTGTGGATCACCAAGCGACCTTACTGAGTTCCATATTCATACAGTTTGTTCATTTTTCAGCTCTTACTTACTTACTTAATTAATTAATTAATTAATTAATTAATTAATTATTTACTTACTTACTTACTTACTTACTTACTTACTTACTTACTTACTTACTTACTTACTTACTTACTTACTTACTTACTTACTTACTTACTTACTTACTTACTTACGCCTGTTACTCCCAATGGAGCATAGGCCGCTCACCAGCATTCTCCATCCAACCCTTTTTTACTGGGAAATCCTTTCCAGTTCTTATTCATCCTTTTCATATCCGCTTCTATTTCCCGACGTAATGTGTTCTTTGGCCTTCCTCTTTTCCTCTTCCCTTCAGGATTCCAAGTTAGCGCTTATCTCGTAATGCAGTTTGATGATTTCCTCAATGTATGTCCTATCCATTTCCATCGTCTTTTCCTAATTTCCTCTTCCCCTGGAAGTTGGTTGGTTCTCTCCTACAGGAGGCTGTTGCTGATGGTATCCGGCTAATGGATGTTGAGTATCTTGCGCAGACAGCTATTTATAAATACTTGTACCTTCTTGATGATGGTTATTGTAGTTCTTCAAGTTTCAGCTCCGTACAGTAGAACTGCCTTGACGCTCGTATTGAAGATTTTGACTTTGATATTGGTTGAAAGTTTTTTTGAGTTCCATATGTTCTTCAGTTGTATGAATTCTGCTGTTGTTTTGCCAATCCTCACCTTTAAGTCTACAATGGGTCCTCCTTGTTCATCGATGATGCTTCCCAGGTATGTGAAGGATTCTACATCTTCCAGAGTTTCACCATCAGCTGTGATTGGTTTGCTGTTTTCCGTGTTGTATTTGAGGACCTTGGTTCCCCTTGTGTATGTTGAGGCCTGCTGATGCAGAGACTGCTGCTACACTGGCTGTCTTTATCTGCATTTGTTCGTGTGTATGCGATAGGAAAGCTAGGTCATCTGTGAAGACTAAATCGTCTGATTGGTTCTAAGCTGTCCATTGTTTGCCGTGCTTTCCCTCAGATGTAGAGATCTTCATAATTCATTCAACCACCAGAAGAAAGAGAATTGGGGAGAGTAAACAGCCTTGTCTGACTCCGGTCCTTACTTGGAATGCATCTGTCAGCTGTCTTCTATGCACTACTTTGCACTGTAGTCCGTCGCATGCGTTCCGGGTAATGATAACAATCTTCTCAGGAACTCCGTAGTGTCAAATGCCTTCTCATAATCAATGAAGTTGATATACAGTGACGAGTTCCACTCAATTGATTGTTCGGCGATGATCCGTAGTGTCGCAATTTGATCTGTGCACGACCGATCCTTACGGAATCCAGCTTGTTGACCTCGAAGTTTGGCATCTACTGCAGTTTTCATCCTGTTCAGCAGCACTCTGTTAAAGACTTTTCCTGGTAATGACAGTAATGTAATGCCTCTGTAGTTTTCACACTTGCTCAGGTCTCTTTTCTTTGTAATCTTGGTGAGGTGTCGTTCTTTCCAGTCCATCGGCACTTGGTCCTCCTCCCAAATCTTCTTGAATAGAACATGAAGCATGTTTGTGGTTACTTTGATGTCTGACTTCAATGCTTCAGCTGTTATATTATCGGATCCTGCTGCTTTCCTCCTTTGATTTGTCTGATGACCATTCTGATTTCTTCCGTTGTTGGTGGATTGACATCTATAGGAAGAAAAGTGTGTGCTACTTCGATGTCCGGTGGGCTCATTGGAGCCGGCCTATTCAGGCGTTTATCGAAGTACTCTACCCATCTCTTCCGCTGTTCTTGAATTTCAGTGATTGACCTTCCTTCTTTGTCTTTGATCTGTCTCTCTGGTTTACTATATTTCCCTATTAGTTTCTTCGTTGCATCGTATAGCTGTTTCATATTTCCTTCTGTTTCAGCTTTTTCCGCCGTCGTTGCTAGTTCTTCCACGTATTTCTGCTTGTCGGCTCTAATTCTCTTCTTCACTTGCTTGTTTGCTTCTATGTATTCAGCTTGTGCTTGGACTATCTCTGCTCGTGTCCGGCTGTTGTTAGTTGCTGTCTTCTTGTTCTTCCTTTCTTTGATCCTGTCCAGTGTTTCTATAGAGACCCATTTCTTGTGATGATGCTTCTTGAAGCCCAAAACCTCTTGACACGTTGAAGTTAATGCTTATTTGGTACCTTTCCAGTTGTCCTCCATAGTAGTTTCTTCCTCCTTCAGTAGATCCTGTAAGGCTTGGAACCTGTTGTTCATAGCTATCTTGAATTCATTGAGTTTGTCAATATCTCGAAGGAAGGTTGTATTGAATCTTTGCAGAGCTGTTTTTCCAGTTATCCAGTTCTTCTTTAGCTTCAGTTTGAAATTGGCCATAACCAGGTGATGATCTGAAGCTATGTCCGCTCCCCTCCTGGTTTTCACATTTTCCATTGTCCTACGGAACTTTTTATTGATGCAAATATGAACTATCTGATTCTCTATGGTGTGGTCTGGTGAGATCCATGTAGCTTTGTGTATACGTTTGTGTGGAAATATTGTACCGCCTATGACCAATTTGTTGAATGCACACAGATTTGCAAATCTTTCCCCGTTTTCGTTCCTCTCTCCCAGTCCATGTAGTCCCGTGATATCTTGATATCCGGTGTTATTTATTCCGACTTTGTCGTTTAGATATCCCATCAGAATTGTGAGGTCCTTTCTTGGGCACTTCTCTATGACTGATTGCAGCCTCTCATAGAATTGATCTTTAATGTCGTCGTTGCTATCATTTGTGGGTGCATAACATTGGATAATATTCATTGTGATCCCCTCCTTCTTTGTTTTGAATGATGCTTTTATGATTCTGGATCTGTGAGATTCCCATCCTACAAGTGCATTTCGTGCTACTTTGGACAGAATTAGAGCAACTCCCTGAGTGTGTGGAGCATCTTCATGACCGGAATATAACATCATCTCTCCCGTGTTTAGCCTTTGTTGTCCAGCTTGGTCCAAGGGATTTCGCTGATTCCCAGTACTGCCAAGTTGTATCTACTCATTTCCGTTGCTATTTAACTGGTCTTCCCGGTCTCCCACATTTTTCGGACGTTCCAAAGCTCTTCTGAATCTGATTCCAATATATTGTATCTCATTAACTGTGTATTTAATGCAGGTTAAATCTCCTAGTAGAATTATCGATTTACTCGAAATTATTCAAAAGCTCAAACATCAGTTATAGAGATAGTTTATTGTTAAAGCTTAGTAAAATCCGCAAGCATACAGCAAGCAAGCACGCAGGGAAAGCACAAGTGTGTTTGTGAGAGTGTTCAAAAATCCATTTATACATATATATATGAGTATTAATCAAGTCTGGATAAATTATTGATTGTCTGTGTATTACAATCGATGGAAGAATAGATTAAAAATTGACATGTGCTCAGTCAGAATCACACGGAAAATTACATGGTGAATCAAGTGTTTAAATTACAATGAGCAAATATATAATACAGTAGTGGAATGGGATTACTACAACTTATAAAATTTGTTGCTCTGGTTGTTAGAAGGGGCATTGACCTCATGGCTTCCGAAGGAACTCGGCTTTCATCATGAGACATCATATTTCTTCTAAATGAAGACCCTCTAACTCCCAGAACAGAGTTTAAATGGTTTGACTTATTTTTTCTGGTTAGCGTTTTTGTTTTTAGCGAGTTAGTGTTCTACGGGATGGGGACGCTATTCCCATGCCCAACCCTCCTCCTTTACCTGGTCTTGGGACCGGCAGTAACTCTTGAAGAGCTACAGGCGGAGTTATTGTTCAGCTCAATAAGAGAAAATTAATACACTATTTCCAGACCACCAGCATATAGAAGAGGCATACTCATACAAAATCAATTGCAAATATTATTTATATAAGTCACAAAGAGCAAAAAACCTAGGACACTACCTTGTATTACACCACTTTGACAGAGTCACCATCCAACACGGAGCGATTCATTTCTAATATTTAGTATCTATAATTAAGTAAGTAATTAACCCAAGCAAGCAGTCGACCCCAGATCCCTTAAGATGTGAGATTTCCCATGAGATGCTGGTGGTTATCAATGCCGAAACCTTTAGAAATATAAAACTAGCACCAAGACTATTTATTCTAAACTACACTGAGTAAAGATTAAATAAAGGAAGTCAAAGTGATAGATCATACAGTATCTAGTTTCTAGGTATCCACGTTGCAGATTAGTGAAAAGGTTTTCGGTGAACATATAGCTGAAACTGTCATCAACAACACATTTTCCATTATCCTAAAGATAGCTGTAAAAATATTTGTTAGCCGATAATTTTACGTTGGTTTTCCCTCCAGATTTATGCCACGGTATAACATATGCGGATTTCCAACAGTAGGGATGAGTCCATATTTTCAGAAAGAGAGAGAGATAGAGATTAAATAGTTTTAGAAGTTATGAAATTTAAAACCCGCAATATTTGAAGCAAATGGATGCATTTCCCTCTACTTCATGATTGTACGAGATCTTAAGGGAGGTTATAGCTGATTTCGAGATAAAAGACATAGATAGATCGTAAAAAGTTACTACTCATAAACGTCAATTCCTAAATGAAATCCTTTCAGAGTTTATTACTGTTCACAAGAATAATACTGGAAAGGTTTAAGATGGTATTAGAATTTTTTTATGAGTATGCCGTTATACAAAATACAGGGGTTATCTGTATTTTGAGATTCTCTAAAGTGCTTATTGAAAATAATGACCAAGGTTAATACATTTGAACTACTATTAAGTGCTGACAACAAATGAATAGCTTCCAACCTATGAGTATTTATTTATTTAAAAACATAAACATGGGTACAAAGAGGCACTAAATTCATATGCACCATATAAATCATTGCATTTGTGTGATGGCTGGGTGCGCAAACCGAAGCAGGTGGTTTTCTTAAGAGGTCACACCCGGAGCCTTCGACCTAAAGGTCCGATCCACAAGGCAGTGGAGCAACATCGAAAGATGCAGTCCCATGGTAGCCTATCAGTCTCTTCAATCTAATTTAAAATTATAATTATTTGTTCAGATGAAGCGAAATTATTCAACTTGAACAAGGTCACATTCAGCATGACTTTAGTCCCTATATTGACTGGTTCCCTTTCTGCCCCCAAATGCCCTGGTATGGCCGAGAGCAGGGAGGGTTTGCCCTCCCTCTCGAAATACTCTCACACGGCCACGCGTATACAGCCTCTGCCAGGGAAGTCCTACTCACTGCCTTCTCGTGGCGGGGGTATTGTTCACGAAAATGAGAGGAAGAAAAGCGAACGTCCGGCGCTATAACCGGATCCCAATTCTATGGTGCACATGGGCTCCAGTATCCTGAAGTAACAAATGGCGTATGAACCAACTTTTGGTCACCGGCTTCCATGGGACTGCATCTCCTCACGATGCTCCACTGCCTTGTGGACTAGACCTTTAGGTCAAAGGCTCGGGGTGTGGCCCCCTAAGAAAACCACCTGCTTCGGTTTGGGCACCCGGGCAGTATCTCAGCCCACACACTAAAACCATGATGAACTATCTGCTTCGTTTCTATCCGACTAACATTGAAATGACTGGTATTATTATTTTTTTTATATTATTATTATTACTATTTACTACGTCATTGATTCACTATCTCCTATTTCTACTTTTTGTATCCGTTTCGACTCAGACAGCAGCTCGCCTATGGTAAAAATTCAGCTTTATCTAAACGTTCTCGAGTCACTGCCTGGCTGAAAATTGTATGTTACCACCGAATACGAGTACTGAAGCAGTTTTTTTGAAACCACGTACACCATTCAAACTGGCTGCCTTTAACGTTCGCACACTTATGCAGGTCGGACAACAGATAGGGCTGGCAATGTCTTTGGAAAGTCTTAATATTGATGTGTGTTGTCTATCCGAGACCCGTATTCAAGACTCTGGTGAAGTACTACAAGTTCGCTCTCCATCTGTCGCTCCAAAAAGCTTGTTTTACGTGCGTTTATCCGGGGACCCTGTGGCATCTTCGTCTGGTCTTGCTGGCGTTGGTGTCACACTAAGCGCAAGAGCTGAGGCAGCACTAGTTGACTGGATCCCCATTAACAGTCGGTTATGTGCTGTTAGATTAGAAAGTACCATCAGAGTGAGAAGAAATCGGCGTGAGAAACGATGTCTTTTCGTCATCTCCGCCTATGCCCCGACAGATTGCAGCCCGGATGCAATCAAGGACGAGTTCTACCACCAGTTATCTGTTCTTCTCCAGAAAGTGCGTTCGACAGATATTGTAGTACTAGCTGGAGACTTGAATGCTCAGGTCGGGCGTCTAGGCACAGAAGAGAGTCGTTTAGGTGGCCGATGGGGACTCGTTGGTCGCAGGACAGATAACGGGGAACGTCTACTGCAACTATGCACAGACCACAACCTGTTTCTGGCTAGCACTAACTTTCGGCACAGTCATCGCCGATGTGCCACCTGGCGTCCCCCTTCTGCATCTCAAGCCTGGACTCAGATTGATCACATCACATTGCACCTTCGAAGTGCAAAGTACTTCTACAAGACTGGCAGGACCCCAGTTAGTGAGCAGATAGAAATAGTCAAGAAATTCGTTTATCTGGGTAGCTGCATAAGTGCTGGTGGTGGTGTGAGTGATGAGATCAATGCACGTATAGTGAAAGCCAGAGCGGCTTATGCCAATCTGGGCCATCTTTGGCGCCTTCGTGATGTTAGTCTGGCTGTAAAGGGTCGGATCTACAACGCGACGGTGAGAACAGTTTTGCTCTATGCTTGTGAAACCTGGCCTCTCCGAGTTGATTATGTTAGACGACTTTCTGTGTTCGATCATCGTTGTCTCCGAAGGATTGCTGGCATCCAGTGGCAACACCATGTCAGTAATGCAGAGGTTCGGCATCGAGTGTTCGGGCACAGAGACGATAATGAAATTGGTGTCACCATCTTGAAAAACCGACTTCGGTGGCTTGGACATGTTCTACGAATGTCGTCCCAGAGAATTCCTCGTCGTGCATTATTTGCCGACTCTGGGACTGGTTGAAAAAAGCGGAGAGGTGGTCAGTATATGACATGGTGTCGTGGTATGAAAGAAAGCTGCAAAGGGCTAGCTTATGTTGGTCCTTCACGACTCCCTGGTTGGGGTCCGAGAGATGGTGTAACGCAGTGGCTAGAGACCTTATCAGATATGGCTCAGAATAGAATCCAGTGGCGATCCTGCTGTAACCTTCTTTTACTTTCTTCATAAAAAGTGGTTGTATCTTCCTAAACTGAAAGATCTCTTCTGATTGTACCTTACCGTTTCCCCCACCATTGTTCTCTCTCTCTCTTTTTTTTTATAATTCCCCACGTTCATTACTTTTTTTTTCTCTTTTCTCCTTCTCTTCAAATTATCATTGTTTTGTGTGGCGCATATATATTTGGTGCCCCCCTGTACCAATATTTATGTGTTCAAATAAATAAATAATAGTTCCCTTCCTAAGCGAAGACTACCAGGGGTCAGAGACTTATAAGGAGAGTATTGAAAACTACTTTGTGGTCACTTGTTTCAAGTTCCTTGTTTACTTGTGCAGATAGAGTTCTTGGAGTAAAGTTAGTAAGAGAGATGGTTTTGCGGAAGCTATTTCGGGCTCACTTTTTCAATAGACGTCTTATTTCATTTATAATTGTAACAGTATATATTGGTTTATATGTTATGAACTAAGGATATATACCAAGGGTACAATATTTTTTATAAATTAACTACTGTTTCTTTTGTTTTCAGCTAGTGGTACTCTTTAACAACTGAATAGTATAGCACTGTTATGGCTTTAAGAATAAAACTGATGTATTGGTCAACTGATTTGTTTCGATATGATCTGTTTAGTGAGTGAAGGTAACTGTAAAACAACGGAGGAGATACGATCACGAAAAATCGAATTCTAATATTCATAACAATGCAATTCCAATGCTTTAGTTTCAAATAATGCATATTGTGGATTAATTTCGTATGTATTTACCTGACTAATAACACTATACTAATTAATAGATAGGTTTGAGGCACAAGAATAACAATAACATCATTAACCAGAAAAACAAAATAGTTACATAACTACGAACAATAACATTACCGAACTCTGAAATAAGAGAAAACTACGAAGAAATTAGTAATCCTTTAAGTTTTATTATAACAACTTACTGATAAATTCACAGTTTGTGTTTTTTAAGATACATTTTCAAAAAGTCTTACTGTTATGTAAAAGAAAAGATCTTAAATAAATTCTGTGAAAAAAAGAGAATATGACTTTCAGTCACTGAATGCTTCATTTGGTATTCGGCAAATATTAGCTTATTTCATTCTTTATCGATACGTCGATAGATGAATCATTTGAAGTGACCTTTTCATTTAAACAGAAAAGTTGTACCTTTTTTACAAATATATGTCGATAAAAGAGAAATGAGTGTGTTTTGTAGTTAAAAGTTGTTATCTGTTAGTTTTTTTTAAGCAAATGGAAAATGACAGATTTTAACTAAATATTGAAAATATCAAAATGAGACAATCATTATGTCTTTCTGAAAAAGAACTATCTTCCAACGATGAAATTACAAAATATTGTACGGTTGGTGACCAACATCATCTGACTTTTACTTGAAATTTCTTTAATTTTTCTATGATTTTGATTGTAGAGCGACCTCATCTACAGAACCGTTGAAAAACAGTTTGCTTTGAACAACCATTTATCTGAAATAATCTGGGGACTAATTCAGGTATTAATAAATACGGCTTCTATGTAAATTAATCTAAAATACTGAGTATCAACTCCACTAATCGAACGAATGGAACCAAAACCTAACTCTGGTGGCGTTTAAATAAGGAAACAAAGAAATAGATTACCCGTGTCTAACCAGGCACACTTATAACATTAATTACAATCTACTGGTACCTAATTTCTACAATGAAATGGGCCTTCGAATTACAAAAAGAATATTCACGTCTCACGACAAGCCTACCAATTAATAGACTGGGGCTCAACGCCTCATGCTTCCCAATATATAGCATTGTTAATTATACATTGTGGTTTGTGACGACATAACGTAAAATAAGATAGTTATTTCCTAGACAACTGTCTGAATATCAGAGAATCGTAGTTAATTTTTAAGAAATGAGATTAACATTACTGTCAGAGTCGAATGCTTGTTAAAATCCGAATACTGATAATACCGGAATGGATGTCAACTTTTCAAATTACTTATCAGTAGTAAATCTGGTTATTATAAAATGTTTACTTTGAAAATAGTTTACAACACAGATTACCTGCAAATAAATAACCATTGAAAAACAGAGAGGAGTAAATATAATTTCTCTCCTGGTATTGAACTTCTCAGTAATATGAATCCATAACCATGAAAATTCACGGTATGCGATTAAGAACTACCGAGTTAATGTCCTATGGTTCACACCAACTTGCCAATTTGAATCCATCAGTCACGTCCATTAGAAAAACCAGTCTCACATTCGATATGGTTAAACTCCATCAGTCTCACCTCGAACCGATCAATCTCCGAGAACATTCCAAAGTTATTTTTACAGATTTGCAAGTTAATTGTCTGGGTGCATGAATAGCAAAATGTTTCGGAACAGGAATTCCGAGCATCGTATTTTATTATAGTACAATACACCAGATATATAGATCCAGTTTATTTGCACAAATGACAATGCACACAATAGCCACTCAGTGTATCTATTTCAGTCTTATAGTTGATCGTTTCCGATCCTAATCGTTCGGATTCACTGAGTTGTCATATCGCTGAAGCAAAGTTATCTCATTCGATTGATGTCAGTGATCAACTATGAAGCTCAGGCAGAACAGTTTTCTTTCAAGTACCATAAATTAATACACTGCGCTAGCATACACAAATTAACACATCCATTTCTAACCATATATATGGTTTTGTTCACTGAAGAGTGCTTTCAGAAAATATGCTTAGTTTACTTTAATATTCAAACAATATCCAAGATTCTTTGAAACAGCAAAGGTACCGAGAACATATACTGTGCTAGTTGAATTTATTCAACTCAGCTTATTTTGTTAATAACCCTATGTTGATAAAACCTGTCAGCTGAACTACAGAAAGGTTGCTTTCTAAACAATAACGAAAAAACCTATTACTGTGTTCTTACAATTTTCACATGGTTATGATATAAATTAAGAAAATCCATTCACATTTTGTTGTATCAGATTGTTTATGTGACAAGATTGATGGTGACTCGTGATGTGTTAAATGAAAAGTATGTTATTACATGATGATAAATACTTTGTATGTTAGGTAAAGTGTGCATAACATAACCAATCCCTTAAAATTGAAAACCGGAAATTCAAGAAGTATCTCAGAATTTTTTCTTTAAAAAATCATACGCATTTGTACAGCAGCCAGAAAGAAATCATTCGAAAACACATTTGTCGAATCAATCTCTCTTTACTTAACTTCAGTTTTAACATTGATCTTCAGTCGTTAAACTAGTCCTAAATATGCAACCTTTTAGGATATTCAGGTGCTGTACAGTTTCTATACCGTTTTAGGTGCGAGTACACTTTGTTTTAAAAAAATACACAAAGACTTGAATAGAGTTGATAATTTCCATAGAATTAACAACATACATGCCAGCTTTTTCAAATGACTTTCCACAACCACATTTATTAGAAACATAGAATAAGTTCACCACTATATTTATGGTTCGCAATATGAAACAATATATGAAGATGTAAATTAAGTCTGTATGTGATGGGCTGGACGAATTCAAATATATCATGTGCTTGTGCTCATATATAATCTAAACTTACTAACGCCTGTTTCCCCATGTGGAGAAACATAGGTCACTCAACAGCATTCTCTAACCAACTCTGTCCAGGGCGATTCTTTCCAGTTGCCATCCATCCATTTGATGACTGTTTCCGATTCCCGACGCAGTGTGTTATTCGGCCCTCCTCTTCAACTGTAGGAATATTGCCTTCACCTAGCCAATCTTCCATTTACGTCTACATCAGATCCTTCACGTTCTTCGATGATACTAACAATATACATGGAAGTTTACACCTCATTCCGGAGTTGTTTGGATTGATGTTTTCCGGGTTCGATTTCAGGATATTGGTTCTTCCCTTGTGTATGTTAAAGTCTACTTCTGAAAGGCTACTCTTACACTGGTTGTCTTCACATGTATTTCTTGGTGTGTATGGAATAGATGAGATAGGTCATCTGCAAAGTCAACGTAGTCTATTTGCATCCGGGCTGTCTATTGTATTCCATGATTCGCCTCAGATGTTGAGGTCTTCATAATCCAAACTACCAACAGAAGAAAAAAAGGGGAGAATGGGCAGTTCTGTCTCACTCCGATCCTCACTCAAAATTCATCTGTGACCTGTTCACAATACACCACTTTAAAGCGTTGTACCTCTCCAGTTGTTCTCCATGGTAGTTTCTCCTTTTTCCAGTAGATCTTGTAAGCCTTGCATCCTATTGCTGAGAGCGATCTTCAATTCATCGAGTTTGTCAGTGTCTCGAAGGAAAGTTATATCAACCGTTTATAGTGCTGTTTCGCCAGTTGTTCAGTGTTTCTTCAGATCCAGTTTGATGTTGGCCACAACCGGTTGGTGATGATCTGAAGCTATGTCAACTCCTCTCCTGGTTCTCACGTCTTTCATGAATCTTCTGAATTTTTAGTGATACAAATATGATCGATCTGGTTCTGTTTAGTATGACCCGTTGAGACCTATGTAGCTTTGCGTATGTATTTGTTGGGAATATAATGTTACTCGTGATCATCCTTTCTCCCAGTCAGTCCTTGTCGTCCCATGATATCTTCATACCCGATATTGTTGTCTATTCCGATTTGGGCGTTTACATCACTCATCAGAATGGTGAGATAATTTCTTGGGCACTTCTCTGTGATTGATTGCATCTCTTGATAGAAATGTTCTTTGTTATCTCTTTTGCTATAATTGGTGGGAGCAGAACATTGGGGTTGCTGAACCCCATGCACAAAGCTCCCCCCTCACCTTGGCTTGAGATGGGCAGTAGTCATTGAAGAGCTACAGGCGAAAGTCCAAACGACAAGTGAGAGAAGATATAATAAATTAAATATCTGCATAATGTGTGTGTATAACCGCTCATATCATGAAATTAAGTCTCACAATTATTAGACGAATTCGGGAATGACGACACCACGGATACAGAGGTCGATAGTGAAATATTATTTGAATCAGATGGAATATCAAATAAACTAGATATATTGGATGAAATGAAACATATTCCATAACTAGATAGATCTGGTCACTCGGTAATTTCATTACATTGCCAACTTTCATCTTAAGTTTCCTAGGCCACAGGGGGGATTAAATAATGCTAAAGGTCGATGAGTCAACTAGCGTTTGCTTTCCACCAAACAAGTGAATTGAACTGGTTGACATTGAATGTACCAACATAAAACTTTTGGTAAAAGCCACCCATGACGCATAGAATTGTTATTTTCTAACTGCAAAATGGTTTCAGATCCTCTGATGGTAATGTCATTGAATATTTCGTTTGATGATGTGGAATTGCAATTATTTAATCTCGTCACCAAAATTGTGTTGTGCTCTGACTCAATTACGATTTACACTTACTACTGTATCCAAAACTCAGTATACAAATGAAAAGACTGAAGGAAGGTATAACTCCCAGACTCGAATAGTGTACACAAATTTAAAAAATATATATATATATATATATATATATATATATATATATGCATGTCCTTCGACCCAGATAAACATATAGGGCGACACCAAAAGAAGACTAATGAGTTCAAACAGAATTCACTTGTCGATAATATGTAGGAATTATTTATATGCATTGGACAGCCAAACAGTAGCTATGTCCGAAAAATATATAACGTGAAAGAAGCCAAGAATATGTCAAAAAAATATGAGAGCAAGTATCGGGGGTTCATTTGTAACGCGTTTTCAAAAACAGCGTCCAGTGATAAAACGATAGCCTATTTGTCGAAGGTTAAATATCGACCCAAGTTAAGAGAATAGGATCAAGGTATATTTTAGTTTCATAAGAAATATACAAATATTTTACCGATAAATTTACTTAAGTAACTAGTTAGCATCAAGAGATGAGTTTTATTTGTTAAACGTCACTCTTGATTCGGATGGTTTCTCATTTCTTCATAAACACAGGGCAATAGGTGAAGCTAATGAAATGAGGAATAATCTATTAAAGGTGGTAAACATTGCACATTGTTAGACACAGTGGTTTTAATGGCTAAACGTTTGTCACAAGATCTTAAGGTGATGACTACGATCCTTGGTGGATTCATGGGAGAGCACTTTTGAGGTTTTTAATGCCACTTAATGAAGATTGCAAACTACAAAGTTACTGTAAAAAAATTCACCAGATACAACTAATTAATTTAAATCCGCCAGTGGATACATCAAAAAGCAGTTCTTAGAAGATGAACACAATAAGAAACTATGTGACGTTTGTAGAAAGCAGGAATACAAAAAAAACACCGTAAAAAGTATACGAATCTTATTGAAATACACGATTGATACTTTGAAATATTCAAAGGATCAAGCGTCTGTAGTGGGAACAGAATTTCGTAAAACTTTTGATTAATCAATGTTTAGGATCATTCTAAATTGTCAAATTAAAAACGGGAAGTGTGGGAAGAAACACAATGAAAAACGACTAGGATGTTAACAAATTTGAACATTAAATTTTCTTTACAATACATTTCAAATGTACATGAAAAAACAATATAAAAAATGCAAAGGTGTTTGCGAACAAACTGTACTCAAAATTCATCAGTAAAACGATTAAGTGTACTGGCTTTAAATTTATCATCCACTGCATAAATATCCATTACTCGAAGTTGGATTTGTTCAACTATTTCACGGGACAAACTATCTGAAATGGCCTTTGAAAAAAATGGATTAGGTTTTAAAATTATTAACCAATACTTTATAGCGTATAGATAAATTTATCTATTAACAAAACATTTTGATGATCAAGTTTTTAGAATCAAACGAGTACAGTTAGTCAGTGAGTCAGCAACAACGTAGAATTTCGTACGTACGTAAATCAGTTCCAGTTGCCATACCACATTATCACAGAGATTCAGTTATCGATTCAAATTCCGTAGTGGTAGAGGTAGTGAAAGTATAAGTAGTGATAGGGAACATTAGGGTTTGATGATGTTATTCAAGAAGTATAATCCAGTGGAATAGATTCGGAAAGAAAATAAAGGACATGAAGAATTCAGAAGTTTAGAATTTGGGAGAACACAGAGTGCATGTACCTGCACCATGGTAAACGATTTTGAGCCATGTCACTCAAAGTCTCTAACCGTCGGATGCTATCGTCTCGTGAATCCCAACCAGCTAGTCTACACCTACCAACATGACTCAATCCACCTGTCAGTGACTTCATGGATTTGTTCCACGTTTCGGTCTGGCCACCCCTAGCTTTTTAACAACCTACTCCTACACCATAAAACATCGCTCATCGGGGCAGTCGGTGGTTGGGCATACGTAGAACATGTCCCAGCCATCTCAACTGATGAAGTTTTACTACTTCATCAAATGATTTGCCATCCTTACCTAGTACTCGTTTCGTAACAACTGCATTACTTACTCGGTGGTCCCAGGATATACGAGCAATGCTTCGAAGACACCTATGATCGAAAACTAGTAACCTACGAATATCCCCTACTCTTACCGGCCATGTTTGCTGCCATAAAGAAGGACGGAACGAACGGCTGCGCAGAAAACCCGTCCTTTGTTTGGTAGACGGATATCTCGCTTACTCCATAAATGATGCAAATTGGCAAAAGCTAGTCGAGCCTTCTGTATCTGTGCTGAAATTTCGTCACACACCAGACCACAAGGGCTGAGGAGGCTCTCACGATAAGTGAAGCAGTCGTCACGCCCAACTACTTTACTCCCTATCATTAGTACTAGTGTCGATGCAACCCAATCCTGAAGCAACATTTTGCATTTTGAGGGAGAGAATCGCGTCCCGGACATGCTTGCATTGTTGCTTATAGTGGTCAGAAGACTGCATTTTGTCAGCGTTTTCACCAAATAGAACTATGTCATCGTCATATTCTGAGTCAACAAGTGGATCTCCCGGTAGAAGTTCAACTGGAAATTTAGATGAGGAAATTTTCATCTCTAAAAGCACGTCAATGACATAGTTAAACAAGAATGGAGAGAGTGGACAACCCTGACGGACACCACTTGAAGTAATCGGTTCAGATGACAGTTTGCCACAAGCTCTCACTCGACCTGTTGTGTTCGAGTAGAGAGCCTTTACAAGGTTAATGTACTTCTTTGGTACTCCTTTCAGTGACAAACACTGCCATATAACCTCACGATCAACCGAGTCAAATGCCGCCTTAAGGTCAAGAAATGCTACCATTGTGAGGCGTCTGTATGTGAGTCTCTGTTCTAGAACCTGACGTAGTGTGAATATCTGATCTATACAACCACGTCCAGATCGGAAACCAGCCTGGTTTTTTCTAGTCTGCTCTTCGCGAGCTTTAGTTAAGTGTCGAAGAGTTACTGATGCTAATATTTTAGATACTATTTTAGTCGAACTGATTGTCACAAGAGGACTTTTGTCCTTTCTTATGGACTGGTACAATCATTGATTGAGACCAGTCAGATGGGATTACGTCCGGTTCACAGATTCTACCTAAGACCTCAGTCAATGTCGCGGCTAATACTGGACCACCATCCTTAAAAATCTCAGGTGTAAACCCGTCAGGTCCTGCTGCTCACCCACGTTTCAGATTTCCTATAGCTTTTTCAACTTCGTAAACAGTCGAAGGACTTATATTAAATTGCCATTCAGGTCGACTGGAGATCGTGGAAAACTGAAGTGTGGCTCGAGACTAGTTTTTCAGCATCCATCAGTGCAAATGGACGGGAAAAGTAGGTATGACTTTTATTCTTGATTCCACTCAACCACCTAGTATAATGTACTCAATAATGAGTCACTTGCTTAGTAGCCTCACTGGGATTTGGTCAATAGTATATGATCACATAGAAAGGGAAGAGATAACAAGAAATGAACATTCAGGGTCATACATGAGGGATATTTCGCTGTCTTTTTAAAAAGAACAGTTTTAACAGTGTATCACTTAATGGTCTAAACTGTTTGGTCAGAGAAATAAGTGATCAACAGATAGATTTATACTGATAATAAAAGTTCATTCAAAGACTAAATTATGCGATAAAATGATTAGTCATATAGTATAATAAACTATAACTGTTGTCTATCACATCAACATAGAGTTTAAGACAAAAATAATAACTGTTCAAGTCTATTAAAGTACTTTTACACCCTCATACAAAATAGAATTTGTTTATTCTGCATAGTGGATGAGTATTATTATTCAACGATTACATTATTATTGAAATGACTTTGATTACACCATCTGATGTATACGATATGAATCACATGACTACCCCAACCAACCTAAAATAAAATGATTACTTCTGAAAACTATGTTAGACTTTGGTTTCACTCTCAGCTAAGTCGCATACGCCTGAGTTAGACACTTACTGTTACCATACGACTCATCTGTATTGTGAATTTAGGTGTCAATTTTGAAATACATTGAAAAACATTATTAAGAGAAATAAAAATTGAAAGCTACCTGCCACCAGGCCATTTCAGAGTGTCGATTACCAGGTATTTCAACACCAGCAATCCGTAAAGCTAAATGCAGTACGGCTGCAGCGATATGCTCTGGGGCGAAATCTAAACACATAGCTGACTGATAAGAATCCGCCAGTATTGACCAAGCCAAACCGGGAAGTCGTGCTAATGCAATTGCAGAAGCATTTACTGAATTTCCACCAGCGTTCAAATCGGACCCGCAAGGTTGTGCTATACCTTTACCAACCCAATGGAGTAATGAATGAAGATAATGAACTAGATATGGATGTGGTAGAGAGGGACGACGAACGTGATAAGCTAACAATCGCATCAGAAATAATTCTGTTTGTACAAGACTTTCCCGTAAACGATCATAATCATCACCGACTTCCAGAGGACTACGACGGTTTTTGTGAAGTGTCCTGAAAAAGAAAAATATTGGTGTGATAAGGCGTAAATGCTAAAAATCCATTGGACAATTACCAGCAGATGAATTTAAAAAGATACCGGAGCCCATGTGTCCCGCTTACAAGCACTGGGTTTCTTCTGGCTCCTTACAAATAATTGAAGCCCGTCGATCTACTCCGAGTGACCGTGAGTTTGACCACAAATGACGACTGTTAAGTAATGAAATTGGGCAAAGCTTGTGTATGTACCGAGAAGCCTGGTAGTCAGAACGTGCCAATGAGTTGGAGGCAGCAGGTGCATCTAGTAACTGCCGGAAACTATTTCAACTCATCCGAGCCATGGGCAGCAAGAAATCTGGTGTGAGCGAAACAATCTGTGGAGATGACGTGATGCCAATCACTAACATCAAACGATGTTTCAGACGTTGGGTAGTTCTTCGAAGAGCAGTTCAACTGATCCCTTCCCTCCACAACCTTTGACGACTGATCCACCAAATAAGGTGGAAGTCATCAAGTAACTTCAAATCATGAAACGCCACAAATCACCGGGTCCAGATGACTTACCTCTGGTCCTATTTAAAGATGATGGCGGCCTTCTGACTGCGTTATTTACTAAGGTTTGGGAGTTACAGAGTCTTCCAACATCATAGAATGATTCGATAGTCGTCCTTATCTTTAAAAAGGGTACACGTCACCTACGCAAGAACTACCAATTGGAAGAATTCTCTGTCACTGTACTTTTGCTTAACGAACTGTCTCTACCATTATTATCATTTCACTAACATACACTAATTTTTGTTCATCGTTGTACTTCTTTTTTTCGCATACGCATCTTAAAGTCTCTTTCTCTTCATATTCTCATTATTATTTTGTGGCGCCTATATATCTGGTGCCCCTTTGTACCAATATTTGTGCTCAAATAAATAAATAAATAAAATGAGCTTAAAACACTTAATAAATCTACAATGGTTGTTTTTATGAAGTGATTCTACTCAAAATACCACTTGGAACTTCACGTTGCTCAATTACAACGTGTTCCCAAAAAGCATGTAAAAAAACTTCAACAGACATATTTAAGTAAAGTGAGATTTGTGGAAATCATAGAATTTTAAAAATCTAAATCATAAACTAAGTTTACTGAAACCACCAGTGGAAGCATGGAAGCACATGATGGTCGTTTTCTTCAAGTAGGGGACTTCTTAGCAATAACAAGCTTCAAAAAGCAACTCTTGAAGTTCAAGTGAGAAGCGTAAAAGGTGGAGTTTAATCATGTTAGGCGTGAAACAGTTATAAATCACAGGTAATGGATGATAGCCGAGTAACATCGTGAATTGAATGAAGCTAATTACTAAAACCGTTGGATGCCAGCTCAGTGATCAAGTGCGAAACCGAATGTAATGAGTTAAATTACTGGATGCAGGATCACGGATGAGCACTGTCGAGGAGTCCCGTACTAGGACAGCTATCCACTGCTTTCAGGTTTCTAATGGTGGTCCAACGAAGATCAGTTTGTGATTTAAACTATGAAGATATATTTTAGATTAAAAATTTTTACCTGTACCTGTAATAAGAAACAATCACATCACGCAGCCGTTGATGTTCTTCTTGTACTTTACCGCCAAGACTGATAGATGCCATCGCGATAGTCTGAATAATGTAAAACAAGGAAAATAAAACCTAAAAATATGAGTGAATATTCATATTGAAACGAAAAACAGTAGTTATTCGTTTAAAGGGAATTTAGTTGAATTGAACAAAACCCGATTACTGAATGCTGATAGATACGACAAGTCTGTTTTTGGTATAATTACTAAATAAACACCTATTAGTGAGAATGAACCAAACGTACGAGGATAAGAGAAATTTATGCATGTATGTTGATACAAAATTGGACAGTGTCATTATGTTTCTTTGGTTCAATAACACTTATTTCTATAACTGATACTTGTTACACGAATATGTGCTTACGAGCACTTTATCGAGTACTGTTTCAAACGACAAGTGCATTCGTTATTAAATGTACGGTTATTTGAAGAGTAGACTAATTTCATCATTTTTAAGGTCAATAATTTGTTTATAAGTCATCAAACAAAACTGATACAAGAGAACACACAGAACCAGGAGTTAGTTTTTTATAATTAGATAACAAGACACCTGTTTTACACAATTTTTATGGAAAAAATTGAGTAGGAAAAAGAATGAACACATCAGAAAATTAAATCATAGAAGTTAGTAATTTTAGTTAGTTAGTGGACAATAAAAAGGAAAAATGAATTAGTTCATTCATGTACTAAATAACTGGTTTAGTAATATATGATAGTTTTATTGACATATTTTCAGAGTAAAATAAGAACCTTACATGTGCATCGATATCTCCTAAGCTATGTTTAAAAGATTGGTCGATCGAGTCGAAACCAGAAACTGAATCAGATCCATTGACAGTCGCTGATCCAGAAGTAGCGAGTGTTGTAACTGGCTGCTCATCACCAGTAGTGAGAACACGTAGAGCTCGGTGTAATATTGTGCAAGCTGTAGCGATGGCGTAATCACTCATTGCTAAACGCCGACCAGCCTCCCGAACAGTTAAAATCAAAGAAAACAAAGCCGCATCTGAAAGAGGAGGTCTAGGTGGTAGACCAGCAAGCTGACTGTTTGGATTACGAATGGCTGAAATAGATGCTGGGGCCTCACGAGTAGACATGTTTGAAATATCCTAAAACTGAAGAAATTATGTCTATTAAAATATTAAATATAAACCACTTTGCCATACTGTTAGCAAAAAGACAAACATATCAAATATATATGTGAAATACATAGGACACGTTATCTACTTCCACAGTAATATGCTTAGTTGCATGGAAATACTGGAGTTGATGTAAAAAGCGAACAACCTAAAACAGCAGTTATGATTATTTATATCTCTCTTCACATCGAATACACACATATATCAGATTTATCAACTGCATACGAAAACATAAACGGTGTACAAATCATACAGTTAAAACAGAATATCTTTTACCATATATTACTACCAATCTAAATAAATTCTTCACGTTCTTCACTAACGGCACAAAGATATATTAAACTCACAATCGTAACTCATCAAAAAACCAAACTATCAGTCCAGGTTAGAAAGCACAAATAGACACCAACTAGCATACAAAAAACAAAAGCCAAAATAGATTTATTTCGTAATTTATATTATTTAAAATTAAAAATATTAAAACATATATTTTCATAAAAAAGAAAGTAGTTATAAGATAGTTTTTCACAGTATCAACAACTTTAAGTAATCTAAGAGGAAACTCAAAAACTAGATTGAACCAAAATATAAATAAATAACAAAATGCGCAGATAATATTGCTATCCTAGAAATGTGAGAATTTATAACTAGAAATCCTTGACACTGTTGACAATATACCTATGCCAGAGATCAAAACAATACACACAAATATGAATAATTCACAGCGACTCGACTACCGATGGTATACATGATATCAGGAGATAATTATACCGTATTAGGACGAAAAACAAGCCCGATAGCAGTAAATTGAACAAACTTATTAGTCACTTAGTTTGATCAGGATCATTTGAAAAATGAATTGCTGATTTCACTTGAAGACTAGATGATTAGTTTTTGTCTAGGATAATATTAAGCACACAAAGCAATTTGTAAATTTCAATAACACTTCATAATAACCAAGGTTAATTATTACAAAGTAAAATACAACAGAAAAAAATAATAGAGAACATAATATAACCAGAACAAGTTAAATGCTGATTATATATATATATATATATATATATTCAAGATAAGCGCGCATATAGGTATAACGGAAGTGAAACAAGTAATCTAATAAACAAAGTAACAACATTGAACAAATAAAAAATATAAAACCATTTTTTAGAAAAAGGGATCCTCATTTACAATTACAAACATATTTTAACGGAGTAGCTGTGAATTAATTTTACGGCGCTTATATTTACGTACGATACGTAAATCATAGGGTGGGATATTCCATTTGATTCCCAGTAAAACATTTTCTACTGTTATTATTATGATTGTTAATAGATTGGAATGAAAGAAATTCAACAGATTGGTGTTTTGATAGTAAACCATACACTGCATGTCCACGACGATTTGAAAAATGATTTGATAAAAGTGGTTCCTCTTGATGATATGGATCCGTAAATATGCTGGTTCTATTACTAATACTGTTGCATAGATGTTGATTGGTGTGTTGTAAAAATGAATTATTATAGTTACTGTGATTACAAAAAGAATGATTTCGACTAATGGTAGTAGTTTCATTAAGCAAAAGTGAATCGTTATTATTTCGAGTAGGACGTTGACATTTCGGATCAGTTAATCGACGACGACCAGAAAATAAGTTACCTAATATTCGCCTAGGAGATGTATGTTGTTCACCGGTTGATACTTTGTTGGAATTATCTCGTCCTTCTAGCATATAATATAATGTTGCATAACGTGAACCTATTGAATTCGATTGCCAAGAAGGTGACAATTCATTCTTTAAATAATACTGCAGAAGAGTATACACGAATTCCAAATCCCACTAAATATTTCATATATAAAAAAATAAAGTATATTATCAACATAAAAGCAATTGAATTGATACCCCTGGAGACAGAAATATAACTAAATCTATTCTTATAAACCTATAAACAAAAAGAATTGTGTATAACTTAGTCAGATAAACCGGCTCGTCTTTAAATAACATCCGGAAACCACTTGGTATTCTTTAATTTGTCACGTTAAAATATACCTCAGAACACTATCCGGCTTGGCTTTTAAGAGGAGAACGTAAGACAATCACTAGTTCCATACAGGAGCATTTAATCAATTTTGGACACACCGCTCCCAAGTATTCTTCTTTTAAAGTGATCTACAGAGTCAAAGGAATTGGATTGAAGGGGTGTCGAATCAATATATTATGCACTGCTGAGGCACTGGCAATTCACGAACTCAAGCCCGAACTTTGCGTGCAGAAACGATTTGTCCAACCTCTCATCCTTCCTTGGCCCTAATTCCCTTAATAGGTATATTTCGAATTTCTTAAAATTACTATTTTGCATTTTAAACTCTAATCAGTTATTATTATAATTATCATTATTATTATTACTATTATTCAGTCTATTATTATGACCTTTGTGTTGGTCGCTTTTCTTCATATTTGTCAATTGGACTATTATCTGACCAAAATACGATTTTCTTCCTTACCCCTTGATTAGTACGTAACCCCATTTGTTATTTTCCTCGAAAACCTTTTGGTGATGCAAATTTTTTCTATCCTCTAATAGACATAAATTTTCCATATAACTATATATACGAATGTACAGCTTAAGTAAATGATTTCGCAGAAAAGAAAATTTTCTTCGCTGAATTCTCTTTTTCTTATTCAATATACCTTTTCATTAACATCCCGATATTTTGTATTTTGTTTTACTTATAAAGACATGGAAACATATTTTTGAACAAAGGTTATCAGTCTGGACAAAATTTTCTATCATCAATAAATCGTATACATAATATTCGATCATAAATGACCTGAGGAATTACGAAAATAGCAGCAACTTGTCTGCTTATTGTTTAGGAATCTCAGAAACAACATGCATTTCTCGCTTGTATTGTCAAGCTGTATCAACATCTGGACGGATAACTCATTTCTACGTTTTAATTAACCTTTAGGAAATATAAACAAACCACTAGGAATAATATACTATTTATCTTCATTTAAGGTGTACTACAATATAATAAGCGACAAGTAGAAAGTTAACAATTGAACAGTGAAAATCAAACGTTGAGGAACAATAATAATAAATACTTACATAACCCCTAAATAAATGAGGTCGTTGTAGGCACAACATTTTGAAAACAAAGTATACATCGATTAGAAGATCACTTAAAAATTGGCTAATTAAAATACGAATTGCACAAAATATGCCAACACGATAACCTCCAGTGCTGAAACAAAAAAGTGGAATATTTGCAGTATTAAATAGACGGTGAGAATAAAAAAATTAACTATATGATGATTAGGAGTTATAATAGCCATAAATATAACATCTTTAGCATCATGTGCATACAAAAGAATATTAAGACTTGTCCTGCTTATTTGTTTTGTAATTTTTTTTACAGACTGAAAATATTCAGAAAGCCATGTCATTATATAAGAGCACCATATCAGTTGGATAAGCTATTTAACGCTCAAAAAATGTGCTTAGAACTTGAAACAGTCAAATTATATTTATTCGTACAATTCAATAACAAGATTGAAGAGAGACTAACATGACCGAATTTCTACATAGTTGCATATTACAATTATTATTATCAATCATTCGGACTAACAATAATTAGAACTTATTAAAATGAAAACATCTTTGTAATGAAATTACTGGGGGGGGGGGTATTTCATCTAAATTCTATGACTAAATGAATAGTCACGTAAAACATGTGAAAAATGTTTCAGTGTTTTTTTCAGAATAATAAACAACTTTACAGACTTTTTATACGTCAGTCAGTCAGCTGCAACGTAGGACCAGGCACATATATGCATCGGTCCAAGTTGCCATACCGCATTAGCACAACAAGATCAACACCGGATTCATAGGAGTCAAATCAAAGGTAGTAGTATATAAAAGAAAGATTGTGTATAAGGATATAACACAGGAAGAAAGAATTAGATCGTAGAAAGAAAGACATGAAGCGATTTACATGTCTTAGTTTAAGGGAAGACAGAGAGTGTATACACATACGCCATTGTGATCGATTCTGAGCCATGTCACCAAGAGTCTCCAACCATTGGTTACGATAGTCACGCGGACTCCAACCAGGCAGTCTGAATCTTCCAACATGGCTCAGACCAGAAGTTAGTGACTTCAAGCACTGATGCCACGTTTTGGTTTGGCCGCCCCTAACTTTATTCCAATCATTCCTAACACCGGTTAGCATTGCGCGCCGTGGTAATCGGTGTTCAGGCATACGCAACACGTGGCCCAACCATCTCAGTCGATGAAGATTCATAACTTCACCAACTGATTTACCATCATTCCCTAGTACCCTGCGTATAACCTCACTATTACTTACCCGGTGATCCCAGCAGATATCCGCAATATTTCTAAGGCACCTGTGGTCAAATACTAGTAACTTACGATTATCTTCTACTCTTAAAGGCCATGTTTCGCAGCCGTATAGTAGAACGGAACGAACTGCCGCGCAGTATACTCGTCCCTTAATTGATAGACGGATATCTCGCCTGCGCCATAGATGACGTAGGTTGGCAAAGGCCAAGCGAGCTTTTCGAATCCGTGCTGAGATTTCGTCAGACACCAACCCATCAGGTCTGATCAGACTTCCAAGATAAGTGAAGTTGTCGACGCGTTCGACTACTTCACTCCCTATCCTTAGTTCAGGTGTTGATGCAGACCAGTCCTGAAGCAACAACTTGCATTAAGAGGGAGAAAAACGCATCCCAAACATTCTAGCATTGTTGCTCAGTGTTACCAAAAGACTCTGCATTTCATCAGCGTCTTCACCAAACAGGACTATGTCATCTGCGTATTCTAAGTCAATAAGTGGACCTCCTGGTAGGAGATCAATACCCGAGAATTCAGTCGATGAGAGCGTTATTTCTATCAGGATGTCTATGATAAAGTTAAACAAAAAAGGAGAAAGTGGACAGCCTTGACGGACCCCACTTGAGGTTGCAAAAGCGGATGACAGTTCGCCATACGCTCTGACCCGACGTTCTAAGCAATCAAATGAAGAAAGAAATTTTACAACTTATAACGATATAAAAACAAATTTCAATAGCTAACGAGGTGGGTTGTTAATGCGAACCGCATACAATTCAATGTACAGATTCCCTACCTAAGAAATATTAATCTTACTTTCCGAAAATAGAGATAACTGTCTTTTACAATCAAACTGTTAACCAATTAACTAAATATATTTCAGAAGAGCTGACAGCTAGAAAGTACATGAATTCCAAGATAACTATGTAGTTAGAGTAGTTGTCGTTGTTCTTGTTTTTAATTAGTTATAACAATAGAAGATTAATACTTCTGTCTTTAGTTCAAAACTGATTATTACATTGAATAATTCAGCGAATCCAAATAGTTTAATGACCCTTTTTGTTTATCATGAATATACCTTTTTTAAATAGACGATTAGTAAAATTGCATCAAAGAAAACTTACTTATCTACTAAAACAATAGGAGCGGAAGAATTTGAGAATTCCGGATTATCATTTGCTAAATGCGTAGCCAATTCAAGTAAATCTGATGCAATCCTTGATTCATGAGGATTTTCTAAATCAATAGAAGGCCATGCACTAAAATGCAAAAGAGTACATGCTAGTGCATAATCTTCTCGATCAGATGTTAATAAAAATTGAAATCGTACTAACGAATCACCACACTGATCCATTCGAGCAAAATTTATATGCAACCAACCGATTGTTCTTGTCTGTCATTTGAATAAGAAAAAGTATAATAATTTAAACTTAACAATTAAAACTATTCGATTATTCAAATAGAGACATTAAACAAAATAAAGAGTAATATATGATGATAACTGAGAATATAAATATCAAGTGTATATTCGAATAGCAATCAAATGATGAACACGATTATTTTATTTATTTATTTTAACACATAGGTATTGGCACAAGGAGGCACCAAATACATATGGGCCACACGAATCTCAATTAATTTGTGTGAGGGCTGTGATACTGCCCGGGTTCGCTCGTTCGCTTTTCGTCCTCTCATTTTCGTAAACAACACCCCCGCCACGAGAAGGCAGTGAGTAGGACTTCACTGGCAGAGGCTGTATACGCGTGGCCGTGTGAGAGTACTTCGAGAGGGAGGGCGAACCCTCCCCGCTCTCGGCCATACCACGGCATTTGTTGGCCTGCCTTGTGGACTAGACCTTTAGGTCAAAGGCTCGGGGTGTGGCCCCCTAAGAAAACCACCTGCTTCGGTTTGGGCACCCGGGCAGTATCTCAGCCCACACACTAAAACCATGATGAACTATCTGCTTCGTTTCTATCCGACTAACATTGAAATGACTGGTATTATTATTTTTTTTATATTATTATTATTACTATTTACTACGTCATTGATTCACTATCTCCTATTTCTACTTTTTGTATCCGTTTCGACTCAGACAGCAGCTCGCCTATGGTAAAAATTCAGCTTTATCTAAACGTTCTCGAGTCACTGCCTGGCTGAAAATTGTATGTTACCACCGAATACGAGTACTGAAGCAGTTTTTTTGAAACCACGTACACCATTCAAACTGGCTGCCTTTAACGTTCGCACACTTATGCAGGTCGGACAACAGATAGGGCTGGCAATGTCTTTGGAAAGTCTTAATATTGATGTGTGTTGTCTATCCGAGACCCGTATTCAAGACTCTGGTGAAGTACTACAAGTTCGCTCTCCATCTGTCGCTCCAAAAAGCTTGTTTTACGTGCGTTTATCCGGGGACCCTGTGGCATCTTCGTCTGGTCTTGCTGGCGTTGGTGTCACACTAAGCGCAAGAGCTGAGGCAGCACTAGTTGACTGGATCCCCATTAACAGTCGGTTATGTGCTGTTAGATTAGAAAGTACCATCAGAGTGAGAAGAAATCGGCGTGAGAAACGATGTCTTTTCGTCATCTCCGCCTATGCCCCGACAGATTGCAGCCCGGATGCAATCAAGGACGAGTTCTACCACCAGTTATCTGTTCTTCTCCAGAAAGTGCGTTCGACAGATATTGTAGTACTAGCTGGAGACTTGAATGCTCAGGTCGGGCGTCTAGGCACAGAAGAGAGTCGTTTAGGTGGCCGATGGGGACTCGTTGGTCGCAGGACAGATAACGGGGAACGTCTACTGCAACTATGCACAGACCACAACCTGTTTCTGGCTAGCACTAACTTTCGGCACAGTCATCGCCGATGTGCCACCTGGCGTCCCCCTTCTGCATCTCAAGCCTGGACTCAGATTGATCACATCGCGATCAGCTACCGCTGGTGCGGTTGTGTACAAGACTGCCGCTCCTTTAGGAGTACCTATCTGAGATCTGATCATGCTCTGGTCTGCGCCAATCTTACCTTACTTTTCAGTGGACAACGAAGTGACCACCACCACAGGATTGATGTTAGCAAGCTGGCTGCAACTTCTGTTGCTAGTATGTACCGAACCGAGCTAGCTTCTAGGCTCGCTACCATTCCACCGAAAAGCATAGATGAGCATTGGTTGCAATTGCATGACGCCATCAAAATGGCGGGTAAAGTCAGTTGTGGGTTTGCGAAACGTCCCGCTTACAAGCACTGGGTTTCTTCTGGTTCCTTACAACTGATTGAAGCCCGTCGGTCTACTCCGGGTGACCGTGAGTTTGACCACAGACGAAGGATGTTACGTAATGGAATCGGGCAAAGCTTGCGTAAGGACCGAGAAGCCTGGTGGTCGGAGCGTGCCAGTGAGTTGGAAGCAGCAGCTGCATCTGGTAATTACCGGAAGCTCTTCCAACTCATCCGAGCCACCGGCAGCAAGAAGTCTGGTGTGAGCGAAACAATCTGCGAGGATGACGGAACGCCAATCACTAACATCCATCGACGTCTTGGACGATGGGCAGAATTCTTTGAAGGGCAGTCCAACTGGCCTACTGCTCCGACAACATCGGTCAGACTGTCCTGCCCTCCATGGCCGGTGACGACTGATCCACCAAATGAGGCGGAAGTCCGCAAGGAACTCCAACTCTTGAAACGTTACAAATCACCGGGCCCAGACGACTTACCTCCGGCTCTTTTTAAAGATGGTGGTGACTTTCTGACTAAGGGACTGACGACGTTGTTTACAAAGATCTGGGAACTATAGAGTGTACCAACGTCATGGAATGAGTCGATAGTTGTCCCTATCTTTAAAAAGGGTTCACGTTGTTCCTGTAACAACTATCGGGGGATAAGTCTACTTCCGATTGCGTCCAAGCTATTGGCTTCCGTCATACTTCGTAGGTTGTTCAGAACCCGAGAAGGATTGACTCGCGAGGAGCAGGCTGGGTTTCGTTCTGGTCGAGGATGTATTGATCATATCTTCACCCTCCGCCAAGTGTTAGAACACCGCCATACTTATCAAAGGCCAACAATCGTAGTGTTTCTTGATATCAAGGCTGCTTTCGATTCGTTGGACAGAACTGTTCTCTGGGATTGTCTATTGAAGAGGGGTGTGCCTGAGAAGTTTATTAACATCCTAAAAGCCTTATATACAAACACCTCAGGTAGAGTGAGGGCATACAACCACCTTTCTCTACTATTCCATTCGAGCAGTGGGGTTAGGCAGGGTTGCCCAATCTCACCATTCCTCTTCAACTTTGCCATCGATGACATTCTGGAAACAGCTCTGACGGATGTAAGTAATGGTGGTGTGGATCTGTTGCCTGGAGAAAGACTTCTCGACCTTGAGTATGCGGATGATATTGTCTTACTGTGCGAGAATGCTCAAGCCATGCAATCCACACTTAATCAGTTGGCAATCAGTGTCCGTAGGTATGGTATGTGCTTTGCACCTTCGAAGTGCAAAGTACTTCTACAAGACTGGCAGGATTCTAATCCTGTACTCACTCTGGATGGTGAGCAGATAGAAGTAGTCGAGAAGTTCGTGTATCTGGGTAGCTGCATAAGTGCTGGTGGTGGTGTGAGTGATGAGATCAATGCACGTATAGTGAAAGCCAGAGCGGCTTATGCCAATCTGGGCCATCTTTGGCGCCTTCGTGATGTTAGTCTGGCTGTAAAGGGTCGGATCTACAACGCGACGGTGAGAACAGTTTTGCTCTATGCTTGTGAAACCTGGCCTCTCCGAGTTGATTATGTTAGACGACTTTCTGTGTTCGATCATCGTTGTCTCCGAAGGATTGCTGGCATCCAGTGGCAACACCATGTCAGTAATGCAGAGGTTCGGCATCGAGTGTTCGGTCACAGAGACGATAATGAAATTGGTGTCACCATCTTGAAACACCGACTTCGGTGGCTTGGACATGTTCTACGAATGTCGTCCCAGAGAATTCCTCGTCGTGCATTATTTGCCGACTCTGGGACTGGTTGAAAAAAGCGGAGAGGTGGTCAGTATATGACATGGTGTCGTGGTATGAAAGAAAGCTGCAAAGGGCTAGCTTATGTTGGTCCTTCACGACTCCCTGGTTGGGGTCCGAGAGATGGTGTAACGCAGTGGCTAGAGACCTTATCAGATATGGCTCAGAATAGAATCCAGTGGCGATCCTGCTGTAACCTTCTTTTACTTTCTTCATAAAAAGTGGTTGTATCTTCCTAAACTGAAAGATCTCTTCTGATTGTACCTTACCGTTTCCCCCACCATTGTTCTCTCTCTCTCTTTTTTTTTATAATTCCCCACGTTCATTACTTTTTTTTTCTCTTTTCTCCTTCTCTTCAAATTATCATTGTTTTGTGTGGCGCATATATATTTGGTGTCCCCCTTGTACCAATATTTATGTGTTCAAATAAAATAAATAAATACTGCCCGGGTTCCCAAACAGAAGCAGGTGGTTTTCTTAGGGGACCACACCCCGAGCCTTTCACCTAACGTCTGACCCACAAGGCAGTGGAGCATCGTAAGGAGATGCAGTCCCATGGTAGCCGGTGACCAACGATTGGTTTATACGCCAATTTTCCCCTCAGGATGCTGGAGCCCATGTGCACCATTGGTTTGGGATCCGGTCAAAGCGACGGACATTCGCAATCAAATGATGAACACGAAAGTACATATGCGGATCTAATGTGCATGGTAGTTTATGAACGGAGTGCCAGAGAGTATAACAAACGTCTACTGTTATTTCTAGACTACTATTGACAGATAGAAAATTAAGGTCACTTCAAATGAGGAGTAATATTAATCCCAGGAGAATATCCATAATAAAACAAGTTTACTGAAAAAAAATCAATTATTTTTTTGTTTAATATGGTCAACAACTGGATAGGCTCGCTAAATAAGATACTACAAATCCTCACTAGTTATGAAATATAATACACAAAGTCTGTATGATTAATGAACCGGTGAACTTAGAGTAAGCTGCACCGATAGTGGTAGTAAAGAAGACTAATGGTAGCGTCCGTCTATGTGCCGATTACTCAACGGAGCTAAATGAAGCCCTAGAAGCTCATCAGTATCCATTAACCCTAACTGAAAATCTTGATAAACTGAATGAAGGTGAGCTCTTTGTAAAGTTCGATTTATCGAAAGCTTATTTACAAATTCATGTTGCTAATGAGTGTAAAGATCTGCTCACTATAAACACAGACAAGGGCATATTCCGGTATAATCGACTAACTTTTGGAGTCAAGACGGCCTCATCCATATTTCAACAAGTAATGGATATTGTATTACAGGATGTTCCAGGTGCTGCAGCTTATCTGGATGATATAATAATTCTGGGAGTACATAGAATAGACTTAGAAAAGAAGCTCGACCAGGTGCTGTCGCGAACAGTCGAATATGGACTTCAGTTCCATGCAAAGGAATGTAACTGTTGTATGCAAAAGGTACGCTACCTCGAGTTTATAATCGACAAAGATGGCAGAAGACCAGATCCAGAGAATACCGAAGCAATGAAAACTATGCCTAGACCGACGGATATCCACACATTACGATCCTTTTTGGGACCAGTTAGTTATTATGAAGCGTTTATTCCTGACTTTCATCACCTACGTGCCCCCTTAAATAACCTTCTGGAGAAGAATGTAAAATGGGATTGGTTTGCAACTTGCCAAGCTGCTTTCGATGAAATCAGGAAAATACTAGTCTCGGATCGGTTGCTCATCCATTACGATTCATCTTTGCCCGTTGTAGCAGCATCAGATGCTTCAAACTACGGCATTGAAGCAAATATTTCTCACATCATGTCAGATGGATCTGAAAAAGCCTTATCACATGCGGCTAAACCGTTAACTACAGCAGAACGTAACCACAGTCAGAACGAGAAGGAAGCATTGTCGATTATCTTCGCTATAAAGAAGTTTCACAAGATGATATTTGGACGCCAGTTCACTCTGTTAATTAGTCATAAACAATTACTATTCATTTTTGGGTCAAAGGTATCCCGGTATACACAGCAAATAGACTGCAACGGTGGGGAAGTACGCTCTTGCATTATGACTTTAATATCAAGTACTAGCTCACTACTGATTTCGGATAAGCTAACGCTTTATCTACACTGATTGGTTCACAAGTAACACAGGAAGAAGATATTTTGGTGGCAGCAATAGAGACGGGAACAGAGTATTGGAAGACGCAGTCGATGGTTTACCAGTTACTTTTAAAGCTATCAAAGAAGCCACATAAAATGACAAGACATTAAGTAAAGTTTAACTCACCAAATGGTCAAACCGGCGTTTTCAAGGAGAAATGCTACAATATTTTCGCTGACGTGACTCACGATGGTTGATTTATGTAAGGTGTTTGGTGACAGAATTGTTGTTTCAAAAATATTATGCTTTGTATAAAGGCGTTGGACTTTCGGAACGTGGATTAGAAACATCAATCAAATAAACAGAGAATAAAGGGCTCTAAAGATAGTAGACAGTCGAGTGAGTCTTCCGCTAGAGATAATTACAGATACTCCAACGGCGGGAACCCCAACAGACACTCATGGACACTGGATACCAAAAAAGTCGGAAAGTAGCAGAAAACCAGTTGTCAAGCTGCAAGTAGACCTGAACAAAAGGTCTTATTTTTTGAAAGGTGGGAGGTGTTGGGAAGATGCAAAAAACTACTCGAAAAAGTCAAAAACTGAAACATTGAGAATCATCTTATCCAATAAGCATTCACCAGAATTCTTGCCAGAAACATCTAGAAAGTAAAGTCACATGCCGAACTTCTGATCCGTTGATTACCTATACTGCTACTATGTTTAGTAGCGTTCTAGAATTTTTCGGGGACCCAAGGTCATATAACATACCATAAACACCCCAGATTTTATGTACATAAACGAACATTTGGAGTAAAGCGTTTCTTTCATGTTTTGCGCATTTTTTCTCGTGTTGAAGTCGTCGTGCAGATTTAGTCTGGGGGTTACTAAAAGAGCTTTGGAATTGAATCCAGCGTTCATTTAGAGGACTTATCAGATAGAAGTCCTGAGTTTAAATTTACAAACCAGCTTATTCACCTCTGTTCTAAGCACGATCAATTATAAAAACAAATTCAGGAGAACTGGCATACACTCGGGATATTTTTCTATGATCAAGTAGATTTCTCTCTTAAAAGAAATTACCGACTTTTCATTTTGCTGGACTGTATAGAAAACAAATCACCAAAATATCCTATTTCACTTGCGAAAGCACGATTTCAAACATTGATTCCTAACATTTACTATTGCTTAATTTCATTCACAACATTAAAGAATATGTTCCTGGAGATGTAGACAATAATTAGCAAGTCCATACAAACAATACAGTTGACAATTATAAACCATGGGTGAATTTCTTAAACGACATCGAAAAATACAGAAAGATCTATAGTAACTATATTAGTTATTAAAAAATGAATGTTATTTTATAATGTTACAAAAAGGGAAACTAACTTGTTCAACTTCATCAGGCCAAAATGGTAACAAATTTTGATCAGACAAACATACAATTAAAGAAGAATTAGCGTCCCAAACTACTTTCCAAAATTCAGTTACACTGTTACCTAAAGGATGACGAGTAACTATATACTCACAAACATTCAGAAAACCATGAAGAACGGATGAATCAATGCCTGAACCATCAGTGATACCTAGAAGAAGAAACATAGTTATGGATATATACAATCAAAACACGGTAAAGAAAATGAGAATTTTACATAGTAATTTAGATCTCCAAAGTAATCCTATCAGTCGCTGATATGTCACAACATGATTTATTACAAGAATATTTATTTATTTGAACACATAAATATTGGTACAAGGGGGCACCAGATACATATGTGCTACATAATAACAATGTGAATGGATAGAGAAAAAGAATGTAAGCTGCGTATAAGAGAGAAGAAAGGAAAAAAAGAGAACAATAACGACCACAGGTTAGTGTATGGTAGTGTAATAATAATAATAATAATAATAATAATAATAATAATAATAATAATAATAATAATGGGGGAAACGGAAAGGTACAACCAGACAAAATCTTTTAGCCAAGGAAGATTCAACCACTTTTTATGAAGTAAAAGAAGGTTACAGCAGGATAGCCACTGGCTTCTATTCTGAGCCATATCTGATAAGGTCTCTAGCCACTGTGTTACACCATATCTCGGAGCCCAGCTAGGCAGTCGAGAAGGATCAACACTGACCACCTCTCCGCTCTTTTCAACCAGATTTATTATTTTATTTATTTATTTGAACACATAAATATTGGTACAAGGGGGACACCAAATATATATGCGCCACACAAAACAGTGATAATTAGAAGAGAAGGAGAAAAGATAAGAAAAAAAAGAAAAAAAAAGTAATGAACGTGGGGAATTATAAAAAAAAGAAGAGAGAGAGAGAGAGAGAGAACAATGGTGGGGGAAACGGTAAGGTACAATCAGAAGAGATCTTTCAGTTAAGGAAGAATACGACCATCTTTTTATGAAGAAAGTAAGAGAAGGTTACAGCAGGATCGCCACTGGATTCTATTCTGAGCCATATCTGATAAGGTCTCTAGCCACTGCGTTACACCATCTCTCGGACCCCAACCAGGGAGTCGTGAAGGACCAACATAAGCTAGCCCTTTGCAGCTTTCTTTCATACCACGACACCATGTCATATACTGACCACCTCTCCGCTTTTTTCAACCAGTCCCAGAGTCGGCAAATAATGCACGACGAGGAATTCTCTGGGACGACATTCGTAGAACATGTCCAAGCCACCGAAGTCGGTTTTTCAAGATGGTGACACCAATTTCATTATCGTCTCTGTGACCGAACACTCGATGCCGAACCTCTGCATTACTGACATGGTGTTGCCACTGGATGCCAGCAATCCTTCGGAGACAACGATGATCGAACACAGAAAGTCGTCTAACATAATCAACTCGGAGAGGCCAGGTTTCACAAGCATAGAGCAAAACTGTTCTCACCGTCGCGTTGTAGATCCGACCTTTTACAGCCAGACTAACATCACGAAGGCGCCAAAGATGGCCCAGATTGGCATAAGCCGCTCTGGCTTTCACTATACGTGCATTGATCTCATCACTCACACCACCACCAGCACTTATGCAGCTACCCAGATACACGAACTTCTCGACTACTTCTATCTGCTCACCATCCAGAGTGAGTACAGGATTAGAATCCTGCCAGTCTTGTAGAAGTACTTTGCACTTCGAAGGTGCAAAGCACATACCATACCTACGGACACTGATTGCCAACTGATTAAGTGTGGATTGCATGGCTTGAGCATTCTCGCACAGTAAGACAATATCATCCGCATACTCAAGGTCGAGAAGTCTTTCTCCAGGCAACAGATCCACACCACCATTACTTACATCCGTCAGAGCTGTTTCCAGAATGTCATCGATGGCAAAGTTGAAGAGGAATGGTGAGATTGGGCAACCCTGCCTAACCCCACTGCTCGAATGGAATAGTAGAGAAAGGTGGTTGTATGCCCTCACTCTACCTGAGGTGTTTGTATATAAGGCTTTTAGGATGTTAATAAACTTCTCAGGCACACCCCTCTTCAATAGACAATCCCAGAGAACAGTTCTGTCCAACGAATCGAAAGCAGCCTTGATATCAAGAAACACTACGATTGTTGGCCTTTGATAAGTATGGCGGTGTTCTAACACTTGGCGGAGGGTGAAGATATGATCAATACATCCTCGACCAGAACGAAACCCAGCCTGCTCCTCGCGAGTCAATCCTTCTCGGGTTCTGAACAACCTACGAAGTATGACGGAAGCCAATAGCTTGGACGCAATCGGAAGTAGACTTATCCCCCGATAGTTGTTACAGGAACAACGTGAACCCTTTTTAAAGATAGGGACAACTATCGACTCATTCCATGACGTTGGTACACTCTATAGTTCCCAGATCTTTGTAAACAACGTCGTCAGTCCCTTAGTCAGAAAGTCACCACCATCTTTAAAAAGAGCCGGAGGTAAGTCGTCTGGGCCCGGTGATTTGTAACGTTTCAAGAGTTGGAGTTCCTTGCGGACTTCCGCCTCATTTGGTGGATCAGTCGTCACCGGCCAAGGAGGGCAGGATAGTCTGACCGATGTTGTCGGAGCAGCAGGCCAGTTGGACTGCCCTTCAAAGAATTCTGCCCATCGTCCAAGACGTCGATGGATGTTAGTGATTGGCGTTCCGTCATCCTCGCAGATTGCTTCGCTCACACCAGACTTCTTGCTGCCGGTGGCTCGGATGAGTTGGAAGAGCTTCCGGTAATTACCAGATGCAGCTGCTGCTTCCAACTCACTGGCACGCTCCGACCACCAGGCTTCTCGGTCCTTACGCAAGCTTTGCCCGATTCCATTACGTAACATCCTTCGTCTGTGGTCAAACTCACGGTCACCCGGAGTAGACCGACGGGCTTCAATCAGTTGTAAGGAACCAGAAGAAACCCAGTGCTTGTAAGCGGGACGTTTCGCAAACCCACAACTGACTTTACCCGCCATTTTGATGGCGTCATGCAATTGCAACCAATGCTCATCTATGCTTTTCGGTGGAATGGTAGCGAGCCTAGAAGCTAGCTCGGTTCGGTACATACTAGCAACAGAAGTTGCAGCCAGCTTGCTAACATCAATCCTGTGGTGGTGGTCACTTCGTTGTCCACTGAAAAGTAAGGTAAGATTGGCGCAGACCAGAGCATGATCAGATCTCAGATAGGTACTCCTAAAGGAGCGGCAGTCTTGTACACAACCGCACCAGCGGTAGCTGATCGCGATGTGATCAATCTGAGTCCAGGCTTGAGATGCAGAAGGGGGACGCCAGGTGGCACATCGGCGATGACTGTGCCGAAAGTTAGTGCTAGCCAGAAACAGGTTGTGGTCTGTGCATAGTTGCAGTAGACGTTCCCCGTTATCTGTCCTGCGACCAACGAGTCCCCATCGGCCACCTAAACGACTCTCTTCTGTGCCTAGACGCCCGACCTGAGCATTCAAGTCTCCAGCTAGTACTACAATATCTGTCGAACGCACTTTCTGGAGAAGAACAGATAACTGGTGGTAGAACTCGTCCTTGATTGCATCCGGGCTGCAATCTGTCGGGGCATAGGCGGAGATGACGAAAAGACATCGTTTCTCACGCCGATTTCTTCTCACTCTGATGGTACTTTCTAATCTAACAGCACATAACCGACTGTTAATGGGGATCCAGTCAACTAGTGCTGCCTCAGCTCTTGCGCTTAGTGCGACACCAACGCCAGCAAGACCAGACGAAGATGCCACAGGGTCCCCGGATAAACGCACGTAAAACAAGCTTTTTGGAGCGACAGATGGAGAGCGAACTTGTAGTACTTCACCAGAGTCTTGAATACGGGTCTCGGATAGACAACACACATCAATATTAAGACTTTCCAAAGACATTGCCAGCCCTATCTGTTGTCCGACCTGCATAAGTGTGCGAACGTTAAAGGCAGCCAGTTTGAATGGTGCGCGTGGTTTCAGAAAGACTGCTTCAGTACTCTTATTCGATGGTAACATACAATTTTCAAACCAGGCAGTGACTCGAGAACGTTTAGATAAAGCTGAATTTTTACCATAGGCGAGCTGCTGTCTGAGTCGAAACGGATACAACCAGATTGGCATAAGCCGCTCTGGCTTTCACTATATGTGAATCGATTTCATTACTCACGCCACCATACGGACTTCTCGAATCTCGACTACACAAATAAGTCAACTTCCAAGTTGTTTTTGTTAATTTATAACAGTAAGTTAGTTGACTGATTTATGGATGCTCTCATATGTAATCAGATTTCATCAAAACGTGATTAACTTATAGATAAATTGAGAGAATAATGTACCTACTTGTACACATGGGTAATTTCGTTTGGTCAACACTCAGGGTTCCACTATGCAAAGAACCGGTAGAATCACATCTGAAATCCATACACATCTTGAAAAAATAAAAAAGAATTTTCTTACAATGAGTTAATCAAGTAGTAAACAATATACTAACTTTGTAATACTAACGTAACTGAAATACTCTTTTAAATAACTGATTTATGAATGAATATTGCGAATTCTGAGTAATGAAATACAACCACCATTTGTCAAGTAAACACTTACTTCAAATTGTTTCATCAAATTGGATGTACCTGTTGAATCTAGTTCATATAAATGTCGCAAGTAATCACTGAAGTCCAGAGGACGAATTGAATGATAGGGATAAAGGATATACTCACGTAATGCATCATGAATAAAAGCATATTGTTGCTAGATAATCAATATAAAAAGGAAAATAAAGAGAATAATTAGTGAATTACTAATTCATTGACAATAACCGTGTAGGATTTAGATGGTCCTACAGATATACTACTAGAACCATAAACGCAATACTGGCTCTTTTTCCAAGTCCCCACCTGGCAACACGAATACCTAAGAAGATCTCGATAATGCACCCGAAATATTACTTGATGGAACATGGCTTCAATGTCTGTCGTAAGACCTATTGGTCGTTGCCGAAACCAGGTGAGAACGTCTACTAAGTTATTGACTAAATCAGGCTCAGAATAAAGATTCTTGTTTAGAGACGTCCCAGAATACTAAGCAGCACAATCGAACACTATTATTCTTAACTTGTTAGGCTTCTTGGGATGGAAGACAGAGTGATGAGGAAGATACCAGATTTGTCCATCAGAGTTGTTATCGTTTACTTTTTCGGCGTAATATTGTCCTTTATACTGAGTCATGGCGTTCACATAGTCTTGGAGCAACTTCGTATCCCGAATAAGTCGACCTTTCAAACAGCTGAGTCTACGTTCTGCTAATTTCTTATTGTTAGGTAACTTGTGCTCGTGCCCATTTAGCTTTTGCACTGAATTTGATAGAGTGCGGAATGCTATACGATCTTCCACAGATATCGATGGAGTACGACTAAATGGGTCTTTGAATACAGTTGAGTATAATTGTTCAGACTTATCCCCTAATTCCTCCTTAGCCGAGAGGTAATTAAGTACGCGGTTGCTTACACGGGATTCCCTGTTAGGACCGAACAACAGACGGTTCATTCGACTTTCCGGTTCTTATCTCTTTCATCTCATGTACGACCGGCGCGTTACACCCAATCAACAGTTTGACATCCCCATCTTCTACTCTCGGAAAACTTATGTCTTTTAAATAGGACCAGGATGCCATTTGATGTACCGTTGGCACAGTTCTGTAAACTGCCGGTAGTTTTCTGACTGTCAACACTTTCTGAACCCTAACGGATGACGAAAAACTTATTGAGTACAATTCTACATCGACCTCATAGAAAAATTAAATAATAAAACTAGTTGAGTAAAAGCTATTTATGGAAATCAGGATTCGTACGAATAGGTACGGTAAAAAATAATAATAATTACTTCTGTTTGGACAAGTTTCATGCGTTGTTGACGAATGTGTTCCAAAAACCCGCGAACAGAGACAGCTTGTTCTACCTTTAGCTGCCGTATCAAACTTTCGATACAGATGTAAGTACCGGTTCGTCCGACGCCAGCGCTAATATTTAGAAAAATTGAGGTTAAAGGAAAAAGATTTAATGCATACTTAGGTATTTTAAATGTCAGGTGATGAACACTTCACTATATCAACATGTATTAAACAGTATTTATCAAAGGCAGAAAAAGTACCTGCAGTGGACAACAATAGGACCTTTATCAAATGTCCAATGCGTGACTGAGGCTTCTACAAACTTGAGAACTGGAAGAGGGGAAGGAGGTACATCGAAATCTCGCCAATCTGTGTATTGATAGTGATAAACTAAACGATCTTTAGAGCCCTGGAAAAAATATATAATACGTCTCATTACTTGAAATGAATACTTAGATAAATTTGTAAAATGTAAGAAATCACTAGGTAGACCGAGTCTATTGGACACTTAACGTACGTTTGTGCCAGAGATGTTGAGTGAAATGGATTTTTATCACACAGACATTTCATCGGCAACAAGTGTACGTGAAAACTCGTAATTTAATCAATCAACAAATAGAAGCTAACGACATGTACCACGATGAATAGTGGTCTAGTTTATTACGTACATTAAATCTTAGTACTGTAGTGGTAACCAACCAGTTACTTATTTCATATACAACATAGAATTCAAAATAAATATCAATTGAACTATGCGAATTGACTTCTAAAAAGGAATTCCCATATTTTCGTTTATTTTATCCAAACTTTTTAAAATCATAATGAAATGAAAAATCTAATTTCAAAAAAATTGGAACTATTAATCGTGTAAATAAAAATTGAAATTTACACGCTTAGTCTTGATATGTCGAACTGTAAACACTCGGATAGTGAAGAAAGCCCGTACAACTTCAGAAATCATACGAACTGAAACGTTCCCATACGTTTGGTGACCTGAACTTGGCCAATACTTGTCACATTTACGCTATAATTAAGTACGAAATAAAGGCAAAATGTAATCATAATTAGAGAAATTCACATAAAAGATCTTAATAAGAAAATATCAAAGTAATTCTAGTAAATGGAATAAGCACAATGAAGGTTGTGAGGATCTCAAAAGCAAAGAAAATTACCCTCGAAGAATAGTCTTCAAAAACATTCTACCGTTTTATTCGTAACAAATCCGTTAAATAGGAATAAGAAATTTGATTTAACTATATATTTCTTGTCGGAATTGAAATTCACTGTTTATTTACTGACTTCAATTTATGTTTTGAGTGGTCAAATAAAAATCAATAATTGAAAAGACTTGTCTGTAACACATGTACACTAAATACTAAAACTTTGGTAGATACAGACCAAGAAAATATTCAAATTATGGAGAAAAGTTTAATTTGAGATATTAAAAATGTTCGCTCATACAAGTCTACTTATTTATTTATTATTTATTTTATTTGAACACATAAATATTGGTACAAGGGGGACACCAAATATATATGCGCCACACAAAACAATGATAATTTGAAGAGAAGGAGAAAAGAGAAAAAAAAAGTAATGAACGTGGGGAATTATAAAAAAAGAGAGAGAGAGAGAACAATGGTGGGGGAAACGGTAAGGTACAATCAGAAGAGATCTTTCAGTTTAGGAAGATACAACCACTTTTTATGAAGAAAGTAAAAGAAGGTTACAGCAGGATCGCCACTGGATTCTATTCTGAGCCATATCTGATAAGGTCTCTAGCCACTGCGTTACACCATCTCTCGGACCCCAACCAGGGAGTCGTGAAGGACCAACATAAGCTAGCCCTTTGCAGCTTTCTTTCATACCACGACACCATGTCATATACTGACCACCTCTCCGCTTTTTTCAACCAGTCCCAGAGTCGGCAAATAATGCACGACGAGGAATTCTCTGGGACGACATTCGTAGAACATGTCCAAGCCACCGAAGTCGGTTTTTCAAGATGGTGACACCAATTTCATTATCGTCTCTGTGACCGAACACTCGATGCCGAACCTCTGCATTACTGACATGGTGTTGCCACTGGATGCCAGCAATCCTTCGGAGACAACGATGATCGAACACAGAAAGTCGTCTAACATAATCAACTCGGAGAGGCCAGGTTTCACAAGCATAGAGCAAAACTGTTCTCACCGTCGCGTTGTAGATCCGACCTTTTACAGCCAGACTAACATCACGAAGGCGCCAAAGATGGCCCAGATTGGCATAAGCCGCTCTGGCTTTCACTATACGTGCATTGATCTCATCACTCACACCACCACCAGCACTTATGCAGCTACCCAGATACACGAACTTCTCGACTACTTCAATCTGCTCACCATCCAGAGTGAGTACAGGATTAGAATCCTGCCAGTCTTGTAGAAGTACTTTACACTTCGAGGGTGCAAAGTACATACCATACCTACGGACACTGATTGCCAACTGATTAAGTGCGGATTGCATGGCTTGAGCATTCTCGCACAGTAAGACAATATCATCCGCATACTCAAGGTCGAGAAGTCTTTCTCCAGGCAACAGATCCACACCACCATTACTTACATCCGTCAGAGCTGTTTCCAGAATGTCATCGATGGCGAAGTTGAAGAGGAATGGTGAGATTGGGCAACCCTGCCTAACCCCACTGCTCGAATGGAATAGTAGAGAAAGGTGGTTGTATGCCCTCACTCTGCCTGAGGTGTTTGTAGTCTACTTATTTACTATACACAAAGCTAAAATTCCGTACCGAAAACTTCATTAAAATGTCATCTAGTAGGAGTGTTGAATAAAATGTTTGTGGTCTAATTATAAATTAGATTCATATAAACTCCGCCAAAAATATCACATCATGAAACAGCAATAGATAGGTACAATAAAATACTATACGATTTTCTAATTGACAAGCTTTTTAGATCAAAACAATTACAAAAATCACTAAAGTAAGAACCAGTAAATCGTTGTCTGATAAACTTACACGACCACGTTCAACGAAGTTAGATATCATAACGATGACGTTGCTATTTTGCTCCCACACCATCAACCAGAAATCATCGAAAGTAGACGGAATAGGACCTTGTGCAGCGATATATGCTGCTCGACGATGATAGCCCTGTATAAAACAAAATAAACATTATGTAAAGTATGAAGGATACAAATAGCTTATTTCCAAAATGACAAAAATATAGTGATAAAGTCAAAATATACAATTTAACAGGTATGAAGCAACAGGAGACTGTACAATTAGTTAACAAGATGTTCATTTGTTTTAGTTGTTATTAATACTCCGATTTGAGAATACGAATATCAACCCCTCGCTAAACTTATATCTGTATTCGTTATCATGAATATATAGTGAATCCTGTGAAGTTTGCGATATTGTTTAGCGACTGGAACCAAAGGATGTGAGCCTCTAATTTATAAAGTACTGACGTGGCTACTTTTCTAAGATTCTGTAGATCATCTACGCCATAGGACTTATAGGTGGGACTCCTTATTTTCGCTCATTTAGTTCGAGTATCAGATAACCTTTAGGATACTCTATCCTTTTGAGAAACGCCTACCTTTGTTATGTAAAGGCGGTAATAAGAGCTCTAAAAAATACACTAAAAAAATGATGTTATGTGGGGGCATCAGGAGGAAAGAATGGATTCCACATGCACGCGTTTTAAAGTGTTATATACCGAAATACAGAGCGACGTTAGATATAGATTTAGATATACTAAGGAAAATAATAGAAAGAGAGACAAAATACCAATCGTGGGCAATTTTAGGACGTATTATTTTCTATTTGATTTGAAAGAAAAGGATCTTACAAAGCGAATCAGTAACATAGCTTTCGTGTGTTCACAAGAAAACAGTAAGTACACGGTTTGTTGTCAGTTAAAGTGAAACGAGAAACACGTAAATGAACATTTTAAATCTCTCTTTCTAGAAGCTATTTTTTGTAGACCTTATGTTATATAAGTACGCAAGAACCATGCTCTAAAACGGACACGCATCTGCTTGCGCCTCACTGGACGCAAAAAAGCCACTTTAAAAAGACCTATTAGAACTGAACTGAGTAAGGAGAAAACCAAAAGTGGGTTCCAGGAACAACTGAGGTCACACTTAGGTAGTTCCGAAAACGAGGCTGACCCAGATGTTGCTTGGAAAAATATACGAACAGCTGTGAAAACAGCAGTAACATCTACTAGTGATTTAAACCACAGGGTTACAAAGAACCAATGGATTTCTTCAAGGTCTATTGCACTGATGGATTCTCGTAAACTCATCCCATCAGGTTCTGAACACGATGAAGAGCGTAAACAAGTCAGATCTAGGTTAAGCAAAAGTCTAAGGAACAACCGTGAGTAGTGGTGGGCAACGAAAGCAAAAGAGATGGAAAAGGCGGCGCCTATAGGGAACACAAGACAACTCTACAGACTAATAAAAGAAACTGGAATTAGTAAGTCAAGTGTAAGTCAAACTATTTCGGAAAGAAACGACACTCATCTGCTCCCAGTCCAGACGTTTAGAACGATGGGCGAAACATTTTAGAGAAAAGTTCATCTGGCCTTCAGCTACTCTACAACTGCCCTCCATTCTCAGACAGTGTGAATAGAACATCGAAGTAGGTCCCCCAACTCAAAAGGATATAGCTAATATGAAACGAGGAAGAGCAGCTGGTCCAGATGGATTGGCCCCAGATGTCTTTAAGAATGGTGGTCTAATTTTAGCGATTAGTTTGACTAATATTTTAGCTAAAATCTGGTAGTTGGACGTAAACCCATCTAACTGGTCACAATCACTTATCGTCCCAATATATAAGAAGGGGTCAAAATCATCCTGTGATAAACATAGAGGGATTAGTTTAACTAACATAGCATCTAAGATACTAGCCTCAATAATTATCGAGCGCCTAGCTAAGACTTGTGAACTGCAAACACGAAAAAGTCAGGCTGGCTTTAGACCTGGTCGTGGCTGCATCGACCACATATTCACCATTCGTCAGGTTCTAGAACACAGGCGGCCAAACCAAAACGTGACATCAGTGCTTGAAGTCACTGACTTCTAGACTTAGTCATGTTGGTAGATGCAGACTACTTGGTTGGGGTCCGCGCGACTATCGTAACCAATGGTTGGAGACTCTGTGTGACATGGCTCAGAATCGATCACAATGGCGTAGGTGTGTACACTGTTTAACTTCCCTTAAATTATGAGATTAAAATTACTTCATTTCTTTCTGCGAACTAATTCTTTCTTTCTGTACTATATCCTTACATAAGATCTTTCCTTTATATATTACACCATTGAGTTAACTGCTTCTGTGAATCCGGTGTTCGTCTTGATGTGCTAATGAGGTATGGCAACTTGGACAGATGCATGTATGAGTCTGGTCCTACGTTGTAACTCACTGACTGGCAAGTATGCGAGAACAAGTTAATAAGCATCATGCAGATGAGTAATAAATGAGATATATTATAAACAACAAACTCAAAATGACGACAGTATTATCAACAAGTTGTTAGAGGTTTAGTAATTTTTATTAAAAGCGAAGGGTATTAACAAGTAGTTTACACTTACATCGACATAATTTGCATTGATATAATCACTTTTACTACCTGTTTCCTTAAGTATAACTCTCGAGTGATCATCTAAAATATCAAAACATAACATACAAATAAAACTTCAAAAAAAATGATGAAGTCCTTAAAACACGGTATAAAGAGTATCTTTGAAAAGGATTTAAATGTGTATTTTTAAAAAGCATACTACTTGCACATTAGCAGAAAATAGCTTACGGACTATTAAAAAGCCACATCAAATTATCAAGATTATCCTTAATGTAAAGACGAAGTCGCTAATTAGCTAACACAAAGGTCCAGATGACTCTAGTCTCTGTCATGCTGAGTTTTATTCAACAGTTTTTTCCTTAGAACCTTTCAGATGTTTTCATTGAACGTTGTTAATATACACACTGTTGTACATCAAACTATTAAGCAATGAAGTTATTTTATTCACACGTTTCCACTGTACCATTATAAAATGTTGACTATCGACAATAAAACTATGACAGATCATTTTTCTTGCGATCAGAAAAAGTCAACGCATTGATAGATTCGAAGTGAAACTCCATGAAAATTTACTTACTCTATGGATTAAAAATCTTGAGGCATTTTCATGTTAGATTGAAGGGTACAAAACTGTCCATTTCAAATCATAAAGCGCTACTACATACAAAAATGTATGTAATGGAAGGATGACAAAATTCTGGGATTAATTTTATCACCTAATAACAACCAGCTTATTTCAAAACAGAAAGACTAACTTCAAGTTGGTAACTATCAATTCCGACTAACTCCATGTATAGTATAATATATAGTCAAAGAAACGCTTTTTTACATTTGCAACATTACAACAGCGGCAGGAATATAGAACGTTTAATCTTAATCAAGTATTGTACATGACTACACTTTACTGGTGGATATCCTATGAACACTGACAGAGAAACTAATAATTTGACACTGAAATTTATGCAGCGAACGATTTCCTATGAAAAGACGATTGCAAACCCACGTAAATTTATAAACTCAGATAAACGATCTACCATATCCTCAAGTCTATAGAGTCGAAAAATGTTATGATCGGAAAACACAAGAGCTGAACTATCGATATATTTGGAAAGTATTCGCCAAATAAAAGTGATAGGGAATTGTTTTGTAAACGCACGGAGAAAAAGATCGACAACTTTACAGCTATCGCGAATAACACTAATATTATTCTTCCAGATTTCATTTAGTCTACGCCCCATTCAATCCATGAAATGCAGGCGTTAATATACAACGACTAACAAAATACATAGATAATTTAAGCATTAAGGAAGACAATTAAGAACGTACAAGCCAAAACGTTGGAGTATCGATTTTTGGCGATGTTTTCTGAAGAACGAGCAACGGAAGTTGACCAGTTTGTTTGCACATTTTGTTCTAACGACTAACTCAAAAAGAAATTTCGATACTTTAATAATAAGAAGTATGATTAAAAATAAAGATACGAAATAAGCAAAAGCATTAATCACATCCGAAAAACGCTTCTAACTCAGTTTTATCCAGCATAATAATTTATTGTCTAGATTGAAGTTGGTTCACCAGAATTACTAAATCATTTACCAAGCAGTTTTATATACTCATTTTCGAGCCACATGTTTACCGATGCTAAAACGAAGAAGATAGAACGGGATTCGGAAATGCAGCACAACTGTAAGGAGTTAATTAGTTTAACCACTGAGTCATCGCACCCTATAAATGTGACCGGTTTTCAGTAAGGCTATGGTTTAGAGTAAAGCTTTGCCACTCCATAAAAATATGTTCAATTTTCATAAAAGCAAACATAATGTATAGTTTTTTTTCTGGAATCGAGAATATATTTATGAATATGGAGATAGGACTTAGCGGTACAAACACAGAAATTTAATAAGTTATAAGTTGGTTTAAAAACAAACACAAAAACCTGGGATATGGTTACTTATTTGTATTAATGTATTATTTAATTGCACTTATTAACAATCGGAAATTACGCACTAAAAGTGGTTAGATAAAAAGATTTTTTTCAATGTTAACAGTGACATCTATCTGTATGTAACGAAAGTGAAATAGATCTGAATTCAATTCTGAAAGATTGGAGATACATAGACATAAATACATCAACAAATAATGTCAGTGGCGGTTAAAATCCAACTATGTGTAATTAATGAATCCCAGCTACCAAAGTGCTAACAGGGTTAAATCATTAAGCAACTCACCTCGAACTCTGCTTGAAATCCAGCATCATCATCCGCATGGCAAGCATTAACGTGGGCACGAAATTCTTTGCTCGAAATAGCTTTGTATGTGTTTTTACTTAGATGAAATGGTGTAATACGTTTGTATTTAGTTGATATATCGGTTTTGCGATAACAAGAACCCGTATCACGACACATGATAAGGAAACAATGAACTCGACTAAAAGAAGCAAGAAGGTATGATGTTACAATTAGGAAAAATTAACTTTATGATATTTTAAGTCTTAATGGTTGTAGGAAAGAGAAAAAACAGTTTACGGGGATGATACAAACCAATAAAATTCCCATTAAATCAATCAGATTTTGTTGAATATCTGAAAAATTAATTGAATCAATTCAACAAAAACGCACTTGGCAAAGCATGCACCAATTATCACGCAGAAGAAAACCAGAAGAGTAATAGAAACTATCCCAACAATTGCAATATTATCTAACTTGAGATGATATTTTGGAGTTGTATAAAAATATCTTCGTGTAGAAGAAGCTAAAACGAAAAAAAGAGTGAATTAAATTTATATGGAATATAAATAAATAAATTATACGAATGAAATGACATTGGATGAAACTAATATTGATTTCAATGATGAATGTAAGAAATTTAAATGCTTTTGATAAACATGTCAACTTCGTTTAGCAAGGTAGATTGTACTGAAAAAACACTATAAATATAAAGTTTGAAAATACTTACACAGATTTAAACTTATTTCGTTTGAGTTCTCACTTTGTATCTCGCAGTTTACGTAATCAGTACAATTTTTCTGAGAGATACTGGACCGAATAGTAAAGATAATTCTACCAGATTTTGCTTCTTTAAACACGGACAATGGAATAACAGTCTGAAAATAGATACAGATGGTTCATTCGCGTAAAAGTTCAGAAAATACTTTAAGATAAGAAATAAGATTTATCTGATTATCCTCGATTAAAACGTTAACAAAAACTATTACGATCAAATGACGCACAAAAAATTTCGAGAACACTGATCAAAGAATTGGAACGATACCTTGTCTACTAGGTATTATTGCCTGTTGACCCATACATCTACGTGACATAATATCCGACTGTCTGTGCCACCCAAATTTGCTGGAAATTCGTTAATAATATTTTATTGATCCCCAAACTTTGCAAAAACAAAGCTGCCCATCAAAAATAAATAGAGATGTGTACCTAGCGACGATATACGCTTCACCAATTCCAAGACACATAATCCCATATGATCAAAAGAGGAATGTGTTATTTTTCGTTCGTATGTGATTAAAAGGTATAGAAACTAACGTATTTTTGGCTATTTCCCTATGTAACTAGGAAAATTCAAACCCAATGTCTAGTTTTGTTGAACCTGATTTAAATAAGTTATACAGTGGACAAGACCAAAACTTGCACGGCAGCGAAAGAGATTTCTTTAAACAGCTCTTATCTTTCTACGTAAGACAAGTTTGCAAAACAAGACAAACTTAGTTGCATTTACTAGTTCTTTATCTTGTTTATCTCTCCACTTTCATCCTTATTTTATCTGTTCATAAATTCTATCTAGTCATTTCTATTACTGTCTTGGTACTCTGTAGCTTTTTCATGAAAAAACTCGCTAGATAACAACAATTTCAAAAAATGGGTTTCCGGTCGAAATTGTTGCATGGGTATTCAAAAAGAAATATGGCGGCTAGAGATGGAGTAAAGATGCATCAAAAGTTATGGAGTGATCAGAAGCATAGAGATTTCACTTACCCTTCTAAAATTACCCCACACAATCGAACACTTATAACTTCTACATTCAGTTAGTCAGACGCAACGTACAACCCCGTACGTACGTACATAGGTTCTTCCACAGACGTTATACATACCGCACTTCGATGATAAGGGTGTTTCCAAAGAGGTATCGAAGCTGTTCCCTAACATCTTAGCTGAATCGGCGAAAACAGAGGGTTCACCTAGCGCGTTAAGGAGTTTTAAATTTAAGCAACCGTCAACTACAGTCTCGAAAGAACAATCGGAGTACGAACCTACGCTTTCATCAAGGGCTACCACGAGAAACCTACAGTGCCTCGTCAGTTAAGCATTGAAATGAATTTCCCTAAAAACAATCTCCCTCGGTTCAAGCGAGTAGGAAATATTACAGACTAAACACATGATATTTCGCAGAAGAATGAAGAATCCAGAACATTCATGTTACTCTACCAATGTTTGGAACTGACAAGCACCGAATAACTTATGTCTCAAATTTTTTGTGGTATATACATACCGTTACTGCTTTTTCAACTTTAATAACTTCCGAACACCCCGTAAGAAGTTTAGTTTATCTCTATAATCCGAAGTTACTAAAAGGTTGCATTTTAAAACATATCTTCCAATGCCCAGTATAAGTTAATTGTTCCTAAGTTTTTAACATAAATTTACGCTATACATTTCACCTCTCAATTCTATTCATTTCGTTCGAACCTTAATAATGATGTTTAGTTTTTACTACCATTGACAAATTAGATGAGAACAAAATTAAACCAGTCTGTACATCGTTTATGTCTAATTAGCTTTGTCGATTGTAAGACAGTAAAGTATGATGTTTTGCTTGATGTTTTACACTAACTAGGAGCTATACGAATAAAAGTAGGACATGATGATCTGAATGGTAGACTTGATTTCGAGAAAGCAATCATAATGGATAAAAAAGTTTAAAAACTCATATTTACAAAAGTTTTTTTATAAGACTATACGTATTTTAACCACTAATTCATACGTTCAGGTTTCTCTTCACTTAAATAAAAATGAAGAACCAGGTAATAATAACTATGCATCTCAAAGTTGTGGCTTACAGTCTACTACGAAACTGAAGCATGAGTAACTTAGTCGGTCATCTGCAACGTAGGACCAAGCACATATATGCATCGGTCCAAGTTGCCACACCTTGTTAACACAAGAGGAACACCAAGTTCATAGAAGTAGTTACTTCAATGGTAGTAATATATAAAAGAATGATTGCGTATAAGGATATAATACAGGAAGAAAGAATTAGTTCGTAGAAAGAAAGGAATAAAGCAAGTTTAATCTCAGGATCTAAGGGAAGACAAAGTGGATGCACCTACGCCACTGTAATCGATTCTGAGCCATGACACCCAGAGTAACTGAGTAGGATCATAATTATGAAAGTCGTTCGAAATCGCTTACTTGCATAAGCTGTTAATAGGTATAGAAAAACTAAAGTAAATATAAACACAAAACAACAGATGCTTTACATATACAAAATATTTACCCATTGAAATTGTTGATGGTGATCACAGTAACAGTATGCTAATTCCTTTTTGTTTGATGTCTGAGTGAGCAAACATTTTTGTTCGGAAAGAAAGGAGTGAAAGTGCCAACAGACCAAATACTGTGGATTTTTTATTATTGATGAGGATTCATTTGAGCAAGTCCAGTTAATCAAAATATCATTGGTCTCCAAAAGAAAAGCGCCAACAGCAACAGGTGGTGATGGAGCTGAAATTTATTTAGCAAAATTCTGAAACGAAGTAGTTACGATAACGTTTAATACAATTTATTTCATGTCAGTAAATATACTAAATATATCTTGTCACCATAATCTTAAAATGGTCTTAAACCCCCTTTGGTAAATGTAATGCATAGATTTTTACTCATTCATAGAAATTGGAATAAGTTATACAGATAACGTGGGAAGACGTTTTTGTTGGTATCAATCTATTGGAAATTCAAGGCAGTAATAAACGGAATTCTAGAGGTTCTACATAGCATTGTTCAAACGTATACTGAATACGGGTATTTCGAGAAACTTATCATCAAAAATATACAAAGGAAAATGCTTATCTTCTAGCAAAAAAACCATAGAAATGAACAATAATACTAGTTGTCATTATACCAGAAATTGAAAGTTACTAAAAGCTTACATTTATTTAAATTCATAGTAAAATAGTAAAGTACTGTTATCAATCTGTTTCTTAATATGAACCAGACGCTTATTTAATATGGTTCTATTTGGAAAAGTTTGAATTATAGTTATTTTAAAAGTTGGTTGCACAACACACAACATAATTTGAAAAGTATGTCTCAGGATGATTATTGATAAGGTTAATTTATACTACACTTATTGAATTTCTTCACAAAACAAAATACAGGCGAAAACCAACCTTCAAATTTAGTGCGAACTTCGATTTCACTGAAATGTCCAAATCCAGCTTTTGTAGCAGACGCCACGCGAATAACGTAGCAGGTGTTGGGATCCAGATTTCCGAACACAAACTGTAACTCCTTTGAATCCACCTGAACAGTTTTTAACCTTTTAGAACTCTGTGTATCGTTTTGGGAACACGTGTGAAGCTAGTAAGTGAGATTAAAAACCGGAAACCCTTGTACAGTCGACAAAACCCGGACTCATCAAAAAACACTTAACAATACAGTGGTATCCTTAAAATTATTTTCAATAACCGTAAAAACTAGAATAATTATCCCGAACCCTATCACATTTCGAGATAAACCTAAAGAACCTGAATAACGTGTTTAGTATCGCACGTTAGGACTATCTGATTGGTAAACAAAAGAATGAAACGTTCATTTACGGACAATAAGTCAGAACTATCACCATGCACTTTTCTTCGAAATAATTAAAGAATAATGGAGGAATTAAGGGAATAATGAAATTTCGAAGCTTAGCATAAACTCACTATTATTTCGGAACAAACAAGACTGTAGTGAACAAACACTTAGGTGGAGAAGACAAATTCATTGCTTAATACATAATCACATATTGGTTTAGTAAAGTGTGAAAATCTTACATCAAATACATCACTTGCACATCTTTGAATTATCTCTTACAAGCCTGATTGTTCCTTTATTCCTGTTGTTATCTTGATTGCGTACAGTTCCCTTCTCTCTTCTCTCCATTTCAATCTCAACTTGCTCGCAGACATTTCACTTCCGACTGGTGCTACATACTATTTGTATCCGCAAACATAAGTAGCACACACCACACATACATTGGTAAACTTCCTGAACAAATATCCTCAGTTTGTGGAACAAATGAGACTGCCATGCGGCACCACCTGTATTTCCTACTCTACAATCTGAGAACACGGGGGCAGTTGATTTAATGAGATAATCTGTGATTCTTGAAATGGAGAAACTAACCACAACTTCGTTTTCGTACCTTAATTACCGCCCGCACAGGTGACGCTTTAGCAACGTCTTTTCGTATTCATTTGGAAAGAGATACGGATAAACAAAATCACAAAAAAGCAGTACTGTGGCCAAACAAGACCATTGAACTACATGTACAAAGTGAGTTCTCTTAAAAAGAATGGGGTGGGTAAGAAGATTAGTATATATATATATATATATATATATATATATATATATATATATATATATATATATATATATATATATAAGATGTTCTTCAACAACTTATTAATTGCTTTTTATCTTAACTCAGATAGCCAATTGTGAATGCTTTATTATTAAGCATGAAGAATTAACTTGTTGTGTCGGACAGGCCAGTCTACTCATTCTACTTGAGTCATAGCTTGACCGTGTTAATTATTCGCTTACCAATCTTGACTGCTTTTATATGAGCGCATATGTGTGTGACTATAAATCTTGAATAACGCATAACTAAAGGGAGTTAGCTCACCCGCCATCATCGCGCATCGCTTTGCTTCGTTCTATTCCATTCGCTTCATATACAAAATATATGTATTCAAAAGTCCATTCTCGTTATTTGACTTATTTAATTCCATTATTCACTGAACGCGTATTAGGTCGATAGACATAAGAGGATAGGCGATATATACATTTCAATAACAATCATTCATGAGATCTACTTGGAGTGAGATCCTGGACCATTAAAAACTATTTATTTAATATTTATTTCACTGGTTGAAATCATGAATCCATTGAAGCTAGACCACCATGGAAAATGCCCCCAAATGCCCTGGTACGGCCGAGAGTGGGGAGAGTCCGCTCTCCCTCTCGAAATGCTCTCACATGGCCATGCGTACATAGCCCCTGCCAGGGAAGTCCTACTCACTGCCTTCTCGTGGCGGGGGTGTTGTTTACAAAAATGAGAGGACGAAAAGCGAATGTCTGGCGCTTTAACCGGACCCCAAACCAATGGTGCACATGGGCTCCAGTATCCTGCGGGGACAAATGGCGTATGAACCAATCGTTGGTCACCGGCTACCATGGGACTGCATCTCCTTACGATGCTCCACTGCCTTGTGGATCAGACGTTCAGGTCAAAGGCTCGGGGTGTGGCCCCCTAAGAAAACCACCTGCTTCGGTTTGGGCACCCGGGCAGTATCACAGCCCTCACACAAATCAATTGAGATTTGTGTGGCGCATATGTATTTGGTGCCTCCCTGTACCTATACTTATGTGTTAAAATAAATAAATAAATAACCATGGAAAATCTGGATGCCGGCTCAGTGGTCTAGTTGGTTAAGCGCCTGGCGCGAGACTGATAGGTCCTGGGTTCGAATCTCGCGAGGAGCGGGATCGTGGATGCGCACTGCTGAGGAGTCCCATACTAGGACGAAACGGCCGTCCAGTGCTTCCAGGTTTTCCATGGTGGTCCAGCTTCAATGGATTCATGATTTCAACCAGTGAAATTTCTAAAATCTCCACACAATCCCTTCTGATAATAATATTTATTTAATTGAACACAAATATTGGTATAAAGTGGCACCGAATAAATATGCATCACACAAGTCACTAGATTTGTATGTGGGCTGTGATACTGCCCGGGTGCTCAGACCGAAGTAGGTGGTTTTCCTTGGGAGCCACATCCGGAGCCTTCGACCTAAAAATCCAGTCCACAAGGCAGTGGAGCAACGTGAAGAAATGCAGTCCCATGGTAGCCGGTGACCAATAATTGGTTTATATGGCATTTGTTCCTTCAGGATCCTAGATCCCATGTACACCCTTGGTTTGGAATTAGGGTTTCCCAACCCCTTAGGTGGACCCTCTGTATCCACCAACCCGGTAAAAGCGCCGAACATTCGCCTTTAGTCCTCTCAATTTTGTAAACAACACCCGTGGCGCGAGAAGGCAGTGAGTATGACTTCCCTGGCAGTGGCCGCATACGCATGGCCATGTGAGAGCATTTCGAGAGCTGACTGTCCCCACCCTTGGCCGTACCAAGACATTTGGGGGCTTAACTAACATTAATTACAAATTCCATGGGCAAACCCTACAGAAAAGCTAACAAGTGCGACTCACATTATCAGTTACGGACTTTTTCAGTAATCAAGATTATATGTAATAGCACTGTCTTTAAAAAACGTAATCGTGTTACTATAAACACATTAGGTTAAATTGATATAGGATTGAAAAATACAAATTTACGCTATCTACTACTTACTTCCAATTTATAGGCAAGTATTTTCCCCACTGCATCAGCATTACTGTCCCAGTCAATCGACAATGAGTTGGATGAACTTTCAAAGTTTTTTATCCTAGGCTTCCCGGGAATCCCTTCTGTAGTTGAAACAACCAAAGAAGTAAACGGGCCCGAAAAACGACCATTATAAAAAGCGAACGACAGATTGTACCGTGTGTATGGCTTCAGATGGGATATATCTACAACCTAAAATGATGAAATATTTGAAATTAACAGTTTCATCAAGTTCATAGAAAGGTGAGTTTAGAGGAGTATTTTTACTGACTTTGCCTCTGGGTGAAGCAAGAAACAGTGAAACTCGCAATGAATTTTAGATAATAATTTCATTTGATTTTTTAAATTTCAAGGGAAAACCAAACAACTGATTGAAGATGCTTATTTACTCATACTATACAGTTGAAGTGCTGAACACTGGATGCTTGTATGAATCTAACTTAGTACAACTCATGTATGCTTAAGAAAACTCATCATAAAATCAAACTTTTTGTATTACCTTATGACAACTGTACTATGAAAATTATAGAGAAATAACTTCGCTTCCTGTGTTTTACAACAACTATCTTGAAAATTTACATAACAAAAGGAATCTTACAGTAAATGACATCAGCGACCTAGAAACACTAAAGTTTAGGGAAAAAATAGTTACCTGTGAGAATGATTCAGATGCATTGTATAAAGTTTTTGAAGCAAACTTGTAAGGCTGAATTGTAGCAACTGTGACAATGTAACCGACCAGTGGGCCATGTAGTAACGATATAAATCGAGAATCTTGATCTAAACATCTTTTGACATTATCTTGAATGATATCCTTTAGAGTTGCGATACCTACATCTACAGAAATTGAGTGACTAGAAACATTGATGATGTGAACTGATGGATGAGCAACAGGCAAACCAGGAAGAGTGAGTGAGTGACTGGGTTTACTGAATTCACTCCAGCCAATGTCATTCAAAGCGCGAATATACAAAGTGTAGCAAGTATAGGGCTTCAAATTATGAAGTGTTGTGCTGGATAGAGGGGATGATACGTTCTTTTGTAAAACTAGGCTATTACTGCAAAAGAAATGTTTGAGTTTGAATAGATAAAAATATCTCGAAATTGCACATAAATTATTTAAAATATGCCCCGAAAATCATAAACATTCGTGTAATAGATTTAGCGCCGTCTGAATTCAGACAATAATAGTCTGTTTATACTTGAGTAAATAAAGTATAAGGTTTATCTGTGGTTGAGTGCTTAAAACATAATCCCTGGAGTAAGTATGAGAAACTACTACAACCGCCTCACTCACTACACTTCCTAAAAGTAAATAGTCTACGGATATACGAAACATTAAACGCAACGAAGTCGATCGGTCAGTCATAATCACCGTAAAACATAGGACAATGCGCGATCGAAAGGGAATACGCTGCGATGTATAGTTAACGTTGGCTTTGAATGAGAACAAATGTCTTCACATACATGTTGCCTGGATTCTCTTCAATCCGCTTATTGTTGAATAAACAATGAACTATTATTACTTCAAAAAATCTTGTATTTCTTCTGATAAACAAGCAATGAACTTGCTGTAATATTATCATTTTTATTGGTCTGATAACAGGTGAAAGCACAGATATGCACCAATGTTAAATAACGATTTATATGCATCCGAACAGAATGGATAACCGGCAATCTTTTGGTCACTGGAAAATAAAACTGTGATACCTCATAAATAGATTTACAATTTCGTCTGTACGAAAGCTGGTGAGCAAAACTTGAATCAGCAGCCTTAAATGGTAAGACATTCGGAATACATTGTGGAATGCAAAAACGAAAGCTGCACTGATTAGACGTGAATATTAATTTTGTCAAATGACGAACAGGCAGTAAGAATACGTTTATCTTTAAAATTATGATAACCTTCAGTCTTCCTGGTTAGGAGTGACTAATTCAAACTTGAAAAACTTACTTAGTCCGGCTGCTTCATCATATTAAACTACTGGATTATCAGAACTTCTTTAATCCTACTACAATTAGACACCATATATTTTGGTTAGAAGACTGACAATGATTACCTCGCAGTAAATTTTACCATTAGCTTTTGCTATATATATATATATATATATATATATATATATATATATATATATATATATATATATTCTGAAGCACGTAAACCACCTCGACTGTCAATTTACAAAGCACTAACAAAATGGACTGTATGAAATGCATAGCTTTATTTCCAATTATTTATTTTGATTTTAATAGTTTGGGATGAAGCGTTGGCTACTTTTTAGACAAATGTGTCCATAGCGAGGATATCGAACACGAGGAACGTTTGTGGCTGTTAGTAAATAGGATTATCTTATGTATCAGGTGGAAACCAGTAATTACATATTTTGTCGAATTCAACGAGAGTATTAAGGGGGCCAAATGATTGTATCCATCAAGGAACTTCTGCCCATTTGGATTTGATCTCCAGTCCTTGCTTCCGAATAGCAATCGTAAATAAAGACATGATATACATACTCGAAATGGACGAAATTAGGTTCAACTGATTCAACCGTTTTGAAAATGATGCGCAATATCACTTTTAAATGCAGTTTGTCTTTAAATTTAACTTTAGAAGACAAGAATTTTTAGTGAACATATAGCACTTATTATTGCCAAGTGGCACTACCATACTTTCTAACAAGATTACTGCCTTCACAAACCTATACTACTTGGTGGTTCTCTGAAAACAAGGAAGTATTTTGCGGTTGTTTCGTCCTAGTTTGGCACTTTTCGGAAAAGGACGAATCACGAGAACCGAATCAAAGTCTGAAATTGATGTACTACTACTAACTACAATGCTTTTATGCCTTGGATTTGATCCTCGGAGAGGTCGAGATTAGTTGCTGGTAAATCCAAAATTAAGGTGAGACAGTTAGCTAGTGGTCTTTGACTAGCAATAGTTTGTCGGGAAAGGAAAACCATAATCTGATTAAACGAATCTTTGTAACACAGTCAAGCATAATTAACAATGAGCCTGGTCCGACTTCAAGGTTTCTGACCAGGACTGATTTACTGACTGATGACGGTATTCATCAACTTCACTTTGTTGAGGAGAACGTCTAAAGTTATGGTAATGAACTAGTGAAAAAGTTTCTGAGAAGCGATTCGAGAAAATATCCTATTTTCGAACAGTGTTTCAGTTATACACAAAGTAAGGTTCAGTAACTTATCGAGTTAAGTCTTTAGAAGCTGAGTACCTTACCAATGAATACTTGTAACATTAACTTTGTGAAATGGGATAAATTATGCTATCACCCTTGGAATAGATATTGTATTATATAGAAAATATACAAATGTACTTGTTAGTATGCTGAGAGCCACAAGAGTGCGGTGTACAAACTACTTACTTGTCATGCAAATAGACAGTGTGAAGAGAAATGGGACTATTTTGACTATTTCCGGAGACCCATGACGCGTTCATTGAGCTTTCAGATAGTGCCTGGATGAGAATAGACGTTGGAGAGAACGGTTTATCTTAACGATTACACAGGTACTTAGCTTACCTTGTATTACAACGAATAATGACTGGTGGTACTTCAAGTCTCCGTTATGAAACAACCGGCAATAATACTCTCCAGATTGTGCAACGCTAGCATTCCTTAACAATATGGTTTCTTTAGACGTTGTTTTGTTCGAAGGGTCAAGCCATAAGATAAGAGTTGGGTTTAGATGGTGATTTTCTCCACACCTCAAAGTTATATCTGAACCAACACGAAAATGACGGGTTACATTGGTTCTTAGTGGTGATACAGGCAGAGTTGACAGTTTTACGCACCAAATATTTGGATGACATATAACTACTGAGAAGAGCACCAGAGCATTTGCGGCTTTAAACATAGATGTGTTGCTATCACCAAATTATCACCTCTCATACCCCTAACCATCCGTCGCTAAAATAAAACGTGAAGTCGACCATAGTCCCGGGAACAATTAAGGTCAAATGAAAAGTAAGTCAACATCCAATACCTTTGTCAAGATCTAGTATAAATCAAAGCAATCCATAGTGTAACCGAATAAAAGTGAGGAGAATTCGGATTAGAAAATTTTCTACGACATTCACATCTATAATAGTGATAATAAATAATAAGTACCAAAGTCCGTGGAACGATGATAAGTAGTACATCGTAAAGTGACTCGAGATTTAAAATAATAACAAGAGTTGCATAATAATCAGGCGGTAAGAGAAGAGTAGAAGGATAAAAATAGTTCGTTGGTTAGAATTATGAGAGATAATTGTCTACTTGACAGTTGGGAAAGAAAATAAAAGGCGTTAGAGTCATAATAACAGTTGAATAATAATTATTATGAAGAGTTGTTAGAGGATAATAATAATTGTTGACGGATTAAAACGACAAAAACAAAACACGGCGAAAACATGCAGTGAAAAGGAACTAGGGCCTTGGAAGAATGAAATTTCGCACGTGTCACAATAAATTAATCTTTGAAATGAATAGTTCTGTAAGTCTTTGACATCCATGCTGACCTCATTACTTTTTTTTGAACACATTCTAGCTAAAGATGCACGTATGATTTGCCACGCTTTACTTAAAGCGGGAATTGGTATTGTTCCTCGCTGAGTTAAATTTACTGTTTTGATCGTAAATTACGCATCAAAACTACTGTTCCCATTTCAATTGTATTTCTTTCAGAAATTGTATGTTTTGCTTTTGTGTATTTATTGCATCAAAGCATATCTGGTCGACTTTGACCTGATTTTTTTGGTTGAGGATCGAGATTTTTCCATGTATCCATATTTTTGTCACCATTTATAGTTAATTTTAAGATGGTCAGCTCTGCTCACGAATGTGGACAGCCATATTGTTTATTCCGTGTGGAAGAAGGAGTGCAATGTGATGGGTGTAAGAAGTGGTTCCATAAAATGTGTACCCGCCTAAGTCCCACTGCATGTAAAATATGCTCAAGGCTTAACTCTCATTGGCTCTGTATGTTTTGTTGTTCGAGCAAAACATTACTCATCCAAGAGGCAATTAGCCTTCTGTCGTTGGTCAACATAAAGGTTGATGAGGGCTGTACCAGTAACATGGGTGCTGATGAAGTAGAACGCGTCAGTACCGCAAGTGTTGTCACGGCACATTCCATAAACCCAACTGTACAACACGCAACAGAGCTTCCTATACTGAAACAAGTAATGAGCGATACACCATTAGATACTAGTGTCCGAGTTGCCACAACAGCGACTGATGACCTCGATAAAACCACTATCGTCTCGAGTAGTTCTAATGTGGGTGCTGCGACGGATGGGAAATGGATGACGCGGAAACATAGAAGAGAAGGAAAGATAGCGCTCATTTAGTAGAAAAGTCCTTGGTAGACTCACATTCTGTGTGTCACTTTACTCCGTCAAAGTAAGACAATATTTAATCCTATCGTAGATAGAAAAAGTTTGGTCTCATCGAACATTGTCGTGAGTTATTCGCTCGACTCCCACGACTCTGTTACAAGAAAAACTAACGGTAAGCTCCGAGAACTTAACAGGCAAGATCTGACATCACAGTCGAAAGCCGTGAACACGACCTTCAAAAAAGTTGAACCCGTTCCTAGTGCAATCGTTTTGAATCTAGAGGAGTCGAAAGGCAATGACTACAATGCGCACGACCTGGAAATAGTGGAATTTGTCATCAGAAATGTACTGCCTCAAGAGGTTTCAGGGTTACATATTACGAAAGTAATAAGACTCAATAAATCGGTTGGAGGCAAGACCCAATCAAGAAGGATCTTAAAGTTGGTACTCGGGAATTTGAAGAAAGAGACATAATATTGAATAACACATACCAAACTCGTAATTCAACCATTCTTACCCGCCCAGGTTGGCCGCTTGAGGATCGAATCAATTGGAAATATGCCCTTACGTGGTTAAGAACTCGAAAGTTAAATGGCGAAACGAACCTTACTACTAAGGGTTTTCGGGTAGTCAGTTTTTGGAAGCCAATGCTCGCGAGACACGTATGGGTAAAACGAGTGGTTCTCAAAACACCTTAAATATGTCCTACACGACCGCCCGCAGTCCTCAAAATAAAACGTCCGAGCTAAGTTTGATGTTAGATGAATTAAGTCTCTATATAATTGTTGTCCCAGAGAGTTGGTTCACCATAGATACGAACTGTTCTCCCATCATTGCAGGTTGCATCTGTATTAGGAGTGATAGAATTATGTCGCAAGGGAGAAGGCATAATGTTATATGTTAGGGATCACTTTCGTATACAACCAATCATATCGGAGGTGCATGTTGTACAACTACGTCTAGAAACGAGTTAGTGACTACAGAAAGAATATACCGTAGTCCGTGTAGTCTTACTTTCGATTTTATCTTGAGACACATCTGTTCTTAGAGTAATACAGAATGTTTTCTCATCATTAGGAACTTCAACGCACCTCATATCAACTGGATAGAGCTTACAGCTCCAGGTGGGGTTTCGATAGAGACCTTTCATCAACCATTATTCAGTGTGCACTTTTACAATGTATCGCTAAACGGACACATATTGACATGGAACATGACCCGTCATTGCTGAACCTTGTCCTCACACATCACTATGAGGATGTCATCGACATTCAGCACCTTCCCTCACTGATGAATAATGATCACTTTGTACTTTATTTTAAGTTTCGGACACATAGTATACAATCTCCATCTGCCCCACCCCGTCCCAATATCTGGCGATGAGGATGGATCGATCGAAGACGAATGGGATAAGTTTAAGGCTGCATTCGAGTCCGCCCAACTCCCTAGAGATTGGAATGATGCTATAGTCGGTCCTATATTTAAGAATGGTTAGAGACGGATTGTCAGTCTAACCAGCATAGTCGTTAAGTTGCCAAGTCATATAGATTCGTACAATCTGTTAACTCCCGAGCAACATGTTTGACGAACTTACTTATTAAGAGAGAGGATTGGACAGCAGCCCTAGATAACTGTATATCTATCGACGTGATATTCATATAATTTAGCAAACCGTTTGACAAGGTTTCAGACTTAGGTCTTATGCAGAATCCCTCGAGCTTCGGAATAACAGGTGCTGTACAGGAATGGATAGGAAACTTCTTATATGACAGGGAGTGTAGGTCATTGGAATGCTCATGCACATCGAACACAGCAATAGTCATCATTATGCCACTGATGGTACATCTCTTCCACGCGTTCAAGTACATAAATATTTAGTAGTAATAATAAGTCACGAATTGAAAACAAATACGCATCGCAACGCAGCTGTTGCCAAAGGTTATCGTGATTTATGTTCACTTCGCCGAGCATTCAAATGCTTTGACGAGATGTTTCGAGTTTTATATCTCATCTATGTAAAACCAAAGTTAGAGTACTGTATCCAAGCAGCTCGCCCATGTTAGATTAAGGATGCTAACTCAGTTGAGCGTGCTCAGAGTGTTATTATTATTTTTCACGTCATAAAAAACGTTTTTGATAACCATTCATATGTGTTAGTAGTATTACTGAGTTCTACCATGGTTAAGTAATGATGAGGTCAAAAATCTCCCCGTAACTAAAGAAACCGTATCAAACTTGACAAACTAACTGGGACAATATTTGGATTTTTCTTATCCGCGGTTATACTTTTGTTCCTTCAGTTAGCCTACTAATGCAGATACAATTGGATATCAACTCATACAGACAGTATAGAGGCATAAACGTCGACTGATATTATAATTTAAACCAAAAGCGATACCAATATCAAATTTTCTGTAACACTGGTCGTTCTTCTATTTATTTTCGCAAATTACTTATACTGCCTACAACTCGAATCATTAGCCAAATGTTATTACAATGCATTTTATTATGGCTTGTTAAAATATCTCTATACCAAAATGTTCTTTATTGTTGTAATCCCGCTATACTTAATGTATAATTATTGATCATGTAAGTTTTCATGTTAAGTATGTCAAGCATGAAAACAGACACTTTAGAGTTATTTCATGAATTTCCTGATCAATTGCTACCGCCTTCCGTTTTTATCTCTCAGCATATTATTCTTGGTAACCTTCCGCGCGACAATTCTACTCACTTTGGTATCGAACAGACGACACGTTGATTCTGGTGTGAGTGTAGTATGGTGACAATGGACCCTAACCACAGTCCTCAAAGCTGAAAATGAGATAACTTGGAAAATAGACTTTCAACATGTACCACTAAGAGAAGACCAATAATGGAAAACGCAGTGACATTTATTCGAAATTGAATTCATCGGGTGGCATGGCTCGGCCTTGTAGGCGTTGTCATACTTATGGAAAAATAAACTTTAACCGTATTAAACATATTGTTTTATCTTCAGCTTATGTGTTGTTCATCATATATTGATGATTGCCACAATATGATGAGTCAAGGTAGACAATGATGTGACTTCCACGTGAGATCTTATAGATTAGGCAGTCATGTGGAGATATGCCTGACAAGTTTATTTTGTAAATAGTTTTTAATGTTATTTGTATTTATTCTGTTAATTTGACACTGCATGTACATTTATCATTAAATGATTGCACCTGTTGTTTATGTGTATGACCTTGAACACTTTTTCCGTTGTGATACTACATAGCGTGACACGTTTGTGGTTGTTTCCCAAATACACTACTTCGCACATACCTCTCGTTCTACATTCACTCGCATTTGTGTTAATCGAAGTCTGAATCAAATACCATTTACATTTACAAACTGTAATTGGAATATACCATATGTATACCGCTGGATCATATCATTGGGGAATCCATCAAACTTACTGGAATTATTAATCATCTATAATTGTGGATATTTAATACCAGATCAATTTGGAACACGCACTCTCCTGGTGAACTAAGTAACGTTCCTTATTTCTATTGTGTTTATAACATTTAACATATATATATATATATATTATTTGCTATTAATAATTGTTATTATCTTTTGGATTAATATATTGTCTGGTCCACCACAGTCACATCATGACAAATCCACAAGTTTAGGATTAGGTCTATTATTGAGGCAGTACTAATATCGAAGTAGACCATTATTCTACAGGAACATTCATTCAATCGGATGGTATGGCTCAGCCTCTCTGAAGTCGCTATTCTGTATAACTTTTCTTTGCCCTCATTAAATATATTATTTTTTCTTTAGCTCAAGTAGACCATAGTTCTAAAGGTTCACCAACCTACTATCCTTATTACTGAAGACTGTATCATATTGCAACCAGTATTCCGGGTTGAATTAGTAAATCGCTACCTGTAAATATGAATTCACATCTTGGGCTAGCATAAAATTAAAGACTTATCCAGGAATATACCAGTCTGCCAGTTATTTGATACCTCTTTGTCGTTTGCAGGAGAGGGTTCTATTACATCTTTTTACTGAGAGTGAATTCAATACTTTAAAATTTATAAAAACAGAAATGTTTACACTGAGTCTTATATCATCTTTTCCATAACTCACCAAAAAGATCCCCATATAGCCGTATTTAATTCGTGTAAAGTACCTGTACCACTTAGATGACAAGTCCAGCACGTAGAGGGGAAATGAGTCGTGTGGCTGCAATTAGTGTTGTAACTCAAAACAGATACTGAAGGTTGCGGTGTTGCTGTACTTACCACTAACTGAAGGTGCTCGATTGACGATCTACAACACATCGCGTTTCGATTAGTCTTGGGAATCCCCCAAAAGACAGACAACCCAAAACTTATACATTAATATGTCTTTACCTGGAATTCAAGTAAATCTTCCCAAATTCTTCATTATTACTTCTGGGGATATTCTGATAATATAGATTTGGAGCCCAATATGAAATTCTGCCCGATCCTACTTGTTCATTATGCCGTGGTCTGGTATATTAAGGACATTTGATATGTTCATTACCTCCTTATTGTTCTTACTTAGATTCTTCATAATGTGACATTATTCTCTCATTGTGTTGAATATTCTAAAATATACTCTCAGATCTCTGTTAGTGTTGTAACAAAATACATTGCCAAAGTTAATAAAATTATGACTCTGTCGTCCTACAACCCATAAGTAATTTCATGCAAACCTGATAATATCAAAGACTAGTTCTGTTACTCGGGGTCAGATTTTCACGAGCATCTTTCAAAGAAACACTCTGAGAAATATTAAATGATTTCACGCCAAACACGTTTCGTTATGACCGTCTGGTTATCAAAGTAACTCTTAAAACGACCAAAAATGTCGCCGATATCCAAGGCTTGATAATGCTTCCAGAAGTCAGGAATAAGTGAGTTCGATCGTATATTTCTGAGGTTCTAGACGTATTGAGAAGCTTTCGATTTAACCTGGCTAGTATTTGCATGACATTCGTACCACTCACTCGTGATCTGATGTGGATGCCTTGTCGAGCACCTACAGCTAGGTGTGTCCGACAAAAGTAATGAGATCAGCATGAATGTCGAAGACTTGCAGGTCTATTATTTTGAGGATCTATCGTCACAGCTCACTCCCACACTAGTGAGGTAATGATCATTCTATGATGTAGCTAGCCAGAAGTTTAAGCTCAACGAGCTTGGCCTTGGTAAACACTCCTCTGATAGATTACTATTTACAGAAGCATCCAGTCGCATTACAATAACAGACTGAATGTGAAAATTTCGATTCACTGTAGTCTTCGGTGGTTTCCCATCTTTTGCGGTTGACTAGAAAAAAGAAAATGTAAGTGCATATTTAAATACGCTCACACATGCCTAAGAACGCAAAGCGCGTAAAAACTTAAGCATATATGCTTACATATACCACGCGACACAGAAAAGGAATTGCATACGGAAAAGTCTTCTTGAGATTTCTCGTACGGAACAATACGCATAATAAAAATACTTTGTTTTTTTAAGAAATTTATAATTCGGCATATTTTTAAAAAGGCAACTCTAATGGATTTTTGTGTCACTCCAGTGTTTGGTGGGAAGTTCTAGAGAACAGGCTCTTCTGTTTGTGGGAAACCTCTAGACGGACGATGCTGATGCCGTTGATCCCATTTTAACAGATAGTATAGTACCTGAGCTCGCAATAGAGGTCTGTGAAGGGTCCTTCGTATGTAGTTTCTAAGAATCGGCGCATTGAGTCGCGACGTACAAAGAACGTGTGTACTGTATTATATGGCTGGTTATATGGAAAGATCAGTTCATTATAATCAAGTGTATATGTCTTATGTTAACTATAAAATAAATGAAATAATCACCAAACTCTTTTTCGATGTTTTTGAACACTGTTCAATCAATACTGACAAAAATGTTGTTCAACCTTAAAATGTCTACCAAAACTTAATAGGATTATGTTTTAGTAATCGGTAATGTTGTATAAGTTTGCTATACGTTGAAAATTAAGTACTGAGGTCAGTTCACTGTTAAAACAAAAGTACTTTTATGCGTTAAGTTAAATGAATTAGCACTGATAAATTCTCATCAAGCACTATCGAATGTGATACAGTGTAATTTGAGAATAATAATCACAGTGTGGTTACAGATTAGATATTGGTAATACATTTTTATGGTTCATCAAAAGCCGGTGTCATTTAATGAATACTGATATGTTTCATAATAGTGTGTGTAAAATTCACTAACACATTTTCAATATTTTTAGCTTGTTCAGCGGGAAAACATGTGCTTATTATTATATCTGGTAAGGATCATACTAAATGATGATGAAAATAGTCAAAACGAGCGTTTAGAGTAGCAGAAGAGCATAAGGAACATTTGTTGTGTCTAATCAGCTTAGAGTCCTGGCAACTTACACATCAGTGTGCTTACTCCCTCAAGTCTTTGTTCATTTCAGGCCAACAAAATCGTTTTGCCACGAACTTGGTGGTTGATTGAAAATCCTGGATGAGAGCGTAAATAGAATGTATTGAAGACGCTGTAGATGTATCACATAATTACAATTCTTTTGGTTACTAGCTTTAGGTTCGTCAAAAATAACTGGTGCTGAAAATCATTGCATTCCATTTGCAGCTGTGTGATTTTAAAAGGGTCGATTGCTTGGAAAAAGTTCGAGTTATACAAGACAAGGCGTCCGCAGCCATGTTGTTTGCTACAGGAATGTCTTACGTATCTGAACTAAACGGCGAAAAGTAGTCTAGTTGTCGAGATCCTCGAGTGTAGTAAGTCTTCGAAAACAATTTTACAGAGAATGTGAATGGTTCGTTGTGAATTTTTTCTGGTTGCCGTCCAAATCGATGATATTAGCGTTTTCACAGATTTCGTCTGTTTATGCGTTCATAACGGATGCGCGATCAGCTGTCGATAAAATTTTATCGGTCATATTTGAGATCATGAGCCGGGTGTGACGTTATCACCCACAGAAGACAATGAAAGATGGCCAAGCAATATCGTGGTTGGGTTGAAGGCTGATTTTGACGCCATATGATGCCAGCTCAGCGGTCTGGAATCTAAGATTTCGCGCGCGATAGCAAAGGTTCCACGTGTGAGCTTGTGGATGCGCACTGCCGAGGACGAAAAGGCCGTCCCACGCTTACAGATTTTCAGTGGTGGTCTAACACTTATGAGTTCATAAGTTCATTAAAACCCAACAATCTCCACAACTTGTACTGATTATTTTATCAGTCAGTTGGATGTCCTTATTTTCCCAGCTGTATACTGTTTTGATTAATCCAGAATATCCACCACTTTCTTTTTCAGAACGCATGTATCTTGAGCATTAATGGTATGCCCGAGAAATTCATAGGAGTCCACCGTCGTATAATGTTTCCAATTGTTTACAGAGATTCCATGTTTTTACAGTTGTAAATTATGGTCTAGATATTGATGGTCGGATCCTTTGTCCTGACTGGTGATTGAGAGACAATCAGAGTACGCCTACACGATGTTGTAGCCTGAGCACATTATCAGTAAACCTTTGAAAAGCATTACAACTTTCATGATGGTCTCTGGGACATCGTTTGTGGTCATAGAAACTTCGTTCAACTCCTAAAACAAGTCGAGTTCGGAGATGGTCGTACTTGAAAATGTAGCTGTAAGGTCGTGGTTGTGCGGTAACGGGTGATGATTGAAAGATGTCACAGTTCTGGTTACATATTGAGCATTTATTGGGAGTACTTATCATTATGTCTAATTGCGACCAAACATGACCTGTAGCCAGCAAATACAACTCCACAAATAGATAACTTAGAAACTCCAACCAATAAACTCGGTCTTCTTCAGTCGACAATTGGGTTATATTTACGTATCAGGCCTTTGCCAATGATTGGCATTGATACATACGCAAAGAAAAATAAGCAGTGAGTGGATTACGTAATCTCACATTAGGTAACCGTACGTTTAATTGCAAGTGGTTTTCCAGTTGCCTCCTGCAGAACGACGATCGGGTTTTGTAGATGACAGTCAGCATTTACACGAAGAATGCTAACTTTCTGTGCAGTTGTGGAAGATATAGCTCACTTTGATTATTGATTCAGTGATATATGACGAGCAGCCATATCCAGTGGTTGCCGTTTTTTAATACCTAACAGTTATCTAAAATGCCCCTTAAAGTAAAAAAGACAGACACTGAAGGAGCTAATAGTTCTTCATTGAGCTGATGAAACCGAATTCACCCTTTTGTTCAATAAGCTGGTTTAACCAGCATTCGCATGGAAGTCGATTCAAGAAGTATGACAAAAAATATCTTGGGAGTATCGAAACATTATAGCTGAAGTTCTTGTCCATTCCCCCACTTTGCGCAGGCATTATGCTTATTACTATCCCGTTCTGACTATTGAAAGTTCTGTGTGTTGGCGATTAGAATCTTCAGCCCAATTTGTTTTGCTTCATGGTCTAAACAAAACCCAACTATAACCAATAATGGGGTTTTTTCAGCGTGTAAAGGAAGGAGTGACTACCAGCACATAATATTATCAAAGCGGGAGCACCCATGCACATGTACGTACTGTGGAATCTATAGGCTTCATTTTATGTACTAAATATACACATGTAACGCATACTTGTAACCACTCCTAACTATGCTTTGTTTTTACTGTGGAATGTAGGGATCTCCGATATTTGCACCCTGTGTACATGTGTAACCCGTATTTGCAGCAGTTCCAAGTTATATAGCGGTGTTTTAAAATCGTGGTCAGCCCTAGGTCGATCTGCAATAAAAGTACAATTTGAGCCGTGTTTGTATCCTTTTATCAACTATCACTTATAATGATATCTTATGCATAGACTGACATTACTATTTCCAATCTAAGTATATATATTGATACTTTTTCCGTATATGAAACTGATAGCTCAAAATCGCTAGTATGTGATGCTCCAGAATTGAACAAACTGCATGTCCAGGAATGAATTGTTATGAAGCTGTCAAATTCGGTCTTCTTACTGTTTAGTTGTGTCATCCGACAACATAAGGCATCAACGGTTGAAATAGAAATATTGTCGGAGGCACTCACACTAGTCTCATTCCTACTACTCACAGGCAGCCATATTTGTTGGAACTTCAACATGCCTGAAATGTCTTCTTTTCTAGTCAAGGCGCCGAAACATCGTGAATAATTTACTGTCTGTCTAGAGTTTGGACAGTGGATTCAGTATGTCAGTAGCCCTACCAGATATATAAAATATATTGGACTTAGTTTTTATCGGTGGCCTTACCTTACCGACGCATATATGTGCCCGGTCTTACGCTGTAGCTGAATGGCTGATTTGGACTAGAAGGTTATAACAAAAACACTAAAAGAGTAGTAAACACTATGTCTTAAACTGACCACCCTGTAGAGCAGCTGAAGAATATATGTTATTACGAACTTCCTGACGTCCATTCCTTTGATAAAGCATTATGTTTGAACGACTTAAAAACAACTAGCATAGTAGAGCGCGACACTTATTTTTAAGAAGGTCATTGGGTTGTCCCTTCACCTAGGGAGACAGAAAAAGTGGTTTCCCGGAGTTATACTTATCAAGACGAGGATTAGAAAGTCTGAGACGCAAACCTATATGCAATAAGGACTTTAGGGAAAGCTACACCCGCCCCATGCAGCAGATGACTGACAAAGAGTATGCGGTTGTAGTTGCAGATATACAATTCCAACAGAGTTATCATCAAAAATGATGCTTACCCCATCATGCTGTGATTAACACCAAGAAACCAAGGAAAGTGAGAGTGATATTGAATTGTGTTTCTAAAGTAGCTGGTAAATCTTTGATTGACTTTCTTCACCAAGGTCCAGATAATGCAGCAGATTCAGTTGGTATCCTGCTACTCTTCCGCAGGGAACCGGCTGACGTTTCTGCAGATGTATAGAAAATGTTCATGCAAGTAAAGGCCTCAAAGCCCGACTGTGGAGCACTACGTTTTCTTTGGCGATCTGAAGGTGATATCGAGAGCGAAGCTGTGGAGTATCGAATGACATCACACACTTTCGAAGCAGTATCTTCATCCCTCTGTGCAAATTTTGCATTGGTAAAGACGGTTCTAAATACCTCTAATGACTATGATGGCAGCGTAGTGGAACCGGTACTGCACAACTTTTATGAGGATAACTGTCTGGTATCCCTTCCCAATAATAAAGATACAAAAAGATTTGTAGTACAGCTAAACAGATTGAGGGCTCGCGGTGGTTTCAAGTTGAAAAATGGGTAACTATCTCAGAATCGGTTAGGTAGGCTTTTGCAAAATCCTGTAGTAGTAGTTGACACGCCTCTGAATCACGGATCTGTAGTGGCATTGTGTCTTGTACACAACCAAGCCAGCGGTAGCTGATCGCGATGTGGTCAATCTGAGTCCAGGCTTAAGATGCCGAGTGAGGAGCCCGTTGGTACATTGGCGATGACTGTGTCGAAAATTAGTACTAGCCAGAAACAGGTTGTGGTCTGTGCATAGTTGCAGTAGACGTTCCCCGTTATCTGTCCTGCAACAAACAAGTCCCTATTGGCCACCTAAGCGACTCTCGTCTGTGTCAAGACGCTCAACCTGAGCACTCAAGTCTCCGGCTAGTACTACAATATCTGTCAAACGCACACTCTGGAGAAGAACAGTTAACTGGTGGTAGGGTCCATCTTCGATTGTATCCGGGCTGAAATCTGTTGGGACATATACAGCCCTATCTATTGTCCGATCTGCATTAGTGTGCGAACGTTGAGGGTGGCCAGTTTGAATGTTGCAAGTGGTTTCAAAAAAACTGTTTCAGTATTCGTATTCGGTAGTAGCATTCAATTTTCGACCAGTCAGTGACTCGAGATCGTTTTGATAGAACCGAATTTCCACCATAGGCGAGCTGCTGTATAAGTTGAAAAATAAGGATACCAAAAGTGTGAAAAAAAGAGAGTGAATAAGGGACGTCATAAAAAATAACAATGTTAGATCCAAACTAAGGTTTAGACTGAAGAATAGCTAGCTAGGTGGGTCAGATAAGCGCCCTTGCCCGGTTGAAACCAAAACAAAGTGGTTGGGTCAAATGACGGCTCTGAAATTTAAATGAACATTACTACCTAAACAAATACGACTACCCAGCTATTCAACCAACAATTATTCAACTAATCAAATCTAAATTAAAATAAATAAAGAAGTTGATAAAGGATACGGCAAAATTGCCAGTTGCAGCAAATAAAGTTATTAAATCCTGTCTGGATAGACCACGTACAGATTGGTTGAAAAGATAATACTTGGTTGTTTTATAACACAGTGTTTCCAATTCTGGAAGAGTGCCTCAACTCACAATAAAAAAATTTACGATTCCGGTCAATACAAGTAACACAATTAAAAAAGAAGGAACAAACCAATATGGCTGCCAGGACTTAGTATCAAGTAAAACAACGTAAATGCAGTTCAGGAAGAAACGTGGAAACTTAGTGAAGGCGTAAAAAAATAAAAACTATAATATACAAATATTGACAGCTCAAAGGGAATAAAAAAGACTAACAAAGTGTACAGCTAAAGGAATCAATAGGAACAAACATGAAGGGATTTCAAGCACAAAACATTCATAATGGATCTTACAATAAGGTGAATTGTTTGTCTGTTAATCGAAGCATGAATATCATTTTCAGTTAATATCGTCATTTTATTCTATTTGTGTGTGGGCTGTGATACTACCCGAGTGCCCAGACCAAAGCAGGTGGTTTTCTTAGGGGGCCACACCCCTAGCCTTTGACCTAAAGGTTTGACCCACAAGGCAGTGGAGCATCGTGAATAGATGCAGTCGCACGGTAGCCGGTGACCAACGATTGGTTCATACGTCATTTGTTCCTCCAGGACAGTGGAGCTCATATGCTCCATTGGTTTGGAATCAGGGTTCTCCAAATCCCCTAGTTAGACTAACCGTGTCCACCAATCCAGTTAAAGCGCCGGACATTCGCTTTTCGTCTTCTCGACTTCGTAAACAACACCTGTGGCGCGAGAATGCAGTGAGTAGGACTTCGCTGGCAGAGGCTGTATACGCGTGGCCTTGTGAAAGCGCTTCGAGGAGGATGGGCACTCTCCACTCTCTGCCATACCAGAGCATTTATGGGCTGACTAAACAAACATTTAAAATCGAAACTCCGGAAACTACTACTAAAATTAACACAAGACGAATATATTTGAATTGAAATTTATAATATAATTAGTCAGTTCGGATTCTTTATCGCTACAAACTTTTGTTATTTCAGAGACACACAGAACAGCAATACGTATTGAAGATGCCACAGGTATTCGGAGTTTGACAGCGCTTTAACCAGTAACACCTTCTAATACGAAGCGCACCCACCAAGTAAAATCAAAAGACAGAAGCGAGGAGATCGAAGATATATTTGATAAGCTATCAATATATCGAGGATCGTTTGCACTAATCTGGCTAGCGATTGAGGCAGATGTTGAGCACGGCGTTCCCACACGTGATCTGGTGCGGATGCTTGACCGAGCGCCTTCAGCTAGATGAGTCCACTAAAACTGTGGTCAGCATCCAATGTGGAAAACTTACAGAGCTATTTGATTTTGGGGAATTATTTACCGCTACAGTATTTTCAACTGGCTACTCCTCAAACAACACTATATATAGTTAAATATAATGGTTTCAGAGTATAGCCATAAAGCATTGACATGACTTGACGATCACGTAATATGATTGATAAAATTGATAAAACTATTAACGAAATTGATCAACAAATTGACTTATAATTATCACTAAATAGTGTTGTTTTCTCGGTATCTTCGTCAATTACAGATGATTTTTATTATGTTTCTCTATCAGTTGCTCACTCAATAAGTATCTCAAAACCTTGTCAGTCTAATTGAAGGTTTAGCTACACGACCATGCATGCAAATAATCAGTATAAGCAGTCGAGCAAATCTCCTGCAGACTGAAAACATCAGTGTCGAATTTGCCCTAAAACTGACTAAGGACAACCCATTAAGATAGACATGAGTTGGGAGTGTACTCCCCTTGGTTACAACTTATGTTCACCCCGATAGTCACATGAGCAGCACTCACTGTTAATAATCTTGTAAAGACTTATGTAGCCGATGACATCTTGCAGCACCACATCACCTAGAAACGTGGCACATATGCTTAGTTGATTTCAATAACATATAATTACTATATCTTAATTAAGTCTCATTCCGCCTTATGCTAAACTGCATACTTGCAACTAATTTGTATGTACCATGAGCCGGTAGGTATGAATATAAATAAATAGTCTATGGCAAGTTAGAACATTGAGTTTAGCGCATGAATTTTACGATACACTGATGTTTAACGAATTGCTCTTAGCTATCTGTCCAAAATGCACATAATTATCACTTTTCACGTATTAAAAACTTTTGGTAACCATTCATATGCATCATTAGTATTACTAAATTCTATCACGGTCAAGTAAAAATGAGGTCGAGAAAATCTCCCCGTAACTAAATAAAGCGTTATAGATTAAACAGTTACATCGTGACAAATCTACAATTTTAGGACCAGGTCTACCATTAGAGCGGTATCAACAACGATGTAGACGATAATTCTACAAGATCACTTCATAGCACTATGATACACCAAAAGAATATCTATCCAACTATACAAATGCTTTAGTTGTATGATTTGCTTGTAAAATGGAACCATTAGATATATTGTGTTCCAACAAAGTGTGCAACATAAAGCCTCGATTCATACATACCTCAAACTTAAGAGAGCCTAACATCACAAAAGGTGTGGGGTTGGCGTTAGCGATTAGCAAGCTTGATGGTTGGGAGATAACCTCAACTCACCCACGCCTGTAGGGCAGGACATTTTGTTAAACTACGGCTCTTTATGGTCTAGCAGGATGTAACTAACCAATGGTACTGATGCTAACTTCTTAAGTCAAATACCTCTTTAAATCATGTTTCTAATGTTGCATTGGTTTTACTTCCCACCGAGAAATTTTATCACAAATCAAAAACGAATGTCTACTAATTGCACTAGAAAACCTATAATAATAAAAATGAGCTGAAATAGCATTAACGAATAAAAAAGATCCATCTGTGCACTGGAATGCTGTGTTTTTCGTACTGCATTTTGAAACTACTTATAATCCTTAAATATTAGCTTCTTTTTGAATCACCTCCGTTTTTACAATTCTCTGTTCATTCATCGTTATACTTAGGCTTGCTTTCTTTAACCTATTGCAATTGCCTTATTAAAATAGAATAAGCCTATGTAGTGACACCGTAGTTATTCCATAACAAATGACTCAACTTCAATGGTCAAGAATATTATCTGTTCTACATTTCGCCTTTTCATTTTTCACTTTCCTTTTCATCACCTTTATGATGTGCCACCGAAAACACATATAGAACATGTAACATCGTCAATATCTCAAATAATTCAGAAGAACATAGGGTTACGTATTCTAGGTACTCCCAGCTTTCCGTGGATTCATTTTCGATCATCAATGACACGTCTCAACGCAACCGCTATATAGCGTGCCAACTCTGATGTTGGCAATTCAAGTCTTACTAACATTACTCATATTTATATGTGAAAATTGTTTTACCTCCTATTCTATCACGAATATTCCTTATAACATCCTTTTTTGTTCTTTTATTCTTGCACCATTTTTCAACCCCCATAAGATACGAAACGGGTGATCTCGTTCTGCACCATTCTTAAAGCGTAAAGTATTCCAAAGGGATATAAGATTGCGATTTCTGTAATCCCCCAACTTCACACGAATCTATTATCGACCATCAGTTGCACGTCGCAACGCAACCTTCGTGAAGCGCGCCAACCGTGATAGTGACTGAAACTATCTACATTCATATCTTATAAATTATCAACCCAGCTGAGTAATTTACTACATTTGGAAATCCGTATCGTTTGTATCAATTTGATCTTGCCTGTAAACTGGCATGTCTCATGTAATAAACTGTTATTTGAGAATAAATTAGTATTATTAACATAACAACCTGAGTAATTTATTGCAGTGAATATATATATTAATTAAATAATTAATGTTAAAAGTGCAGAATGACTGTTGGATTCATTGAAACGTGTGACAACGTGGAATCAGTGAATTACTCTCTTCGAATACATGGCTAAGTGTTTTTAAATACTAATATTCGTTCGACCGGGTCTACAAGTAGGTCGTGACACCCTATCAGATCTGTGCCAATGTTGTACACTAAAACATCTGAATTAACCAAGATTCAGAACCAGATTAAGATAAAAGCATCTCATACCGTATGTCGCGATAGGTTTTCCATTAAACGTGACAGTCCCATCTTAGTATAACCTGACTCGTCATATCTTAAGAATCAGAAATATAACGTCTGGCGATTTTAAAGAACACACCTGAGCCAAAGATAAAATAATATATTTGATGTGGGCAAAGACAAGTTATACAGAATAGCGACTTCAGAGAGGCTGAGCCATACCATCCGATTGAATGAATGTTCCTGTAGAATTGTGGTCTACTTCGATATTAGTACTGCTTCAATAATAGATCTAATCCTAAACTTGTGGATTTGTCATGATTTAACTGCCTAATCTATAAGATCTCACGTGGAAGTCACATCATTGTCTACCCTGACTCATCATATTGTGACAATCATCAACATATAATGAGCAACACATATAAGCTGAAGATAGAACAATAAGTTTAATATGGTTAAAGTTTATTTTTCCATAAGTATGACAACGCCTGCAGGGCCATGCCATGCCATTCGATCAACTGAATTAATTGGATTCATTTTTCCCGCCTTCTCCATCGTTGGGTTTTTCCCTGCGTTAAGTGTTGAATATCTATTTTCTCAATTATCTCATGTTCAAATCTGAAGATTTTGTGGTTAGGACCAACACAACACAAATCAGCGTCACTTTTTATGGATTGTGGTCTACTTATTATAGATTTTTTATCATGAACATCATTGAGGGTGTACAGTTTCTCGTGGTCAGTAGCTAGATCTTTTGAGCGATGATATTCATTGAGTGCTTCATGGCATTATGGGTTGTCTAGGGTCATGGTGACGATTAGAAGACGAGCATGAGAGATATCAAACTAGGTTTCATGCCTTGAGCTGAATTCCATTAAAATGATTGACCCAAGACGTAGCAGTAAGCAAGGTCAATAATGTACCCAGAATATATTAACACTGTGTTGATGCAGTACACCCAGATGATGAGTCTCAAATAGGTCGAAACGCACATCTTGGACGCCAGTACAAATCACTGTCCAACCTTGCCTAAAATGATAACTGTTATGAAACGAGCGTTACTTGTAAGGAGTAACGACCAAAGCACTAGCGGGCCATTCTTCGAACTTAGCTCAATCTACAAACTACATCGACAAAGAAATTCTCAAGTTTTATGCATTGGGTTAACAAACTAAACCGATCTGACTTGGTCGGCGCGAAACTCACACGACCGAATCTCTCGATTCCGGCGCAAGTAGCAAAGACAATACTGCAAGTAAATTTACATGTTCAAGTCGTGTGATTTTATCGGCGATTCGTTCACATACCAACCCTTCTGAGGTCTGCTTTTCCGCTGTTTGTTTTGTTGTCTGTCTGGAGCAATCAGTGTGTAAAAAATACATTGAATTTAAGCTATCATATTTGACTTATTTTATTACGTTATCCTTTAGCGCGAATTGAGTCGACAGTCATATGTGAGGGTAACTAACATGTATATTACTCTGATATCATCAGCCGATAAAAGGTGGGATCGGATCAACGGGAGACCAAAGCCTTATGAGGTCTTACACAAAAGGGCCATTGTACGATTCCATTTGTTGATCGAACGTAAGTTCTCGGTTTTATTTCATATGTTTTACATAAGTTAACCCTGTCTATGTTGTGGCGGCAATAAAAAGCATAAAAAATTATGCTGGGGGAACTTATTTCAGAAATTCTTTAACACAGACAAAAAGTGTTTTGATGTAAAAACGGAAAGGTAAACCTGTCAATTCAAATCGGTCGGGACATGCTTCTGCATTTATGGACACGAGCAAGAATGTGGCTACACACTCTTATACGCACATCACAAGGCCACAAATGCGAATGGAAAGATCAAAATAATTTATTTGTCCGAAAGTTGGTATCAATTACATGAGTGTACAACAACACCAACTGCTGCTAGGCGGAACAAATTGCAATCATAAAGTTTGTGGTTGATCCAAGGATCCAGTAGGAGAATATTGACTTCTCATTGACTTAATTATTTAGAAGAGAAACACTGATTTTTCGTGGGTTGGGGGTTATATTTTCGTCGAACTATCAAGGCCATTTTAGTTCCTACTCCATTTTCATACATATAAATCATTAACTAAAATAACATGTGATCATTTTTATTGTGAAGACGCCAAAAGTATTTGTAGTTTGACAACACTTCAACCAGTTGTACCTTTTATAATTAAATCTTGCCCACCCAGTGAGGTCAAAAGTCAGATACGAGGAGGTTCGATGACATAGTTGATAAGTTAACAATGTATCGAGAAGTGACTGCTCTAAAATGGTTAGCGGTTGCAGGAGCAGTTGAGCACGGCGTTCCCACTTGTGATATGGTGTAGACTAGTGATCACGCGCCTTCAGCTAGTTGATTCCATTAAAACCAATGTGGTCAGCATCAAATGTCGAAGACTTACAGAGCTATTGATTTGGGGAATTTATTTACCTCTACTACTGAATATGACAGCTAGTTACTGGAAGATTTCTTGTGCCCTGATTGCTCGCTTAAAGATCTCAATTTCGGCAAAGCATAATAAAAAACCGCTCAGTGATCGCCGTTATTTAAATCAAATGATATAGAATTCAGTCGTTTCCCACTTAATTATATTCGATTGTCTGTAACCATTATTTTTATGACGTGAGACACTGGGGTAGAATATAGAAGTTATTATTCACATTTGATGCAAAAAACAATATTATCATGTGCGAAGAAAATCTTCAATATTATTTAATCCCTTGTTTTGTTTTAATAGCCTAAGTTATATATACTGCTGCCTGTACCTTCAGGAAAGTCACGTACGATATTCATCAAAATGTCGAGAGCGAAGGTTGGTATTAACGGTTTTGGTCGTATTGGGAGACTTGTACTCCGTGCAGCTTTCCTCAAGAACACCGTGGATATAGTTTCAGTCAATGACCCTTTCATAAATTTAGAGTACATGGTGTACATGATTAAACGTGATTCCACTCATGGGAAATTTCAAGGCGAGGTGTCGGCAGAAAACGGAAAATTAAAAGTCAATGGGAAGTTAATATCTGTTCATTCTGAAAAAGATCCGAGAAATATCCCGTGGGATAAGGACGGGGCTGAATATGTAGTAGAGTCCACTGGAGTCTTTACGACCATTGATGGCGCTAAAGTAATATCACTTTTTGTATTATCTTGTGTTCACTTAGGCTCATATTGAAAATCATCGAGCTAAAAAGGTTATAATATCTGCACCTTCTGCAGACGCACCCATGTTCGTTGTTGGTGTGAATGAAAATTCGTATGATAAGTCAATGTCTGTGGTTTCTAATGCATCATGTACAACCAATTGTTTAGCACCCCTAGCTAAAGTCATTCATGATAACTTCGAAATAGTTGAGGGCCTAATGACCACTGTGCACTCGTTTACGGCTACACAAAAGGTTGTGGATGGACCATCTTCAAAATTATGGCGAGATGGTCGTGGAGCGATGCAAAATATCATTCCAGCTTCCACTGGTGCTGCCAAAGCTGTGGGAAAAGTCATTCCAGCATTAAATGGAAAGTTGACGGGAATGGCTTTCCGCGTACCAACACCGGACGTTTCAGTCGTTGATCTGACATGTAGATTAGGAAAGAAAGCTACCTATGATCAAATCAAGGCTGTGGTCAAAACAGCTGCATCTGGATCATTGAAGGGGATTTTGGAATACACTGATGATGAGGTTGTCAGTTCAGACTTTATTGGAAGTACTAGTTCATCCATATTTGATGCAAAGGCCGGGATATCTCTTAACGAAAACTTTGTGAAATTAATTTCATGGTATGTCTTCATATACTTTTATTCCCTAACCTATTTCATGTAGGTACGATAATGAGTTTGGATACAGCAGCCGCGTAGTTGATCTCATCACGCACATGCATAAAGTCGACTATGCATAGTGAAGTAGTTCCAACTGTAGCCGACTAAACTTTTTGTCGATCGCTAGATAACGAATAAAGCGTTAATCTGCCTACTTACTTTTCAATTCTCTCTATCGCGTATCATCCAAATATTGTTTAGTTTCTTGTTATTTTGTTTAGCAGCCACTGTGAAGTAACAGATATTGATTATCGTACTTCGTTCAACGGGGCTTACATAGTCTTTAAGTATGTGTTTTCATCAAATTGTCACGAGTCCTGCCCTTTGAATGTATGGTTGTGGTTCACTTAATTATTTCTCAGCAGTCGCTAAATTTTGATAACAGTTGACAGGATATATTCGGGACTTCAGTTATTATTTACTAATTTATGGTTTGCCATACGTTTGATTGTTGTGGACCTTGTGTCCATCTTAGACTAGCTGTTTAATTAATAACATTAAAGGAAAGCTAATACGACCGGAGTTCTCGTGCATTGGTCTTTAAGATACATAATATCCTCAATACTTGTTGAATACCATCAAATAAGGTTCCATTTTTATAGGAGTCGTCATCTCGAAAACCATTTTTGAATAGTCGTGATATTTATCTTTCCTGAGCATTTCTAACAATTATTTGATTCCATTCGTCGAAAGTAGTTTCTGCTGACCTGGGTTTTAGTAGTTTCTGACTGTAGTCGTTCTGATTCCATGAATGGTTTGTTACTTAACAGCAATTTTACCGGGATTACTTCAGTCTATCTGAAGTAAGCTGAGATCCCATTTACTCCGCCGTGCTTAAAAGGTTACTGTATCATGTCACAAACCGTAAGTAATGTAATTTTCTGAGGCCTCGACTCCCATGTTCTGTCGCGTTCTACTACCTGCCGTTCGCAACATGGCATATCACAAGGGTTATTTCCAGTGAAATAGGCTACAAACGAAGTTGATGAATTCATCAGGTAAGGTTATAGTTTGTTAAACGGGTGTAGGCGGGTCTGTTTATGACGTGGATTCTCTGTTGCGTTACGGGTAGCGTGAGTTTCTCATAGGCATATAACACTGTAGGTAAGGCTTATAAGTCTTGAATGCTTCTCTCTGCAAATATTTTTAATGCCTCATATTTCGAAGTTGGGTGTGTAATAACTCATGGGGTTAGTGTTTCTAATTTAGAGGCTTGACAGAAAGCTAAATAAGCACCGGGACGTTAACCATTTCGTCATTAGTAAGAGCCTCGCTGTTTGCCGGAATTTAAAGGGACAGATGTTATTAGATTTAATACAATGAATTTCACACAATCAAACACAAGACTATGTCTGTGCTTACTAAGCGTCACTATCGTGTTCCGTTTGAGCCCAGACTCATGGAGAAAACTAGATTTAGCACTAACCAGCTGTTTTTCATTTTGATGTTATTGCGATTACCACTTAGCGTCCCACGATGGCCTTCAACGATGATTCTTACCAGAATAGTAGGGTTCAAAGTCTGAAAACAAACGACTAGTAGTTGTTTCGTTCAAATTTCCCACATGAGTAGTCAGCCATTACTCATATTTGTGATGTCTGAGTGTAATCACTTTGATCGTGTGTGATGAAATGCTCTCAAACCACTGAAGTTTTAAGCGGGTGTGGAAGACACGTTTGGTGCTCCATGGAATCAAATGATTTCCTTAGTATTAGTTCACGATAAGAATTTAGTTACCGATTAAATTGGATGCTCACCTGATACTGTACTATAATTTAATGGCTGAAGTTATGTGTTTACGAAAGAACATATGGAAAGATTTTCGTCTAGAAACCTACTTAGCGCAGTTCACTAACCTTGGTGTTGCGCCTACTGGTAACATTTCGACTGTGATATAAATATCATGGGCTCTAATGATGGTAAATCAATTGATGAAGTAGTGGAACTTAATCAGTTGAGATGGCTGGGACATGTGTTACGTATGCCCGACCACCGACGTGCGGTGTTTTACGGTGTAGGAGTAGGTTGGAGGAAAGCTAGGGGCGGCCAGACCAAAACATGGCACAAATCCATGAAGTCACTGACAAGTGGTCTGAGCCATGTTGGTGGGTGTGGACTACCTGGTTGGTGTCCGCGAGACGATAGCAACCGATGGTTAGAGACCTTGGATGATATGGCTCAAAATCGTTTGTAATGGCGCAGGTGCATCCATTCTTTGTGTTCTGCCAAATTCTAATCTTCTGAATTCTTTATTTTCTTTCCAAATCTATTCCACTGGATTATACTCCTTAAATAAGATCATTAAACCCTAATGTTCCCCATTACTACTTATACTTTCACTACCTCTACCACTACGGAATTTGAATCGATAACTGAATATCTGTGCTAATGTGGTATGGCACCTCGAAGTGATGTACGTACGTACAAAGTTCCACGTTGTTACTGACTGACTATGCACGGTACACTGAATTACTAAGTTTCGTTAATGATAACTAATTTCCGCACTCTGGTATTTCGGGCAGTACGAGAAGTATTTTATAACAATGATTACGAGATAGCCATTAAATTCAATACCTCGAATCTATTTGATGAAACTAATTAGCATAACATTGAGGGGGTCCGCTGTGTGTATTGTTTTCCTGAAAATCGACCAGAAGTGGAGTCGTGGGCACTCGTCCAGTTTTATTTATGGGTCACTGAGCCAAACCACATTGATTAATTTACTTTTGAGTATAAATAATTAGGAAGTACAGCCTTGCAGTTGATAGCTTAGCCTTATCTCATTCAGTGTTTAAATAAATATAGGTCTTTTCAGTAACATCACTGCTGGAATGGTATTAATTCCAATGGCTAAACGACCAATGTTAGTGATTACTCGATAAAATTTTACCATGCGTAATTTTAGTAGACGCTAATACTTATTGGGGTCGGAACCAAACATTGTTATTGGAATTAATGAACATGTACAGTACCAAGATGTGCACGACTTCTGTCGTACTTAGTGTTGACTGTATGATCAGTTTGGCTTATGCCCCGGAAGGAGTAACGGGCCTGTATCAGTAATATGATCAACAGTTCTGAATTAGGAATTCTGTGTGATAATTTCAGGAAGACCACATCTTTTGGAATATCTAGGTAGATAATTCGACCGTTAATACAAACAAGTATGACCAAGAAGTTTGCATGTAACGTAATGAAATGTCTATCGAGTATGTTTAATGTTACAAAATTAGTAAATTTATGAATGTCAATCGGTTATACGCAAATTACAACAGCACAAGATGTCAGTGTAAGTAGTAACATTACTAGTGTTGTTAGAAGAGATTAAACATAAACCATATGATTCCAGTAAATATGAATTTGTAGAATATAAATGTTTTTTTATGATAATTAGGAAACTTCTGATCTGAAGGAAGATAAAGAGTGAATGCGTGTGGTCCATCGTAAGTGGTTTCGAGATGCGTCATCTAAAGCTCCTAACTATTGGTTACTTTGGATAAATGTAAAATATCTTTGACCAATAGACAGATGATCATAGACGTAAATATCTTACACAGTGATACTCATTCAGGATGAGTGTAATAATCTCTGGAAGGTGGTGTTTCTAGCCTGAATATATATATATATATATATATATATATATATATATATATATATATATATATATATATATATATATATATATATATATATATAGTGTAAAGCCTTGATAAAAAACTAATTGAACAGTAATATTTCTTCACTCAACTCGTATTTTGATTTCAATATGCCATTTTTACTTCATTCACTGAAATTTCTCATATGGAAAAAACAAGTAGACTTTGTAGGGTTTCAAATAAACTCATTGAAATATTTAAGACAAATCTAATTGTATGTCGGTCACGTTCATATCTTATTCTCATATTATTAAAGATTTATTATTTAGGACGATTAATTGAATTAAATCTGGATTTAATTATGAACATATGATGTATGATCTGATAAATCTATTTATTATTGAGAATTCCATCGATTAGTCGAATTTATCCAAAAAATAATCGTTTGAAAACTAACAAACTTTGAAATTCCAGAAGACATTTTATTGTTACAGTAGTTCATAGTTTCATTGTAAAGGCTCAACTTTCTGTGTTACATTCACAGAAAAAGTTAGTAAGAATAGATTATATTAGCCTACCATTTTATTTTAAATTATTCGATAATTATGAAATCCAAAAAGAAAAAAAAGTATGGACTATCGTGTAAATGCCCTTTTTGATAAATATCACATTTTATGATTGGCGTTAGCCTAAACCAGAAAGATCAGATAAAAGAATAGGCCAGTGGACTAACAATTATCCAGTGATTTTCCTCGAATTCTACCATTTATTTACTGAATACTAATCTTTGTAAAAGTTTCTAGAAAAATGTGCTAAAAAGTAAGAGGGAAATACAAGTCGATGTGTTTCATGGACAGAAGTATTTTTCTATAAAGAGTTTTTTTATCAGTTCGCAATCCCATATTAAATATTGATCGTATGATCCAGTCAGTCCCATACCTCTCACAACTTTATTGTTTGTCATAGGTTTACATCCTAGTTGTTTTGTTAAATTTCTGTCATTAAATAGTTCTGGAGTTCTTTTGGAATAATAAATTAAACATCTGAAATAAGTAAACATCCTATTGATCATAGTTAAAAACGTAACATAAATTTCTTTTTTCTTACAATTACCACAAGTTCTGTCTTCGTGTTATCCAATGCAAAGAAAAAGTATCATTTCCGTCGATTACTCATTGTTATACTGATATAAGGTGGGATTTTTGTCGGAAAGACAAATATGATGGATGATCAATAAGATATTTTGAATATACACGATTTCTTCCAGTTGGAAATTTGTTGGATGTGAAGTGGAGAGGAAACTACCTCAAAAATAATAAACATATGCTCAGTAGTTTCTGGTGTGAAATTATGATAAGTATAAACAACCAAATCGACAGCTAAGCAATTAATCATTAACGTCATCAGATGCTGATTTCTGTATATTCCAAATTAACTGAGGTTGAAAATTAAGGATTATTGAATTTCAATTCGGTAGTACTATGACATTACTTTTATCGTAAAACATAGAGATACTTTTGATACAGAATATATGAAATGTGTAATAGTGGAATTCAGGACGCTTATTTGATCCCATTTGGGACTCATAAGCTTAATGTACTTCCGTTTCTAGGCATTCCAAATTTCATTAGAGGTACTGTATTTAATCTTATATGAGGTTGAGTCAGTTGAAGCTAGATCACATGGAAAACTTGGAAGCACTGGACGGCCGTTCCGTTCTGCTGTGGGACTCCTCGACAATGCGCACCCATGACCCCACCTCGCGGGATTCGAACTCAGGACCTATCAGTCTCGCGCGCGAGCGTTAAACAACCTATTTTATTGTTTATCTTTTGTGGAAAATTCCCGTCAGTCTGTGAATTTATATTACAAACTGAGTATGCCATGCATGGATGTGTTGTTATTTATCCCAATAACCAAACTTTGCAGTACCGTTAAATAAGTTTTGTTCAGTTGTTTTAATGAAAGCCACATGGCATTATCTAATATCCTGTAACAGACTTGTGCAGTAAGCGAAACTGATTTATTATAATATACGTTTTTGAGAAAATTTTATTTAACCTTGGTATTAAATATAAACTAAGAATTAGACTATGTCGTGGTTGGCCAATGAATATTTCCGTTTTCAACAAAATAAGCATTAATTTAGGGTTAATCTTTTAAGGAAATTCAATACACAGTCATTTTACATCACTGATTGTCTCTCTCATAGCTGGCTGATTGCTTCTTACCAAAAATTCTACTATGTCGTGAACAACAGGAAAAGTTGTTTGTTATTCCTCCACTTATGTAACCAGTTAAAATCAATAAAAGAAAGGTAAGTAAACTGCGCAAGTATGCTCATGAAGTAATTATATATTTAAATTTAAAAAATCCTTCTAGTTGAACATGTTTGATCTATTCAGAATTGTCACGAGTAATATTGTAGTCCATTTGGCCAAAAATTAGCCAGTACTACTGATTAGCAAGATTTCAGACCTAAAACATCATTCAACAGTGTACCTACAAGTTCTATACTTTGAATACTTATACTAATAATTATATCATGAGAAACATATTGTGTGTCTGGAACATTTCTGTATTACGCGGAAAATTTTCTTGTAGGACTTCATTTCTTTTGGGTTACGCTTCTTGTTAAGATTTGTTTTAGCCAGAGTTACTATTGAATATGTTCATATGGATTACTTGTGATAAGTTAACTGCAGTCATTGTATAATATCTAATCTCTTGGTTATCAATTTTAACGGTACTTGTTTATCAAATATTTACGGATTCCGGTCAACTAATTTGGCTTTGGAATCTTATATGTCTAGATGCTATTATTGATTTATTCTTTACTGTTATGATCCGTTTTTTGTCTTACTGTGTTCGTGCCGTTATGTTAACTTTGCATTCTAGGTTAAAGAGAAATCCACATTTGGATAAGATAAATAAAAGTGTGTATTACATATCTGTTCAGCGAATAGCAATTCTTGATGTACTTGTCATATTACACATATAAAAGACTATGAATTTGAATATGACTTTCAGAAACCATTCGCTACTCTTAAAATGCATTTTGTATCACCACTTTTAATACGGGAAGCAAATAGTGAAAAAGATATATCTTAACGATTTAATTATCAGTTTCATTGAAAATGAACAGTTGTACTATGATGAATAGTTGAAACAATGAGAAGACGGAGTTGATCTGAAAAATGTGATGTATTTGCGCTATACATTTCGAACAATCTGGTCACACATATACTTGTTAGGGCATTTTATATAAAAAATTTATAAAGGTCAATTACATGAAAGTTGCACATACCAAGATTTACGATCTATCCATAGATGCTCAATTCGAAAATCTCTATGATCAGTTGAACCCTCTTGCCCCAACCACCCTAGATAAGAAAAATTGGTTAAAGAAGAAATTGGTTGACGTCGTCCACCACTTTCACGAATCTCAAATCAGACAAAGGAGTATTTTAACTCCTAAACATTTCGCCGCGTTAAAAACCTTCGAAGTAGGTCAGATATTGTGATCCTCAGACCTGACAAAGGTTCAGGAATAGTCGTTATCAATAAATGTGAATATAGGGGAAAAATGCTATCTATACTGGGTGACGAGAGTAAATTCTTGCCGGACGTTTTATCCAATATCAATGTTAGAAAATTGGAATCCAGAGTGAAGTACAATCTATTAAAGCTTCTTAAAATGAACGTCATAAATACTGAGGAGTTTAATGTATTAAAACCTTCGGGTTCAGTTCTCCCGAACTTATATGGATTACCTAAAATTTATAAACCTAATAATCCATTACGACCAATTTTATCTATGCGCGGTTCACCCACACATGAGCTAGCGAAATTGCTAGTAAAATTGTTAAACCCAATTCGTATTAAACTATGTAAGTTTTCCTTAAAAGATACATTTGAACTAATTGATCTTCTTGGGGACATTAATATTAAAGATAAGCCTTAGTATTCTTTTGATGTAAACTCTCTCTTCACGAATGTTCCGTTAACAAAGACGGTGGATTTCCTTTGTGATTATATTTCTAAAAATTTTTCCTATTCCGTTACCATTGTTGAAAGAATCACTTTTATTATGTACTACTAATGTTCAATTCACGTTCGATGGTGAATATTTTCGGCAAGTTGATGATGTAGCTATGGGTAGCCCTTTGGGGCCTCTCCTAGCTGATGTATTCATGTCATATGCAGAAAACAAGACGAGTGAGCTTGTTAGTGAGGTAACTCTATATAGAAGATACATGGACGATATTCTAATTATATGTGATAAAGATTTTGAAGTTTACAGATTATTGGATAAACTCAATAGTGTTCAAGATGATATCGTGATGACACATGAAGCAGAAAGTAATGACAAATTGGCTTTTTTAGACATACTTTTAAGTCGAAGGGATGATGGCACTATTAGACGGTCAGTGTATAGGAAAACTACCTGGACGAGACAATACTTAAATTTCCATAGTTTTTGTCTATTGCAATACAAGCGAGGCTTGGTTAAGTGTCTCTTTAAAAGAACTCAAAGGATTTGTACATCTGACATGGTGGAAAAAGATGAAAAGTTACTGACTGACACATTAATAGCAAATGGTTATCCATTAAAGTTTATTAATAGGTGCAAAAGTCAGTTAATGCAAGACCTCTTGTTTATTCGGTCCCAAAGAAAAAAGTTTACATCAATCTATAATATCTAAGAAAGAATAACAACCAACAATCATATCAAGTGGTCGGGGATCTCGGGTAATATAGCTCAGAATTGATCATAATAATGCCTTCCTGTAAATCTTAAGTTTTTAGATTATTTTATATTTTTGGTTCCGCGAATTCACATTTTCTCCTCGGATCATACTATCTACACCTATTCTTTTATAATACCGGTGGTACTACTACTAGCTCTAATAGTCTAGGATTTGTCTCATTGTCTTGATAGAATATGGCAACTTGAATCATTGCATTTATTCCCCAAATTGTTCATTGATTATGAATGAATAATTACGTTTAGGAAAAATGATCTATGTATTTAAAATAGGTAGTGTGTTCTAGAAGTGAAGACAAGTTGTTAAACTTAGCTGTATTAAACTCATTTCTATTGTAGTAGTAGTTTAGTGGGAATTTTTTATGTTATGAAGATGACCTTCATCATAAGAAGATATCATCTACAGAAATGTTGAAAATTACCGGAATCTTAGTGTGAAGTCATTTTCACTTGTAGTAAGAATTGATATAAATGAGACAGCCACTAACCGACAACATTGAATGAGACTCCGTGTATATTGGACTTTGACTTAAGTTGAGAGTTTTATTCTGTTGTAACTTGATAAAATATTAGTATTGGTACTTGTTTTACTGTGCCTACAACTGATAACATTTTACTGCGTAACAAAATAAAGGCTGATATTTCCCGCCTCAAGGATGAAACGTAAGAATGAAGATGTAGATTTATTTATTCTCCAACAACAATCCACAACTCATCGGAAATTATGTCAAAATTAAAATGAATTGGTCTTCTGAAGGCAATTGTAACTTGAAGCGTTCAAAATCTCTATTAACAATAATTGAACCAGTGACGAAGTTATCAGATTCACGTTTTGTATGCTTTCTACAATGACATCTCATATTAAAAGTGAAGAATGGTTCCCGAAATCTGAGGCAATATTTTTATTGTTTTCAAAATCATTGTGTAGTGGATAGAATGGCAATATAAATTTTGACTACCTATCGTGACAAGTTTTCGTAGCAATAGTTTCACCTTCTACTCATCTTGGTTAAAAAACTCAACACAGAACAAATCTTCATAAAGTTTTTTTATGGAGTTTTGTTCTCTGAGCTGGATGGTTTGGTTGTGGAGCTTTCATCGCTTATCTGAACGATATCATCAGCACAAACCATCCAACTCAGAGAACAAAACTCCATTAAAATCATCCACCTGAGCTACAAATCTTCTCCACCATCTCTTCATAAATTTTGAACGAGGTATCAGAAGTAGTATTAACAACTGATAGGATCATCAGTATATCAATTATTCGATAAGCAGAGTAACAATTGCCACGAGATCTGTAGTGGGTGTGAAGTCCAGTAATAACCTAGATTGGTGTACATCATTCAGATTTCATAACTTATGAAAAAAGACTGTGCAGGCCTTCATGGTGTGAATTACATATTCAACTAATGCTATCCCACCACGACTTATATTCAATTAATTATTAAGTAAGGAAAAAGTATTCTATACTTTTCAGAAAGTGTTACACTATCAATATGAATTACTAATAAAACACTCCCAACTTAAAAATTGAAATACATCAACGGCATGTTGTAGAAAACTGCTGATTGGACGCAAATTGCATTTATTTAAGATATAAAGTGGTGTAACTGTTAAAATATGAACTGAATATAAAGTGACAGAAGTTGAGAAAGGCATTAATAAAATAAAAATGCTCAAGAATAATCAGAGGTTCGGAAAGTAATCTATGGAAATTTTAAATTTCATAGTAAATACTCGTAAAACTTCTTTATTACACAATTTTTAATATGTGAGTGAAGTTTGCAGTAATGCATAGACCATGATTCTCATCCTTCTTGCCATTCGTGTCTAGTTATATTTATGATACTTTAGATTCTTAGAAGTTCTGAATAACTTGAGATAACAAACCACCGGAATTTAGTAATTATATATTTTGTTTCTAAGTGTGTAAATTACAGTAATTAACTGCTGTGTTCTAATCAATATTTTGCTGCCTCGTCACGAGTACCAAGTGAACAGTGTCAATCCATCTTGGTTTAATCGTAATTCGGAACCGTTCGCTATCGTAAACTACATTTAATTATTATTACTTTTTAGCCAAAACTAAACCAACTAAATGGAACACGAGAAATGTTCATATAATTTAAGTGATATGAGCAATTAATTCATGGTACATAAATAAACTTTCAAGTAATTTAAAATTGGTCTGTTCATTTGAAATATATAAATTAGATTTATTCCTTTTTAATTTAAAATTATGGTAAATTGGTCGTGCATATTTATCTTTAATCTTTTTCATTCCTTTTCATAGAAACAACCGTTTTCCTGTTATTATTAATATTATTATAAACGGCCCAACATAGTTTTGGATTCCTTTGTGTTGATTCTAGTGAACAGGAAGACGAAAAGGACAAACATATGAGGACCAAATGAATAAATCTACTCATCTGTTTAGGTATATGTAAGCCACAAGAGTTGGTTGTATTCAGGGCAGTACTAGAAGAATGATTTATTTAAATGTTCTTTTTTAAATGACTGAAAACAAACATGTATTAGTTGATTTATAATACGTATATTATTTTTATGAGATTGAATCTATATTTCATGTTTTTTTTTCGGTGATACAATGTGATCAGACAAACTTTTCATCATTCAAAGGAGTTCTAAGCTGTGCATATGAGGGTCGTCAGTGGCATAATCAACTTAACCAAATATCGATGTAATCCAAATTAAAACAATATAAATTCGAGTTGATCATTATGTCCAGAAGAATGAAGTGTTAAGTCGTGGAACACTTACATCTTTTTTTCTCAGTGTAATAACTAAAGACAAAAAGGCATAGTAGACTTATTCAACTTAATATTCCCAATTAATCATAAACTGTCATGCACATAAATTGTAAAAAAATAAAACATAAATTATGTTCCACTGTTTTCTAGCAACTAAACCGTTTAATAACATGTTTTTCTGTGCGTGCATACACTGAAATTTAGCTTTGTCTTGCAACTGAACAATAAATTGATAAGAAACTAACCAGCAGTAAGTGCTTATTTATATATTTGATTCTGAAAACTAAGCTTTATTAAAAACATTATCAAAGTCACTATGATGTTATCAAAACCCAATATCATAAGAAAAGACAATTTAAGATAAAAACAGTTTAGTAAGAGATTGTAAATGTCGTATTTCTTGAATAAGCGTTAAGTACATTTCCATAAATGATGAGATTCGAAAGATTATATTGTTTAAATTTATAGAATCACTAAAGTGCATTGTTTCTGTGAAGACATATAATGTTGAGCATTATAATAACTGAAAATATTAATTCTTAGTTTTATTTATCTGTTCAAAATTGGGTTGGCGTTCCCTGTGGTGTGTTTGACGATCTTCAATCTTCATTTGTGTGTGTTGAGATCCATCGCTGAAAAAGCTGCTCCCACACTGGTTCTCGTCATCTGCATTTGTTGGTGTGGATAGGATAGAAGAACTAAGTCAACCGTGAGGTGCGAATCCTCTAGTTGCATCCAACCTGTCTATTGTATTCCATGTTTCCTCTCAGATGTAGAGGTCTTCATAATCCAAATGACCACCAGAAGAAAGAGAAAGGGGGGAAGTAGACAGACTTGTCCGACTCCCGTCCTTACTCGGAATGCATCTGTGAGCTGTCCACCATGCACAGGTTTGCAGTGTAGTCCGTCGTATGAAATCTGCATGCTGTTGGCGATGTTCTCAGCTACTGACACCATAGTGTTGGGGAACGCTCCATAAGGTTCTCCTATCCACAATGTCCAACTCGCTCTCTTAGTTAAGGAAGCTGTTCTGGAATCTCAGTGATTGACTTGCCTCCTCTGTCCTTGACTGGTTTCTCTCGTTTACCACATTACTTTTCTAGCTTCTTTGTTGTGTCATATGGTCGTCCCATATTTCGTTCTGTTACAGCTTGTTACGCTGTCGTCGCTAGATCGTCCATATAGTTCTGCTTTTTAAACATCATCAGCGTCATAATTGTTCTGAATGAAGATCCCCCAACTCTGACAACAGTCTTTAAATGGCAGCTTTTAGTAAGGTTGATATCTACGGAATGAGATTAATTACCCCATACTCAACCCTCCTCCAATGTTCTAGCTTGGAACCAACAGTGACCCTTTAAATTCTAGAGTCGAGTCTATCATCTGTTCTACTTTCTAATATTGTTTAAAATTAATTAGATTACTTATGTATCTCTGTTTCTTATATGAATTTAACTGAGTGATGACAGTAGTTTATTTATCACGAATAACGGTGAATTCATTGTTATTGCTACAAATGATTACTGAGACGTCCATATCTTTGTGTATATGAAAACCATCAGATGTTGCTTGAAGTACCATATTCTCAAGATTTCCAGTTAAATGATAGACTAGATAAGGGTTCAGTGATCAACACATCACTACGTTGTCAGTTTGTCTCTCGAATTCATGAATCAAACTAAACTGAATAGCTAAGGTACTGTGGTGTTTGAATGAACTAATGACTCTTTTGTACTTGTTGAATGTTTGATTTCGAATTCTAAATACAGTACATTCGTTAGTGCTTGTGTAGTACTTCTTGATTCAATTGCGTTATCTCTGGGATTCTTAGTTCATAATATAATTCAATTACTCCTAATTATCATAGGTACATCGTGCGTTAAGGTATTTCGGAAAACTAGCATTGAGGTTATTGTCTGTAATGTAATCACATATGAAACATAGTCTCCATTTAAGTGAAGATTTGAGAATAATTAATCTTTATCTAATGATCTTATTCTCTTTGCTATTACACTGAGGTCATAAAGCGATTCAATATAAACAAATGAGTAGTGTGAGCAAATAATATATTTGTAATATCCAAATGAGCAGAAAAATTAAATTTTCTGACGTTTCGTGACTTAGTGTAAGCCATTTCGAAATTATCAAATCAAACTTTGGTAATGATACCTACAAAATGAGTAGTGTGCTTTGTCTGTTGAGCTCACTTCTATTAGTTCATAGAATTTCCGCCTGCCTTTTAAGAGTCAAATGGTAAGGGGAATTATTCCTATCTAGTAGGGGCTTCTGAGAAGTCATATAGATTTGCGGTAAGGGTAACAGTATTATAGAATGTTTAAATTATGAACATTTTGGAAAAAACGCTTGTTTACTTTCAATGTTCAAAAGTTACATACGTTGGAATATATGAGATAAGCAATTTTTTCAGAAATAATGATGGATAAATTCTTGACTCTATTATTAAATTTCATCAAGATTTTACATACGTACGCTCATACAAAATTGTTAATTGTTACTTGTTCCACTTTTGTTTTTACATAGTTGATAAAAAGATGACCTAATTGGGAATAGAAACTCCAATCCTCAAGATGATTTAATTATTTATTGTTAGCATTCTATTTCAATCACGATGTTAAGTAAAATGATTAAAATTTTAAAGTATGAAACGGGCCAAACCAACTCTATGTTATGATATTGCTTTTCTCATTGAGAGATCTTAAGGTCTTACATTTCGTTCCTACATAAATTGTTGATGCATCCTGATACGAATTTACGAAATAAAGCCAGTTCCTCAATAGTTTATTCGGTGGTTCAAACATTTGAAGAAAATCACATCTAATCTATACAATGTTGTCATATGATCATAGCAGAATGAAAATATGTAATCTCTTTCTACAAATAATTATTCAGGTTCATGTTTAATAATATATTTCAACTCAAATTATTATCTTTGGGTGAGAAATGAATATTTGCGATTATTAAATTGTAATTGTAATTAATTAAACGCAAAATAGACATGACAACAAGCAATGCAATAGTCTAAATTCAAAATCAATCGAATTGTATTTTGTAAAAATATATCATTATAAATTAAAAAAACAACAACAAACAAACAAATAGTAAGGAATCATTTAAAATGAACAATAATTGAGATATTATATATGTAAATTATATTTGAAATAATCTCAGCGATTGAAATTTAAATAATTCCAACGTTTCGTCCAGCTAACTTGTCTGAACTTCTTCAGGGTAATTGTTAACCACATCAGTTATTGAGGTTTTTACTGTTTTTTTACAACACCTCACTAACATAATTAATTAGAATAGAATGTTAAATTAATTTGGATACCATTGTATAAAGCAAAATCAATGTGATGAATCATTTTTAAAGATATATATATTATTGATTTTGTAGATTTAAACACTTACTCCCCCCCCCCACTACCATGCAAGTATATTAATACTTTTCATCTATATTATGAATTATGTAGTTGAAATATCAGTTGTATGATAAAATGTTTTTCATTGTATACATAATATGATTTTATTTATGAATAAAACTATTTCATGTGTATATGCAATAATTTAATTGTGATATTGAATATATTTGTTTATGTTGAACTTTTTCAACTCTTTCACATAGAAACAATCATTTTCTAATTATTATCATTAATGTTATTGTCCGATCTGTTTATTTTAGTTTTTTTTTAAATATTTTCTCCATATACATTTGTGTACATGTATGTGGACAATGAATTATGTATACAAGAATGTCTGTCTGTTAGTGAAATGTGCTTAATATGATAGCGATACAGATTATAATAAAATGTTATGACTATTACTGATGTTTATAATTTAAATTATTGTCATTATTATTGATATTATCGTAATAGCTAGAGATGGAATTCTAAATGAACAGTTTTATTTAAATCATTAAATGATATATGAATTTATTTTGAAAAATAGTGTTTTAAATTAATGTAAGCGAAAAATTGAAATGTTTAGATGATGTAGAACACCCGAGAGAAGCAGTCAAATAACTATAGAAATGAGAAGATACGATTTGGCGGTGCTCGGAAACAATGAAACCCATTGAACCCGATTCGGACAGATAAGACTGGATTCAGGAGAGATGCTGTTGTACTGTGGTTACGAACAAGAAATTATTCCACACACTCAGGGAGTTGCTTTGATGCTGTCCAAAGAAGCACTAAAAGCACATATAGGATGGGAGACCCAAAGATCCAGAATCACCAAAGCATTCTCCAAAAAATGAAGGAGGGAATCACAATAAACGTTATCCAGTGTTACACACCCACCAATGATAATAGTGAGACTGCAGTCAATCACACAGGAAGGCACAATCCTGATGGTAGACATAAACGCCAAAGTCGGAATGGACAACATCGGGTATTAAGATATCATGGGACGACACGGACTGACTGGTAAAAAGGAAAGCGAATGACAAGAGTTTAGAAAATTTGTCTGAATTTAATATAATGATCATAGTTGGCATTATATCCCCTACAAATATATACATAAAGCTACGTGGGTCTTATCAGATCACACTACACAGAACCAGATCGACCATATTTGCATCACTAGAAAATTCAGAAGATTCATGGAGGACGTGAGAACCAGGAGAGAAGCTGACATCGCTTCAGTTCACCATCAACTAGTTGTGGTGAAGATCAAATGAAACTAAAGAAACACTGAACAACTGGACAAACAGCACTATAAACCTTTGATATAGTTTTCCTTCGAGACACTGATTAACTCGATGAATTGAAGATCGCTCTCAACAATAGGTTGTAAGCCTTACACGGTCTACTGAAAGAAGAAGAAACGACCATGGAGAACAAGTGGAGAGGGGTGGCGATAAGCATCATCATTAAGAATGGATCTCTATGGAAACCGTGAGAAAGATTCAAGAAAGGTATCTGAAAAAGACAGCAATTGACAACAATCGAACGAGAACAGAGAATATCAAGACACAGACCCGATACACAAAAGCAAACGAGCAATTGAAGCGGAACATTGTAGGTGACAAGCATATATATATGGAAGATCTAGCAACGGCAGTGAAATAAGCTGCAAGCGAAGGAAATATGGGACGACTATATGATATAACGAAGAGGCCAGCAAGGTAATATGGTAAACCAGAGGAAATCAGTCAAGGACAGAGGAGGCAAGTCAATCACTGAGATTCCAGAACAGCTTCCTTAACTAAGAGAGCGAGTTGGACATTGTGGATAGGAGAACCTTATGGAGCGTTCCCCAACACTATGGTGTCAGTAGCTGAGAACATCGCCAACAGCATGCAGATTTCATACGACGGACTACACTGCAAACCTGTGCATGGTGGACAGCTCACAGATGCATTCCGAGTAAGGACGGGAGTCGGACAAGTCTGTCTACTTCCCCCCTTTCTCTTTCTTCTGGTGGTCATTTGGATTATGAAGACCTCTACATCTGAGAGGAAACATGGAATACAATAGACAGGTTGGATGCAACTAGAGGATTCGCACCTCACGGTTGACTTAGTTCTTCTATCCTATCCACACCAACAAATGCAGATGACGAGAACCAGTGTGGGAGCAGCTTTTTCAGCGATGGATCTCAACACACACAAATGAAGATTGAAGATCGTCAAACACACCACGGAGAACGTCATGTCGATCGCACTTGATGGATAAGCATTGAATGAGGTGGAATGTTCCACGTGCTTTGACCGCATAATCTATAAACAGAGAGGATGTGATGCGGATGTAAATGCACTGATAGGCAAATCAAGTGTAGCATTCTTAAAGCTGAAGAACATTGGGAACTCATTACAACTATCAGCCAATATCCAAGTCAGAATTTTCAATACATAATTCAAGACAGTTCAGTTGTACAGAATAGAAACTTTAGGAGTGATACAACCATCATCAAAAGAGCGCAAGTATTTATAAACAGTTGTCCTTACAAGATACTCATTGTCCATTTGCCGGATGCCATCAGCAACAATCTACTTTTCGAGTGTTCCGTCAAGTTGTATCTAGTATTTTCTGCAGCTATTTGACTAGTCTTTCCGGTCTCCTATATTGTCCGGACATTCTGTTTGTTGCTCTTGTTGTTAGGAGAGGTATCGTCCTCGTGACTTCCAAATAATCTCGGTTTTCACCATCAGGTTCCATACTGTGGTGTGTGCTACTTATGTAGACATAAGTAGTATATGATATTTGTCGTGAACAGAATGTCTGGCAGCAGAGGCAAGAAGACCGAACAGTAAAGTATGAAAACAGAATGAAATTTGTGTGAAAATGCAAGAACAAAGGAAGTCTGAGTCATTTGAGACAATTGATGGATATTTTGCAAATGAAGCATTTAATATATGGTTGTTAGATTTTACTAACTAGTTCTGTATTTTGTTGTTCCATGCGTTAATATGTACCCATTGGTGTTCTTAATCATTACAATAATGCTTGTTAATGAAGACCCCTCATCTCTAAGGACAAAGTTTAAATGGAGGATTTCTGTAAGGGTAGTTTCAACTGGACGAGGTTGCTGACTCCATATCTAACCCACCTCCTATATTCGGTCTTCGACCAGTAATAATCCTAGAAATTTTACAGTATAGGTTGACTATTAGTGCTTTATTTGACTGTCTGTTTTTTAGTCCTTGATGTAAACTGTGGAACCATTATTTATAAAAGTTTGATAATTGTTCATAGAAATAAAACAATGTTATAAGAAAACAACATGAAAAAGCTAAGTAGCCTGACAAAACTTGCCGTAGTTGTTTCATTCACACTGTTTTAAAACGTGTAGTAGATTTGTAGGTGTTAGCTAAAACAGTGTATAACGTGAGAAATTGCTAACATTAGCTTTGAAAAATGACCTATATGCTTGTATTTATAACGGAATCATTACTACAAAAAAAGTCTTTTCGAAAGGCTTATTCCTAATTTGCAAAATATTTTATCCCATTTTAGAACAAAACTGAGATCCAGATAGATAGGAATATGTGTACTACATGTCACTTACATTTACGTGTTGACAAGCCATATACGTATATGTATATGTGTATGCGTTATTTCTTATATATTCTTGCTATCAATTTCATTTCCATGTTACCCCAATGAATTAATCACAAAACCATTCACAAGTTATACTTTTACCTGATATTTTGATACAGAAATGTTCGTATATATCCTATAATCATTTTTAATGAATTTAAATTTTAATGGTTAAGATCATGAGTTAATTGAAGCTAAATCTCATGATCTCGACCACTGAAATTACCACAATATCCACAAAACCCCTTCTGATATGAATTTAAATTGTTAGTTTTATGTACAAAACCGTTTCTTGAAGCTGCAGTTTACAGAAGTTTAAACCCTCACGACCTTGTTCATTACTGGCTACCATTGTTACATGTTTGCTTTCAACGCAACCTATAAACTGTTTAATCACACCTGTATTCTACCTTACTGTTTTTACATTCGCGAAGCCTTCATTGACTTTCTAGGTAAAATCATCAAAAACTTTCAATAGGGAGTGAACTATTAAAATTTTTCACAAATAATTTGCAGATTTTTCACTTACTGGACATTTATTTGGATTGTTTATCTCATGACCTGATATTTGGCCTTGTTTGTCTTTTTTCCATAGAGTAGTACTTTTTTTTCAGTCATTCAATTTACTGCTAAGTGACTTGAGTGTTGTGTTGGACTTAGTCTAGAAGAATAACGAAAGCTTCACTTCTAAAACATTCTAAGAGAACACAAAGCAAACAAAGTCATTCAATCGAAATACAAATCTTTACTATTTCAATGTTCTGTTTTCTGATAGGAGGTCGATCAATTATTATAGTTTTATCGATGTAGAGCTATCTTATACGACTGTTGTGAGACAGCACTATGGCTTTTCATTTAAATGACTACTTACTTTTCTTATATTACTTCATGATATGAATTTATTCATCCTATTAACCTAAAACAAATCATTTACGTGGAATCTATCACGTATGTTGCTTGTGAATACTTGAATTAAATATGATTAATAATGCCAACTTATTTTCAACGAATGTTAATATACTTATGAAATAAAGTGCAAATACGAGATAAACTTTAGTATATTTCACAGGAAAAGATATCAAACTTTAAACAGGTTTTGCATTTGTTTAAAGATGATAATAAGTGAATGCAAAATAACTTTTCCTGTGAGAAAAACAGATAGAAGCAATGAGATACCAAGATGGTGTTGGTGCTTGATAGTCTACATCAAACTAATTTAGCTAACTAAAATCACGGCGGCAAATAGTAGGTGATGAAGGTTTATTGAATGACTTATATCAACAGTTTATCGTTCGCTACGATCTGTCATTGTAAAAACTACCTAAACACTCTACGTAATTCTATCTAATCATTTCATAAATTATTTAGTAATATGTAACTTAGTCTTTCAGATTCTCTATCAAGATTTGTCAAAATAACTTCCTGAAATTTAATCTATAAATCGAAAATAAATAAATAAAATGGAAGTCTTGTACAAAGGAATATCAAGAGTTAATTCCTAGGGTTATGGTGAGAAGCGGTGTCTGGTGGAGTTCAATGATGTTATATATCAAACAATTAGACATCAATAGCATTGGAATATGGTTTTTGTAATATTGCGAGTTGATTGAAGTTATAAATGTAAATCATTGTAAGCTTGAATCAGCAATCGCTATGAGGCCTATAGGTAAGGGGTTCGATTTCTGGTATGATTACGTATGCGTACCATTGAGGAACTGCATACCTGGACGAAACAGCTGTTCAACCCTCACTTGTTTACAACGGTTATCTAAGATCGTTGCGTGATACAAACTATATAGTTTTAAAGAAGTTTTATATTGGTATTGTTTTTATAATGCAAGCAAGATTGTAGAAACTTTTCAGGATGTTTGTTACACATGGAATAAAGAAAATTTTGGTATTTTGAAAGTGTGCAGTTAAAATAACAACTAACACATTTTTCATTGTTTATCTCGTGTGTTTACCTAGAAAATCATATGAATCAGAATTATCAATAAGAACTATATGGAAAGAACAAAAAATGAATTACGAACGTTTGTTGTATATATTTTTCTCTACACATCGATACATCTACTAGTCACATTATTGTACTTTGTGTGCATTTGATCATTAACAAACCATTAAAAGTATTTTAAGTTGTAGCTAACAAGTACTAATAATAAGTGCGTACAACTTGTGTTGAAAATTGCTGATTTTGAATGATCATTTTAACAACTGCTTAGAAAAACTTAGTTAACAACGTCTTAAAATATAATACATGTGAAATAGTTTATCACTCAAACAAGTGACCTTAATCTCAATTTTTATTTAAACTAGGTTAAATATAAAATTCAGTTCAATCAACGACTAATATGGGGTAGTTATTAACCAATAGTGCATTTTCATATATATGGTATACAACGAGCAAATATGTTTAATTCATAATGTAAAGTTAGTTCATATTATAATATGAATGATTTGCAATAGATATGAAGTGTACTGAAGAAAATAAACACACATCTATGATTTATTTTACTGAACATAATTACATGACAAAACATTTTAAAATTGTTAAAAACACTAGTTTAAAATGTTGAATGGTAAGTCATTGTTCATCTAGACAAGTTGTATAATAACAACACAGTACTTGATGTATGACACATATTCGAATAAGAATGTAATCAGGAATTTCTCCAATTTCATACTTATTCATTTGTAAAAACAACTAGATGAAATGAAATACATTTAACGGGTAACAATTATAAAAATATATAGCTATAAGTATTCATTATTAATGGTTGTGTTATAACGTGTGATCCGCCTATTGGAGAGCAGCCTATTATCGATCGAAACAGTGACGCACAAAATACGAGCGAGCAGCCTAGAGTCCTGATTGGTCCTGCTTCCCTGTCTAGCCCAGCCAATTGAGTCCAGAACACAAGTCTCAGCCTCGGAGATATGAATCATTATATTTCAAACATACTCTGTTTATATAGCAATCAAACAGACTACATCGTACCATAAAATAGAAAGTAACATTTGTACAGGATTTAACCTTCAGTAAATGACACAAATAAATATTGACCAACGGGAAAATGACACGTTGGAAGAATATTGATCAATGGGGAAATGACACTACTTCTCACTCAGGAATAGCACTAGATAATTTCTGGGGTATTTTCTGATTACCCCAACAGGTTGAAATCATGAATCAATTGGAGCTAGATAACCATGGAAAACCTAGAAGCACTGGATGTCCATTTCGTGCTAGTATGGGACTTCGCAGCAGTGCGCATCCACGATCCCGCGAGACTCAAGCCCAGCACCTATCAGACTCGCGCACGAGCGCTTAACCACTAGATGGCCATTCAGTGCTTCCATTTCTTCCATAGTGGTTTAGCTTGACTCATGATTTCAACTATTGAAATTTCTAAAATCTCCACAAAACCCCTTTTGATACTCATTATTAGTTAATAATCATAAACAAATGAAAAAAACATTACTGGGATAACTTTTTTAATTTTAATAGTCGGTTTATTATACATAAATTTTAAAACCTTAATATAGTCTATTTATTAATATCTAATTATTGATATATTTGATGAATTGGCAGTTAACTTTCAATCAAATCTAAGTAACTAAGACATACAATATTTTTTAAAAAAAATTGTAAACCAGTCATTTCAGTCAATGAGTTAACAGGGCTATAAATTCAATTCGATTATAAAATGTAGAAAATGAATAAAATTATGCATCTTTAATTTTTGATATTTCTTACTGAATAAAGCAAAATAGTTTTCTGTAGTTATAATAGAAATTTTCTTGATCAATGATCTCCCCAATAGTAAAATAACATGAAAAACATTTATAGAATCTGTATCATAGTTCATTCTGTTGTATAGATAATTTCAATCACTTGCCAAATCGTTAACGCATAATAACATGTCTCCTGGTTAACTAAATATCTTGATGAAAATTTCTATATAATTATACAATTTATTCAGTGAGCCAAGTTAATTGATGAGATGATCAATTGCAGACCTAAACAACAATGGGAAGATACAAAAAAACAACACCAAGTGAATTTAAACTTGACTCCACTGTACAAGCAAGTAGCTATTAGGACTCAGTAGCTAAGTGGATAACTCGATGGCGTTCGAAGCAGACGGTACTGGGTTTGAGTCCCAGAGTGAACATACGTCCTGGATTCCACTACTGGCCACTATCCATCTTTGCTTAAAAAGCTTGTCACTTGAGGCAACATCGAGGTAATTCACACAGAATGCACATATGCCATCAAAAGACTGATCAATTTCAGCCCTAAACAACAATGGGAAGATGCAAGCAAACAACACCAAGTGAATTTGGATAACATCGTGTTGTGAATTCTAGGTCCGGTAAAACTGGTCTTAAAACTGTCCTAAATTATTTGATATTCAGTTTTTTGAAAAAAATAATTAAATTTACTAGATATGAGTATTGCTGTTGTTTTTGTTTAATTAGTTTCAACAGCGTAGTTTATTATTTTAAAATAATTTCATTTTGATCTTATTCTTTTTGATTTGATAATATTCAAGTTCAAAATAATCAAATATCAAAATTATTAAGTCGGTTAGAAAATCCTATTGTTCATCTACGATAAACAATAAGTGAATTTAAAGTTACTTTAAAAACGATTTAGTGTATGGACATTAAATTTTTGTCTCGTTCAAAGGTTGAGTAAATAAAATACTAAAGTTTTGAAATTTACAACAATACCCATCTTTATCAACTACAATGAACGATTTTAATTAGTGAGGAACATATAGTTTTATCTGTTAGAACCATATATTGAATAACCGGTATGGAAGTGTAATTTCCGGTTGTTGATAGCTTAGCATATTCGTAAAGAAAATTTAAGTATAAATGAACAATTTGTTTCTTCATCAGCGACACTTAGTTAATAAGCTTAGTTATCATATATACCCTAAATTTGGAGAAAATATTATTTCGTCCAATAAGTAACTTAGATACAATGTGATACACCTCCATACTGTTTTATGGTATGTGCTAAAAGATAATTGTATTCCTAAACACTTTTTCATTTATTTGAATTGATTTCCATTTCAACTACCAATCTTATTGATTGATACTTACAAATCAATAAGTCTATGATGTGTGTCCAGAAAGTATGCATAAATCTTATTGGTTTATCTCTGCCCAACTGTTTATCAGTTGTCTTTTGAATTGCCTGAAAGTCTTGGACAAATAATAAGACGGAAATAGGTTTATTGAAGAACCAATCATGTTGGGAATGAAGTAAGATCATATCAATACCTATTGATTTAGTCAATGTCTTTATCTTCAAATTCACTTTCAAGGTTTTTTTATACGTTTCGATTTCTTTAGGATTGATTGTTTTTTTCTTTATTACATCCATTTTAGTAATTTTTTTATGTAGTCTGAACATTCGAAACACTAACATGTATCTTGACCAAACCCATCAACTATCTTAATGCATACTTGAAAATCATACATAGCCGTGGGCTGTTTGCAAGTAGTACATATTATTGCGATCGAAGATAAAATGATAACTGTGACCTACTTAAAAGTGTTAGTAAATAGTGTAACGAAGAATCCAGTGAAACATCTTATTTTCAATTAGTTCAGTATAAGAGACAGTACAATCCCGTTAAAATATAACTAGTTTCTATGTATCGTCGTAATTTCTCAAACTGATGGAAAAATTGATTTGAAGAACCGACCTGAAGCATCACAATTGAAAACTATCGAAACGATGGCACAAAATTTAATTTTTAGGGAAATCCACTACATATTTTCGAATTAAGGTGCTCAACTACCGAAGCACCGATTAATTGAATGGGTGAGTTTCATTTTGATCCGGATTCTGATCTCACGTTTGAATCATGGTTCAAAGGGTTTGGGGACGTTTTCGAAGTTGAATTTTCTTATCATGATGACTCTTCAAAGGTGAGAATTCTACTTCGTAAGCTTGGAGCACCTGAAAAGTATTCATACCTTATCTTGCCGAAAAAATAGCGATTTTTCTTTTGATTCTACTGTACAAACATAAATAGGACTTTTTACTAATTGGACTTTATTTAATTTGCAACATTGATAGGTCTTCTAAATGAACGCTAGATTCGGTTACTAAGCTATTCTAATAATCTCCAGACTGGATCTACACAGCGACTTGAACACGAGAGAAAAGGAACGAAATATGGAAGAAAACGTTTTACTCTAAAGTTTCGTTTGTGTACAGAAAATCTAGGGTATTTATAGTAGTTTAGATGTCCTTGGGTTTCCGGAAAATTCTAGAACGCTACTAAACATAGAAGCGGTATAGGTAATCATCCAATCAGAGACTCGACATGTGACGCTTTACTCTCCAGATGTTTCTGGCAAATTTTCTAGCGAATGCTGATTGAATAAGATGCTTTTCAATGCTTTAGTTTTTGGCATTTTCGAGGAGTTTTCTGCATTTCCCCAACATATATAATTGTCTAAGAAATGTTACATGACCTGAAGATGATATTGTTTCCTATGGAGCACTTGTTAACAAGCAGCGCGAGATTTTTAAGCTGCGTTCACTTTTTGACAATTAATTCAAGTGTCTTATTTTTTTTATGCGGGTTGCAATCATCATCAGACTCACAGATTCGTGCTAGAAGTTTTAGGAGGATCGAGTTTGATCTGAATCTTACTTTGGAAGATATCACAAATGAATGTAGTCATATTATCAATTTCAAGAATGATACTAAAATGATTGAATGTCAAAATACAAATTCATTCGTCTTGATGGAAATATATAATTCATATTGCAATAATAATGTCGCAAAGCATGATTTGCAAAATTTTCCTCATTTTTCCCATTTAATAAACATAATACTTCAGGCAGGAAGGAAGAGAGTAGTAATGTCAATATTCCTCTTTTAGTGAGAATGGTCCATTTTACTTGAGTTAAAAGTCCCAATATGGCAGGTTGTATGCGTTTCTTTATATACTAATTTTTCTGACAGTACGTTAATGAAACATACGACCTTACAAAGTTCGAAGGATTTGGGATGAATGAAATTCTACTCAGTACACTTAGTAGTAAAAGAAGCGTCCATCTTTTTGGAGCGTAGACCGAATCCATACGGTTTAAAGGAGGTTGTAAACAATGGGCTAGATAAACTATTTAGAAAATATATGGTATTAGGTGAGGTTCTGACACAGAATGCGAAATCATTTATTTTGAATTTGAGACAATGGAGAATTAGTAAGAAAGGATATACACAGACCTAAAGGGAGGCTTTATTTACCATTGATTGATATTGCAATAGGTCAGAAGTGGTACTGACGAACATTCCTAGCGAGCACTTCACTAAAACGGCAATGAAGACGATATCTATTCGTCAGGAAATACCCAATGTGTTTGTGACTGATAATGGAACACATTCCACAGAGAAGAAGTTTAACATTTGACTTGATGTTGGATGCCGTCATCTATCTACAGTCCCATGACACAGTCTAACGGTATGGCAGAAAATTTCGTTCGAACTTTTACGAGTGCTGCCACATCAGTGAATCCAAATAATCTAAAAGAACTAGATAAATGCATCGATAATTTCTCAGTTCAACGCCACAATGCAGAACATTCAAAGACTCATGATAATTCAGATATACTCTTCAAATTTTACGTAGTTTGAAGTTGTTTAGTTAGCTAAACATCATCAGAAGTACAGTTTTAACGAAGAGAATACTACCGATCATCCACTGAGATTATAACCCAGAGAATAGGTAACTGAATGGTAAGGATTACTGATTTATATATCGTTTACATGTAGTGTTTGTGTGAACTAACGATTCCTTTGTACGTGACATCTACCTAATGAATCTCCGTATTGTACCCCTGTGTCCATAAACTCGCCTAACTGTCAAGATTCAGTCAGTCTCTCATGATCATTCCAAAAACCAGCTCGACTTTCTTGGGTTTGATGTTACGATTAACATCACGGAGTCAAACGATTACGTAGGCCAACATTATGGCAGCTTTTGTAGCCAAGCTAACTCAAATATATTTATCACGAGAGACTTCTAGTAACACTAGAATAATCAGTGATCTAGACAAGTTAGAATGGCCTACATCCAGTTTTTAATATGCAGTGGTCCCTTAGTTAAACTCTCTGGTACAAGGCCACCATCTTCAAAGAACACTTGAGTAAACGTTTTGGTTTTTACTAGTCGTTCTCAATTCAAATCAGACAAACACTTTTGATTATCTCTAAGCCTTTGCAGGCTTGTGTCAATTTTCTATTCTGGATACATGAGAATAAGAGGAAAGTGGATTAATTGAAGGCCAGTTGAAATGTTCGCTTCGCTCATAGTTCAATTTTTGAAGTTAGTATCGATCGCTATTCGATACTATTCCGGAATAATTTCACTAATAATTGACGTCTCCCGAACTTTATTCTCTCTACTCTATCCGAACTTCTTAGGGGGAGATTTGAACGTATTGTTTTGTTGGGAACATTGTGGTCGGTTAACCTCTTAGTCTTTAGGTTCATATTGTTCAAAAACCCGATAAAAGCAGGCACGCATTTTAAAAAGGGCAATGATTTATTACTTCTTGTGATTATTCTTGCTTTTGTGTACTTGTTGTATCAAAAAGCATTCTTCGTCTACTTTAACTCTAAGTATTTTTTAAGGTCATAAATTTTGCTAAACATTGTGTTGTGGTACCTACTTTCTCATTGACTCTGATGCTTGTGTCCATATTTAGATTGTATCGAGTTTTAAACCCTCTTAATCTGTTTACAGTGTTGGCAGTACTTATAATTGTGGACAACCAAATTGTTTAGTCCCCGTGGAGGAAGGTATAAAATGTAGTGAGTGCAAAAAGCGGTTCCATAAGATGTTTACCCGTTTAAGTCCCACAGCATGCAAAATTGCTCGGAGCCCAACTCGCATTGGCTTTATGTGTTTCGTTGCACGAATAAGACATTGCTGACCCAGGAGGTTATGAGCCTCTTAGCTTTGGCCGTTAGGAAGAAAGATGGTGGTTGCTCAAGTAACGCGAGTACTGACAGTGAATAATGTGTCAATGTAGTAGGTGCTGTTACTGGACGACTGGAACACCCGACTGCTGTTGACAGAAAGTTAAAATCCCCGTTATCACTAACGAGGAGTAACGTGCCACTTGATATTGATATGGGGTAATTATTTATGTCCAAGACCCTGACAAAACGGTTACCGTTCTAAATAGTATTGGTGTGGCTGTCCTGAGTGATGAAAAATGGACGTAATTGTGGGGAGAAAGAAGTGAAAGGGAAAAAGCTGTGAGCGATACATACTTGGCTGGCAAGTCATTGGTGAACTACCATTCTGGGTCACATAATACATTACAAAGTCTTATAGTAAGAGAGAACTCCACCCTGACGCGTGTATGAGGGGAATTTAATCTCATCGAATATTATTGTTAGTAATTTGCTAGACTCAAAAGATCCTGATCAACAGATCATACACGCGCAGGATTTGGAGAAACTCAGAGAATATATCCACGGCATCTTACCAGATAACTCTAAAGGAGTCCAGGTTAAAAAAATTGGCAAAAATAGGTAAGAACATCGGTGACACTGTTGAACCCCGACCATATAGACTCCTCAATGTAATCATAGGGTCGGAGAAGCGACGTGATCTTCTTTTAAGCAGCGCTCGTAGTCACGACAGTATTAACGTTCAGGTAAGACACAATATAAATCTCTTCAAGATAGAATAAAAAGAAAGTCGGCATCGGTTGAACTAAAAGCCCGTCGTCAAAATTGTGAGGAAAATCTCCGATCAGCGTGTTTTCGAATTCTCAGGTATTGGAACCAAGGCCTTTGTGGATAGGCCGTTCACCCTAGGAATTTTATTTGCCAATGCTCGTAGCCTAAGAAATAAATTCTATGAACCAGAAGCATTAGTGGACAGATTAAGGCCACTCATTACAACTGTGAGGGAAACTTGCTTAGTCCATGACATTAGGTTCCTGATAAGGGTATAGAAGCATGAAATACTACAGCATATTTCCAAAACCACACGTTTCGGTGCAAACCGAGGTTCCTCTTTGTTGTACTTAGTAATCACCCATGAATCTAAGGATATTGTCAGCCTAAGTATTCTTCCACCGTTAGTGATTAGCGATAACGTAGTTTTGTCATTCACGTTTAGAGCTATTAATATGATATACGATCAGGTTAAGCATCGCCCAAATGTATGGAGAGCCAACATATCAGTCATTAAGGAGTGCGCTGCTAAGACAGGCTTTTCAGTAGATACTAGCTCATCAGTTGAAGAAACATGGTCTGTATTCAAGGGCGAGTTTAGTTACGCCCTCGTTTTTACCATGCTTGGTACCACGTGTTACCCAAAATAAGAAGCTATAAAGATTTAGGAGTCATAATAAGTCGTTATCTCGAAACTAACAGTAAATGTAAGGTTGCTGCTGTAAAGGGCTATAGGGTATTATGGACTACTCGTAGGTCCTTTCAGTATTAGGATGAAGAAATACTTAGATTATTATACCCAACTTTCGTGCAACCGTACTTGCAATATGGAATTCAAGCAGCGAGTCCTTGTTTCAATTATGAGGTCGATATGCTGGAACGAGTCCAACGACGAGGGACTAAAATGGTATAAGGTCTCTCTTCTCTATCTTATTAAGAAAGGCTGAGAGACCCCAACTTATTTACCTTATCTTGTTACACAACACGGGATTTTAGTATCTGCTTATCATATACTGAAGGATGACCTTTGTATTATTGTCTTACCTTTCTTTTCGTCCACGACTGAAAATTTGATAGGACATTCGAAGAAATTACAAAAACCGAGATCAAATAGTCTACATATGGAGTTTTGTTCCTCTAACCAAGTAGTGAATTACTGCGATTCTCTGCTAGAACACGTAATATCAGCACTTTCTGCCGATATATTCAAAACGAGATTGGATCTTCAGTGTTACAAACTGCAAGGATTAAAATAGGTCGAAAAGCCTTCTATCCTCATCACTGAAGACTGAAGACTTGAGTAACCAATATTTTAAATTCCTAAAAATATCCTTAATTGGAGGCCTGAGTATTATGTATGAGCACAGGATCACTGAAATCAGGAAGCAATTTATTTTTGTGAACGAGCAACTTCCCAGTTCGACGTAAACAAAATATGAGGTCGCTCCATTCTGTCTAGGTTAAGACAGTGCTCAGATGAGCTTCACAGGAGTTATTCGTGGAGGAATTTTCGTTTACACTATATATCAGTAATTTCCTGAGTATTTTATTAGCAATGATCTTGTTGGCGGATATATAATGAAGGACAATGGATTAACTTTGTTAATGCTTATTCAGTAAGCCAATTTAAAGAAAAGAATACCAAGTGTGATTACTCCATCAGAATTAATATAAATCCCTTAGCCATCTGTCATCATAAAGGTGAAGGTAAAAATTCCCATCTTATATGCTACTTTGATAAATGACCTTCAAACTAATTTACCTCCAACTAAAGTATAGGCGCGCCTTATGCCCCAGAAAACGTGATGGATTATATGACTTGTCATCGCATTAATTTTTATGAATACCAACCGTCACCATTTCTATGTTTAGCTCGCAGTAAATGTGGCTTAATTGCTGCTGGCAGGTCAGATGGTTCGGTGGATGTGTATGATGAAAACCGAGAATTTTTCATTGTTGCACATTTTCCTCGCCAAATATGTTGTTCAGTTGAGTCTGTAGTTTGGATGCAATCAAGATTATTTTGCACAGGTGCGCTGGGCCGTCTCGTAGAGCTTGATTTACAGTCTTTCAGCATAAAGGGGTCTTGTTTATTAGTAGGAAGTCCAGTCGCTCGATGTATGACGGTCTTCGAAGATAACATAGTTGTAGGTTTCTCAAGAGAGTTTTGATTTTTATTTTCTTCCAGGTAGGCAATGATGAAGGGTTTATTACGTTTTTTTCAACCGACAAAACAGATCCAGCTCCTAAACTTACGATTCCTAAGCTTTCTGGTACATACATTTTACTAAATTATTGGTTAAGGGAAAATTTTATCTGTAGCTTGTACTCATCAAGACAAAGGCATTTTGGCAACCGGCACTAGCACCGGTTCTCTTCTCCTGATATCTGTTCGTGATGGTGTTTCCAAAGTAATGTTTACGCTAACAGAATCGAACAAATCCTGTCTTATCTGGGCTCTACTATTCGCTGGGTAAGACATGAGCTATTGCTACCTATTACCAAATATTTCCACAAAATAAAGCTTTATAAATAGTCACCTAGTCTGCAGTCGTGTAATTTTGTGGGACTCATAACCTATCTTTGATGAAACATATAGATTTCAATTCATTTATTAAAAAAAATAAGTTTCTGCTACAATAACCTACTCCACAAACAAACATCTTTCAGGCCCAAGCCAATGAGTATTCGTTAAATGTTTACGTTCATGGTTGTCATATTCTTAAGCAAGCCGTCATTTGCATTTACTATACAAGTAAATGGTTTTTACAAATTAGTCTAATAAATGTCAGTTAATACCAAAAATTCTAGAAATTTTTTTTAGGACGAATGAATCGTATTAAAAAAGAACATCATTTTGTTTGGTATGCGTGTGACTATTAGTATCGCTTGTGGATACTGTATAATGTAATGTCAGTTTGCTTTGGATAGATTGTATACCTGTGCTCATGTATAGTTATGTATACTTATGTCTTCCAAGTGCATTTATGGCAGTAAATGTTCAAAAAGCTAGGTGTTTCTGCTCGAGACGTGATCAAATTGTGGACTTATACTCTTGTGCTTTAAACGAATTTACGGCATAAGGGTTTGTGATTGAGATTGTAAGATTACTGTTAATTCTTTGTACTTTAGAAGCTCATTTACTTTACAGGGATTGTTAAATTTTGTTTGTAATAGTAGTAAGTTTGCCGTATCCATTGGTAAAACAGAAGAAAGCTATATACTTGTAAGTTCATTAGATGGTTTGGAAAGTAGTATATTAAGCAAATTTAGTAGACTTACTGAAACATTCAGGGATTTTTTAGTGTTTTGCGGGAATATAGATTGTGTCCATCATAACTGGTGTATCTTTGGCAGTTTAAATAAACAGTTAGCATTACTTTTTGGAGTATCTATGTCCTGGTAGGTTATTTACTGGTGACTATTGGTGCGCTTAAGCTCAACAGCCAGCTCAATTGATTAGATAATGAATGACCTTCCAATCGTCTGCGACAGTCAGTCAGTAACAACGTAGAACTTCGTACGTACGTACACCAGTTCAAGTTGCCATTCCACATTGGCACACAAATACAATTGTCGATTCAAATCACGTTGTGGTAGAGGTAGTATGAGTATAAGCAGTATTAGGAAATATTAAGGTTTGAAGATGCTATTCAAGGAGTATAATCCAGTGAGATAAATTTGGATAGAGAAAAAAGAGACATGAAGAATTCAGAAGATCAGAATTTGGGAGAACACAGAGTGAATGCACCTGCGCCACGGCAAACGATTTTGAGCCATGTCACTCAAGGTCTGTAACCATCGGTTGCTATCGTCTCGTGAATTCCAAACAACTAGTCTACACCAATCGTTTGTGACACTTTCCCGTGTCTATTTCGCGTTCATATTTTGCATATAGACATGTTATTAATTGAAAGAACCATTCATTTGACTTGTCTTGCCTTTCAATTCTCATCATTTGGGGATCAAAGTCAATTATATGATCTCATGATTGCCCGTTGCTCGGTCACCTTATATTATTGCGCTTATCCATCTACTGGAAGTCTATTCATCAATCTCAAAAATCGAAACTTGGCCTCATGACACGCGGAAAATTTACTTCATAACAGTCGAAAGCATCTAAACTGTCTGGATAAGTTCAGTAAGATTGTCTACTATAAGCTCGCTAGTTGTTTGAAGTGAGTAATAGAAATGAGTCGTATTAAATAGTTGGAGGGGATTGGCGGCAGTCCTAGAAACGGGGCTCTATCCCACGCCGACACTCAATTGGGGGTATTCGCAATCAGAGATGCTACGGTCATGCCTCGACTGAACAGTTGTGAGACCGATAAGTTCATGCATGTTTATCAATAAGTTGTACCAGTGTCGTTTCTGTAGTCTTTAGTACTGATCGAATTCTTAGTATGAATAAATCTTTTCGCTTCCCAAGGGTTATTTCAAGGTTATATAATTCAGGTACTAAAAGCCCTCATTACCATGGTTCGGAATATCACAAACTCACCCATTTATCTTGTAATTGCTTAGTCTTCAACCTTTCTTTGTATTTAATCCAGTTCTTATGTGTTGTTGTTGTCCATTCTCTCTTTGCTGCTGTGAAATGTTATGAATTCGTCTGGTTTATGTACTAAGCTTTGAGAAACATTTTATAAAGGCTATCGCCTACCTAAATCGAAGTAAGAAGGGAAAAAGTTTAACCTGCAAACTTTTAGTTGGAAGTTGAGTGCTTTAACCACCTGAGGAAATCTATTACTTGTGTCGTATGACACTTAATTGTTCTACAGAATTTGTCTCATTCGTTTAGTACATCCAGATCAATTTAATGATGTCCATTTTTCAAGACATTTTGCATGAAAAAAAATCTAACATACAAATTTACTGGTGAAAGTAAGATTTTAGAGAAATCGTATATTAATAAAAATATTCAGCCACACCACCCTAACAATGCGTTCGATTAAACGTAATATTAGATGCTTTATAAATATATTTGAGGATCCAACTACCTGGCTGATGGAGTCCTAACACACTCGAGTAAGGGTTAATCTAAATCACGATAGTTCTGACTTCATTATATAGTCTAATCTGCTTGCAACTGATTGTTGTAAACGTTTGTTATATTTTACAGATCGTTTTTTCATTGTTAAAAATATACCTAAGTCATCTTATTTATTCTCTCGGTTTCCTTTTGCAGTGGATTTTTGTTTTCTGGAGATAGTAGAGGCGTGGTGTGTATTTGGGATATATCTGTTGGCGGCCAGTTATATAGTTTCTCTTGTCATCATGCTGATGTCCTTGCTTTGGCTTCCAATCTCGATGGTTCCATTATTTTTAGTGGTGGGGCAGATGCTATTGTACGGAAATTCGAATTCTCTGTATCTGAAACTGGAGATGGTATTTGTATTATTCAGTTTTTGATCTTATTTGATGTATTTGTTGTATGTTTGTAGCACTTTATCATACAGTATTACATAATAAAAGTTAGATTAATTGGTATCATCACTAATTTTTGTAGATTTACTAATGTGTATTTGATTATTTATCCAAACATACTTGACAAGACATCACTAATCGTATCTTCATCAGGTTATATATTTCAGATGTAAAATGAATAATGAAACCCGTTTATACATCAATCAGTAGGTCACTCGTAACACCGAAAAATTTTTAAGATTAGATACAGTGGAAAATGCTAACAATTCGGATTTTTAGTGCCTTAAATTGTTGTTTTTAACCTGGGTTTTCAGTTAGAAAGTGTTTTAGTAATGGTATTTTTTTATATTTTCCTACTTATATCAATCATTAAGCCTGATTTGTATGTTGGATTCGATTATCTGAATTCATTACGGTTTTACAGCCTGAAAATAGCTAAGAAGTATTTCCCGGTTTTATCATATCCATTTAACTGGTGTGAAATTGATGCAGTATGTCTTATAAAAACCTACACAGCTTGAAAGATCACTAATTACGAGAAATCTTAAAAACAACCAGCAGCATTTTCTGTGTAACCAAAATATATTTTCATCTAGTATCACTGTTATAATAATCGGTGACAGCAGGCTTATTATTGTTGTTAGCAGGATATAACGGATAGTAAAGCCGTGGTAGGTTTACTTTGTGATGATATATCGGTACAACTCTAGAAAGCTCGCTTTGCTTGTACCAACTTTCACCACGAGATCGTCTGTCTACTAAAAAAATAAGAAATCCATTCTGTATTACTCTCTGTTCGTGAAACATAGCTTATAAAAATAAAAGATGTGTAAACTGCCGGTTTTTTAACAGGAATATTTTCTTAGCATTGCTTGAGTTTGGTAAAGCATCCGAATGAATAATCCTAAGAATAGTGCACTAAACAAATATTTGGACTCAGTTGGTATGATTGTATATTACATTCTTGCTTGTCTGGCTTTCCATTTCCACAAGAGGGAAACGACACGTAATCCAAATAACCAGAACAACAAGACACAGTTGCAAAGACCAGAGTTTGTATAGAATTTACTGGACCAACTTTTAGTTTACTCTTTAGCCATTCACTGAGACCAATCGTCTTATTACGACTTGATTTTAGACTGTATATGGAGTCAGGATTCTATCCAGCTACAAGTATATCTTCATCAACCTCTATGGTCGAGACACATGTTTGAGTATGTATAACTACCTCCAACCTCGGCGTTTGATTTTATCTGTAGTGGGGATAATTTTAAGAATCAAGACATGGTTTCCGTCCATGCGGTGATTAACTATTGCTATGAGGCGTGTTAGTGGATGTTGACTACATGATTTGGTTCCACATGACAGTATGGCGCATATATATTTGGTGCCCCCTTGTACCAATATTTATGTGTTCAAATAAATAAATAAGTAAATCCACATGACAACCACATCCAGTGATTGCGGGTGTTAGGTGACATAGTTCAGTCATGTAATAAGGATACATAAAGTGGGAATAAAAGAGAGTGAATAAATGACATAGTAATAATAATATGAATCGTTTGACTGTAAATCTAAGCGAGAATAGAATTTTCAGTAAATATCATCATTTTATTTGTGTGTGGGCTGTGATACTGCCTGGGTGCCCAGACCGAAGCAGGTGTTTTTCATAGGGGGCCACACCCCAAGCCTTTGACCTAAATGTCTAACCCACAAGGAACATCGTGAGGGGATGCAATCCCATGGTAGCCGGTGACCAACGATTGGTTCATACGCCATTTGTTCCATCAGGATACTGAAGCCCATGTGCAACACTGGTTTGGGATCCGGTTAAAGCGCCGGACATTCGCTTTTCATCTTCTCATTTTCGTAAACAACACCCTTGCCACGAGAAGGCAGTGAGTAGGACTTCCCTGGCAGAGGCTATATACGCGTGGCCGTGTGAGAGCATTTCGACGAGGAGGGCGGGCCCACACCACTCTCGGCCATACCATTACACTTAGGGGGGAAGAAAATGGACTAACAAAAATATTTTATCCTTATTGTTTACTGTGCGATAATGCCCAAGCCATGCGATCCGCAATTAATCAGTTGGCAATCAATGTCCGTAGGTACGGTATGTGCTTTGCACTTCTACAAGACTGGCAGGTATCTAATCCCGTACTCACCCTGGGTGGTGAGCAGATAGAAGTAGTCGAGAAGTTTGTGTATCTAGGTAGCTGCATAAGTGCTGGTGGTGGCGTGAGTGATGAGATCAATGCACGTATAGTGAAAGCCAGAGCGGCTTATGCCAATCTGGGCCATCTTTGGCGCCTTCGTGATGTTAGTCTGGCTGTAAAAGGTCGGATCTACAACGCGTCGGTGAGAGCAGTTTTGCTCTATGCTTGTGAAACCTGGCCTCTCCGAGTTGATTATGTTAGACGACTTTCTGTGTTCGATCATCGTTGTCTCCGAAGGATTGCTGGCATCCAGTGGCAACACCATGTCAGTAATGCAGAGGTTCGGCATCGTGTGTTCGGGCACAGAGACGATAATGCGATTGGTGTCACCATCTTGAAACACTGACTTCGGTGGCTTGGACATGTTCCACGAATGTTGTCCCAGAGAATTTCACATCGTGCATTATTTGGCGACTGGGACTGGTTGGAAAAAGCGGAGAGGTGGTCAGTGTATGATGTGGTGTCATGGTATGGAAGAAAGCTGCGAAGGGCTGGCTTGTGTTGGTCCTTCACGAATCCCTGGCTGGGCTCCGAGAGATGGTATGACACAGTGGCTAGAGACCTTATCAGATATTGTTCAGAATAGAATCCAGTGGCGATCCAGCTGTAACTTTATTCTACTTCATAAAAAGTGGTTGTATCTTCGTTAACTTGAAAATTTCTTCTGGTTGAACCTTTCCGTTTCCCCCATAATAATAATAATAATTATTATTACACTGCGTTACACTAATCTGGTCGTTATTGTCCCTCTCCTTTTTTTTTCTCTTACGCTCCTTACCATTTTTCTCTCCCCCCCATTCTCATTGTTTTGTGTGGCGCATATATATTTGGTGCCCTCTTGTACCAATATTTATGTGTTTAACAGTGGTCTTGAGTGCTGTTAGAGGTATGAGGGCGGTTATCACTTCCCGGTTGCCCACACCGTGGAAGGGTTCTGCTGGAGGTACCTGAAAAGGAAATTGGATTAGAGGTGGTCATAGTAACCTGAGAGCGTGACCGCAGTGCCCAAGGGACAGCTGCTTGAGGTCGGTCACACACGACCTTTTTATGAGTAATTTTTGTGTTAGCTCCGTACTTGTTGAGACCTTACCGCCGGAGACGGATATCCGTGGGATAAGGTGAGGTGTGCATTTTTAGGGTCGACCTTTTCTAACCCCTCCCCTCCTTTTGGGAAGGCAGCATCGCTGTTATGCTGGTTGTCTGAAGGAAACACCTTACTGCTGTCACACCTCTGTACAGTCAGCAGTACGACTTCGCCTTCGGACCTTGGTTTTGTTGCTTTTAGTCTTACCGCTCTTCAACCGACCTGTCTGGCATGGTAGGACCTTGAGGAACGGTTGTTCCAGCCAGTATAGCTCAGTTGCTTCATCATAATAGGCAAGCCCGACCACCACGTCAAGGTAGCTACAACGGTCAGGTATGTGTTTAAATAAATAAATATTTCAGTCATAGTCGCCCAGGTGCACTAACTTTTCAACCCGCTCTAACTTCTTAAACCTTATTATTATTTCGCACGTTTTATTTTTCAAATTCATCCGTTCTTCTCGAATCATGTTCTCCAATGTTTAATTTTTCCCTTTATTATTGATAACACTATTTCGACGATTTTACATTATTGCTAGTTTCATTTTTCCCTAGTGATGTGATATGGCAACTTGAGTTAAGGAGTGTTTTTGTCAGGCCTTGTGACTAACTAAGTGGTTGTGATTTCGATATACTTGAATCAAACAAATATGAACATGTACATAAAGCTTATAAAATGATTGCTTTTGTGAATTGTACACTGTTCTATGCAAAAATATCTTCATAATACTATATATATTATATATGGCTTATTCACACATTATTTTGATCATTCGTTTGGTCTGGTGTTAGCTGTAAATTGAATTACTAGTTAATAGCAAACTTTTAAGCTGAGGTTTTTTTCGTTATGAAAAGCAAATCTCGATCGTAGGTTCATTGTAGTTCGTATTTTTTTCGCTCACTATTTTAATTATCACTTTTTCATGTTTCTCATTATCAGGTCAGTGGCAATGTAGTGGTATAATTAGGGGTTCTAGACGTGATATTCATGGGCTAGCCTTCATCCCAGGTCATCATCATGATCCTAGCGCAGAATCTTCCTTTTCAGATGTCCGTTTTGAACCTCATCGTCTTCTTGCTGTAGGACAAGATGCATGTCTACAAGTAATGCCATGTGAATCAATCGAAACGGGTGTTGGATTCCTTGCTTTGGCTGAAAAGACTTTGGCTGTCAATGTTGGAAGACCTCAATGTGAACAGAATGCAAATAATGGATATGTTGCTGCTCTCCCATTTTGGCCTGCTTCTGTTGCACCCTCGCGTCCATCACCAGGATGCTTTGTAACTTTGCCTGTAGGATTAGTACATGGTACTTTTGGTGGTCAGGCTGGTGCATCTCGTCATTTATGTCTTCTGCATTACCCAGACAAACTTTGTTTAGTACGTCTTGGTCAACCACTCACATCTGGTCATAAGAAGGTTTTTGAAAAGTTTTATTCTATGAATCTTGGGCCACTTCAGGTAGTAGAAATTCATCCATCTAAGGGTATGGAATTTATTAAATCTAGTTTATCTCCTTGTGGATCTTTCATTGTTTACAGCGACTTTAAACGAACTCAACTGCTCAAATTAGATGTGGTAAGTCGGAAACTGTTGCATAATGTTCGGTTCATCATTCGTTGGAATGCTTTTTTTATGTTGGATTAAAACTAGAGGATATATAATCCTGCTATGTTCGCTTTATTTACTGAATATACCCATGTTCAAGATGCCTGTTTATAAATAGCTTTTTACAATGCATTAACATTGATTCTTTATATGATCAGCCAAATGCTGCAACTAATAATTAGTGATAACTCATCAGGATGTTGATAAGTGGCATCTTTATTGCATAGATTCGCCTGATGATAAAGTATAACTATTCAGTATGATACACTTTATCTTAATATCCACATATCATAACTTGTTCGGTTCGAGTTGATTATTGTTACCCTTTATCGACAACTCATTTATTTACATAATCTTATTCTATAAGAGGTAATTGACAGTATACTAATAACCTCAATTGTGAGGAACCTAAATGGAGCAGTTAACGAAATTGATTCGAATAGTTCAATATGGTGTTATGCAATTATTGTGTATACTCTTCAAATTGATGATAACAATATATCTATCCACTTATTGTTATTTTTCAACAATTAGCTTGGTGCTAACAACTAAAATAACTATATACACATTGTTTTTGTCATCATTGCATTCGCTGATAGGCATTTAAGAATAAAGGAAGAAGTTTCTGTTTGTCAAAAGCAAAAGTGAGACCAGTTGAATGGGGTAGTGGTTCACATGATTCAATTTATAGTTCTACAAAAACTCGAAATAAGCGAATACGTTTGGATAGTTGGAACAAATCGTCTTCAAATACATCATCTTCAGAGACAGAAACAGACACAGAAGAAATTCTACAAGACTCAGATATCCTGCAATATTTCACCATGGATAAATCATTCCAGTCATCAGGTGGGCAGGATCAACGTAGGTTGTCTACTGAGGATTTGTGTGATTTGCCTGGCTCAGAGCAGAAGAAATCAAATGCGACAACTATTCCACCTTCGTGTTTGATGGCTTTTACTCCCAAATCAGAACACCTGATTTTGGTGACCCAAAAGCATGGAAAATTTATTTGTATATCTGTAGAGAATGGCAGTACTTTGTGGGATCGTAACATTGGCGAAGGTATGTACGTTGACTTATTTTGATTGATAGCCCTTGTAAAACCATTATATCTTCTTAGTACTCGCATTTTTCATTTTGTAATGTACTAACCTTGCTCTACAATAATCATGATCGTCATTGTATTCACCATTATTTTGTATCTTGCTATTGGGGTTCAGTATGGGCCTGCGATGATTACGGATCTAGGATCGAAAACAATTTGGCTACTCTAATACGATCGGTTCTCTCTCCAGTTGGCGAGCGACCTTTACACACAACACATCATAACCCCGACGGCTAACACAGAAGGAAGACATATTACAGGAAACATAATTTTCTAGGTAGAACAAGCAACACAAAACGAACTGTTGTTTCTGTAGTAGCGAAATATGATCTTCAAACACAAATTTGGTGAACTAAAAACAGTGATAACCAATCAAAGGGCAAAGGTTATGCTGGAAGACGAAGAGGAAAAGAATGCGTGAGTGGTTATCGTTCCTGAAGAGATTTTAGCCATTCTAACTAAATTTGATTATTCTTGTGATCGCCTTAGAAATTATACGAAGCAAAACCTTCAGCATAAACCGTTGCAATAACTTTCTTTTACAAAGCGTTTCCAGTTGAAAAGATTCTCAATCATTTCACGTGAAATGTATGTGTTACGTATCTAATAAGATTGAACTGGCTAGTCCCTCTGTAAGTTTACTGATAATCCAATCAACAAGTATCCCTCCTGTCCTGTTCACCCTTTTCAAAAGTCTACATAGCTCGGTACGGTCTGTCGTTTGAGCTTCAAGAGTAGCATGAATAGTAACAATTATGAGTGGTACACAGCAATTGAAAGTCTATGAATTATATATTGGACAATGCTCAACAAGACGTAACCTATCTACAAAATAAACTAAACTGAAATTTGTATTCGATATTAACACAAGACCAGAAGACTAGTAGAAATAAGAAAAACGCTTTTATCAAAATATTCTTTATGAAGTATCGTTAATATCCCAGTAGTTGTGTGCCTTGATGTGTGTTTTTGTTTGCTTTTTGTGCTTTTATAGTTACAAATAGCGGTTTTGATGTACGGAGAATTTTGGTGTTAGAGCAGTCAAAGAAAATATTCGTGCGAAATTTTCCAAGAACTTATTAATTTAAGGACAATCATAACATAATATAATTCGCACACTACTTTACAGGTCATTTGTAGTATAATACTTATTACAAAGTTTTTGCTATTATGTAACTAAATCCCTGACTTGTAGCGTCGTTGTTTTTACTGGGATTAGTCAGATAAAGCCTGAATACTAAGATTTTGAGTTATCATTCTCCGAATTATAATAAACAGTATAACATCAAATGACACGAAAAATTGGAAATCATTCTTAAGAACAGTAAGATGTAGAGATGGATTGATTGTCACTACCTCCGCCAGCCCAACCATCAGGTGTCGTATTTTCCTTATATCAAAGTTTGATAGTCAATAGTTCAGTGTGTTGATGCGAAATATCTACTTGATTACTTACTATAATTTCTACTCTGAAACTGTACCTGGGTGTTCTTTTAATTGCTGTAGTACAATAAATAAACACCGCCTGGAGCCCCTTTCCGGGGGCTACTGCCGGTCCCAAGCCCGGATAAAGGAGGAGGGTTGGGCATGGGGTTAGCGACCCCATCCCGTAGAAAACAAACTCGCTAAAAAAACGCTAACCAGAAAAATTTATTCAAACCATTTAAACTCTGCCCTGGGAGTAAGAAGGTCTTCGTTTAAAAGAATTATGACGCCTCATGATGAAGGACTCCGTAGACGCCCAACTTTGAGACCAACAGGCAGGATTCCGTAAGGATAGATCGTGCACAGACCAAATCGCAACTCTACGGATCATTGTGGAATAATCAATTGAATGTAATTCATCACTCTATATCAACTTCATTGACTACGAAAAAGCATTTGATAGCGTGGACAGAACAACCCTATGGAAGCTTCTTCGACACTACGGCGTGCCTCAGAAGATAGTCAATATCATACAGAATTCCTATGATGGATTAAACTGCAAAATCGTGCATGGAGGACAGTTGACAAAGTCGTTCGAAGTAAAGACCGGTGTCAGGCAAGGTTGCTTACTCTCACCCTTTCTCTTTCTCCTGGTGATCGACTGGATCATGAAGACATCAACATCTGAAGGAAAGCACGGGATACAGTGGATAGCTAGGATGCAATTGGATGATCTAGACTTCGCAGGTGATCTGGCTCTTCTATCGCATACGCAACAACAAATGCAGGAGAAGACAACCAGTGTAGCTGCAGCCTCGGCAGCAATAGGTCTCAATATACACAAAGGGAAAAGCAAGATTCTTCGATACAACACAGCATGTACCAATCCAATCATAATTGACGGAGAAGCTTTGGAAGATGTAAAAACCTTTACATATTTGGGCAGTATCATCGATGAACACGGTGGATCTGATGCAGATGTGAAGGCACGGATTGGCAAAGCAAGAGCAGCATATTTACAACTGAAGAATATCTGGAACTCAAAACAATTAGCAACCAACACCAAAGTCAGAATTTTCAATACAAATGTCAAGACAGTTCTACTGTATGGCGCGGAAACCTGGAAAACTACGAAATCCATCGTCCAAAAGATACAGGTGTTTATTAACAGTTGTCTACGCAAAATACTTCAGATCCGTTGGCCGGACACTATAAGCAACAACCTACTGTGGGAGGGAACAAATCAGATCCCAGTGGAGGAAGAAATCAGGAAGAAGCGCTGGAAGTGGATAGGACACACATTGAGGAAAGCACCGAACTGCGTCACAAGACAAGCCCTCATATGGAATCCTCAAGGTTGAAGGAAGAGAGGAAGACCAAAGAATACATTACGCCGGGAAATGGAGATAGATATGAGAAAAATGAACAAGAATTGGATGGAACCAGAAACGAAGGCCCAGGACAGAGTGGGTTGGAGAATGCTGGTCGGCGGCCTATGCTCCATTGGGAGTAACAAGCGTAAGTAAGTAAGTAAGTATCCGACTCTACTTTTAACCCTAAAACCTGGTGACAATGACATGATCAGAATTCTGGAGTGACGGATACAATAATCGCTTTCTCTGAAATGTCACATTGTGTACTTAATGCGACATACGGAATCTCTTCTTGCAAGTTTTAAGTAAACCTTCAACTAACTTTGAACTACAAAATGTAGGTACCGACTCAGAATCACTTCATCCCCAGTAGTTAGCAGTTTAAATATGTTTCCTAACTTTTTGTGCCGACGAAGTAGTTTTTATCATTATTTTACGGTTTTAACTACAGTAACGGTTCTATTTTATTACGTTGTCGAAGCTAATAATGGTGTTGATTAATGATATAACTAGTGTGTTGATCTAAAAATTTAAGTTTTACGTAGTATATACATGTTAATTTTGTCATATGACGTGGTATTAATCTTTGACAAATCCTTTCTCCTTTTGTTAAACAATCACAATCTTGTATTAGTTGCTTTGTACTATTACATCTGGTGTGTTAACATTTAATGGCTTTAGAAACATGAGTTTATTGTTTGAATTATTAATACTATGTTGGGAAGGTTATGCTCGTATGAAAACTTCATACAACCGATTGTTTTTTGCTTTAATTGCATAAACTAAATGGATTTACAAAGTTTCGTTTTGTCACATACTTTTGGTTGTGTTATAAACAAAGATGAATAGTGGCTGGCAGTGGAATCCAGGATGCGCGTTTCGTCCTATTTTGGATTCATCAGCTGGATGTACTTGCATTTCTCATTTGAATGTTCACTTTGGAACCGTTCGCTTCAAACGCCATCGCTTTATTCATTTAGCTACTGAGTCCCGATGTCCACTTGCTTGTGCAATGGGGTGAATTTTAAATTCACTTGGTATTAGTAGGTATCATTAGCAAGATTTGATTTGATAATTTCGAATAAATTGAGCATTGAGTAGATTGTTATAAATGAATAATATATTTGTAATATCCCAATGAGTAGAAAAATTAGGTTTTCTGACGTTTCGTGACTTGGTGTAAGTCACTTCTTCAGAGAATAAATAACCAAATTAAAACTAATCCAAGTTTAAATAGTACTACTCTGAAGAAATGACTTACACTAAGTCACGAAACGTCAGAAAATTTAATTTTTCTACTCATTGGGATATTAAAAATATATTATTGATTTATTCACTTGGTATTGTTTACTTGAATCTTCCCATTGTTTAGTTGTGTACCTAACTCACTTTTCCAGATGATGAGTTACATGTTCGAGCCCATATAATGTCTGTTTCAAATATTCCTACTGATTTTGGTTACTTAATTGGACTTGGCTGTTCTGATGCACGTGTACGCTTATATGATTCGCCGACTGGTTCTATCCTGTTCACATGTTCCTGTATTGATTCAGTCAGTGGTCATTCACCTTTACCGGTATCAATCGCATTCCCAAATATTATCAGCGAACAATCTGCCGAATCACCGTTAACTACATTATCCAAACATCGTTTCTCAGTATTGTACACAAATGGTCAATTAAGAGAGTGGAAGATAACTATAAAACAGTCAAATAATGTAAATAATTCTGATGAGTCGGATCATACTACAAGTCCTCCAGTCCCAACAAAAAGTATCATTGGTGTTGGACTAAACAAATGGCTCGTTAAATTTTGGCGTACTATGGGTGAGGAAATTTCACGGAGTTTAGGAGTATTTCATAGTGTAGATTATATTGAACCCAATAAGTGGCTGTTAACTTCAAGTCGATTTTTAGTTGTTTTGGTTTCTCGTAAGGTGGGTGTTCATCTTTATTCTTAAGTGTGTTAATCACATTTCCTTGACATTTTTTCATTCGTAATCATTGAGTTAATTCATGAATTAAATCATTTATGGTGTTTACTTTAGTCCTGGTCATACGTAACGTGTTTCAATGTAAGGAAACTAAGTGTTTTATTTGATAGTTTTTAAAAAGCATTTCAATGAACGCGTAGTATGTTGTAATCCATATTTACTTTTACACGTAATTGAATTTTTACAAAATGTTTACAAACACTACAAAATCATCTGTCTACAAGAATTATTGTTCTCAAACCTTGTTAAGCATGTGAAACGCTACAATGGTATAAAAATACTAAAACAAGCGCATTTCCTTTAAAAAAGTAACCGATTGTCGCTAGAAATGGGAATCAGGACTCACGTTTCGTCTTATTTCAAGCGAAATGCACGGCTCGAATCCGGAGTAGACTCAGGTACATTCATTTGACAAGTCTCAAGTTAGTTTCTTTTACTGACTACAATGTTTCTTCTATAAAATTAGCAAAATAGCTATACCGAAGTGACCTGCACAGGATTCATGTACGCTGTGACTGAGTGAAGCTCAATCAAGAATGTTAACTCAGTAACCTCAACAAATTGACCTAAATTTTTCTCGTTTGTCAAAAACTCATTTCGCTGTTCATGTCGAAAATAAAAGAAGGACATGCTACTTTCTTTTACACTTACGATCCAGACGTCTTTTTATCAGTATTTGTGTTCTATAATTCGTAGAATTCCAGTTGTGTATTCGAAATTCGATGCTAGATTTAAAGCTAATGCAAATATCGTCCATCTCACAAACTGAATCAGACCCTAACTTTTTTCGTTGTTTTAATCCATTCCTAAGGTTTGTAAAAATCACTCGACGTAACTGTATTAGTCGGTTGACGACTTGTCATATGTCTCGAAACGTACTGCTAGTTTTCACTGGTGATTCTTTTCTCATAAATGTTTTTCTACTGTATGTAATGTTTACTGCAAAAACAAAATTGAAAATAATGTATTTGTAAAATCTCAGCGAAATAATTTGAAGTAAATTCAACGTCTCGCCTGGCAATCTGGTCCAAGCTTTTTCAAGTAAAATATATCTTTAAAAGTGGTTATACCAATTGTACATTTTCTTCGATAATTTGATGCGATATATTTTCCTTGAAAAACCTTGGACAGATTGCCAGGCGGAACGTTGGATTTACTTCAAATCCTTTCGCTGAGATTTTACAAATACATTGTTCCTCTTTGATGTCTCACATTAACTCGGCCCCCAAATATTGTGAAGCTATTCGTTCAAATTTAGACGAAAGTTCTTATTTATCATTCTGCGATCGCATCAAATGTACAATTGGTATAACCACCCTTAAAATTGAGAATAGTTGTCAGATATTCTGCTTTTTGTGAGTTCAGGTTTCTGAAACGCAAATTGACACTTCACCAATCAGTAGTGTGTTAAGTCTTCTTAAACCAAATGAGGCCATAATTTGTCGCGATTAGCATACATATTTTGTTTCATGTTATGCAGTAAAAGTTTACATCCAATTTGCTCACATACTAAAGTGAGTGCAGATACATGATAAAAAGGTGCATACCATATATCTAAGTGCTTAAAGTTTGATTCAGGCCATAAGATAATATTGTCTGCATAGTGAAAAGGTTTCCTCATAACTAAATAATTCACGCCAGCATTATATACTTTCGTCGGTAGCTTTCGGGATATTATTTGGAAATGTGAAAAAAAGTATTGGATAAAAAGATATCTGGATTGAACTATTATATGTAGTTGTGTATCATCATTTTTTTAATTCAGTGTGATGGCAGAATTCTTAAAATTTTACAGTACAGTCTTTCCATCATATTAAAACAGATCTTGCTTAGCCACTGTTGCATCATTTCGTGATTCTTATATTTAGTATATGTTCTCTTCTGACCAGTGTCCGGATATTCTTTTCATTTTTATGTTAGTTATACTTTTGATAATTAGTGTAAGTCATATACAAAGTACAGGTTTATGTACTCGACCTTACGTTTCAGTTTTTATTTAAACTACCAAACCACTCAAACCAGATTAAATTCGACCATTAAACCGGGACTTTACATTTTTGGAAGTGTTTGAGGTGAAATCTCCGAACCCTCGTTGTTCTTCATTAGGCGCTTGTTTGTTGAATGTACCTGTAACCGAGTATGATGCTCACACTATTATTTCGACTTATAGATGTAAAAATTGATAAGGCACTCATTCAATGACTGTGCATATCAACAGACACTAATAAGATCGTTTATGTGCACTCATCTGTTTCGTTTTGTCTCTACTGTTAATGATCTTGAAACAATTTACAATATAGAATTATGAACTTGGGATGATCAAGAAGATTCTTACTTACAAGAGGACTGCTGATGACGACTACTGTTTGTATATTTGCGGAAATGTCAAAGTAGGTTCCAGTTTTTGACTTTGAATATACTTCATTTGGTTCTGTTAAGTTTTAATGACACAAATATTTCATGACATTATTCCATGCAAGTAAGTCTACTGTTGACTGACTTTCTGTATAGTTATAAACATCGAACTAGTCTATTGACCACTGGTGTATTGTTGTTCTTCAGTATACGTCTTGGGAGTAGAAGTGTCCCAAATATTCATATTCTAGCTGGTAACGTGATACAAAGTACCCTAAATTCCAGCACTTTGTTTGAAAACGTTTATCTCCTGGCTTCACACGTTGCTATATGTTAAGACGTAGACACACGTAGATCCATTACAGTACGTATTTCAAATATACTTTCATTTCTGTATCACGTTTTTGGACATTAATGTGCTCTACTCATCTTCACTATTCATTTACAATTCTTTCGAACTTCTCTTTGTTAATGTGTTAGAGTACGTTTCATTCGTCATATTTTAATAATTCACGAATCGCGTCCTGTGTTTTTCGATCTCCGTACAATGTCATACTACCACTACTCAAGCTGTAGCTATACCTCCTTTTCACTAAATAATGCCATGTTTCTTGTTCCATTCTTAAAAGAACTAAATTTAAAAAACTGATATCATAATGTACCACTTAATTATTTTAATTTACTAATTATTTGTTGCAACATTGATGTATATTTTAGAACATAATTCAAACAAAAATTCTATCAGAATCAGAAATCGCAGTTGTTTCGATTGATTCCAGAAATATAACTTCTCAACTGGCTCCACCATTACTGAGGAAATTGTACGGGACATGATGTGTATTTCCTTGTATGTATTTTCAATTTAATTTTTCATATAAAAAACATACTCTACGTTGTCTATATTTTTAAACTGTAGAACTATAGTTTGTCAGTTCCTATCCAACTCCATTTTTAGGTAAGTTTACTTCACAGGTCATCTGTGTCGTTTGTCAGCACCATCGCTAAAATACAAAGTAACTAAGAGTGAAAGAAGCATGTATGGGCGAGACAAAAACCATTAAGGGGTATAGGAATGGTAGGTTCAGACTTGCTGACCTAGGTACCTCATTTTTATGACGTAAGTTTTCTAGCTCTTTTAGGGTTCTATCCAATGTAGTCACCCTAAGTACAGTAATGCATCTCTTTGTCGTGTAGCTTTTCTTAGTTGCTGCTCAGAGACTGCAGTTGAAGTCATACACGATTTACCAATGTCTTAGTAAACTCGAAGGATGTTTTCGAAGTGCATTGAAAACCAATATTAAGGATGGTAATTTTGTCGGGTTCATTGCATCAATATGTCTCAGTCAGTACTTTGTTCGTTGAGTTATTTCTCATAGGATCTCAGGCTATGTCACTTAGGCATCTACTAGTAAGGTCTGTTCATTTTATATAAGTGACGTAAGGGACACAGTGTAGGGACAATGAAATGTCGCTGAGCCCTAGCCAAAACATCCGGCAGTTTGGTCACTGAATATCGAACAGATCACCAAGGACAACCAACGCGCATCAGTTAATTGAATGCTATGGATTGGCCAATGCGGTGGTCTCACTATTTTCTCTGTACTAATAGCAGTAGTAAATTCATTAAACCATAATTACTACGTGTTGTAGTTCAAGATCACGACTGCTTACATTCGCTTGTTTCTCCTCGTGAAGGAGCATAGGCCGCTTACCAGCATTCTCCATCCAACCCTTTTTTACTGGGCAATCCTTTTCATATCCGCTTCTATTTCCCGACGTAATGTGTTCTTTGACCTTCCTCTTTTCCTCCTCCCTTCAGAATTCCAAGTTAGCGCTTGTCTCGTAATGCAGTTTGATGATTTCCTTAATGTATGTCCTATCCATTTCCTTCATATTTTCCTAATTTCTTCTTCAGCTGGAAGCTGGTTTGTTCTCTCCCACAGGAGGCTGTTGCTGATGGTATCCGGCCAATGGATGTTGAGTATCGTGCGTAGACAGCTATTTATAAATACTTGTACCTTATTGATGGTGGTTGTTGTAGTTCTCCAAGTTTCAGCTCCGTACAGTAGAACTGCCTTGACGTTGGTATTGAAGATTCTGACTTTGATGTTGGTTGAAACTTGTTTTGAGTTCCATATGTTCTTCAGTTGAAGGAATGCCGCTCTAGCTTTGCCAATCCTCGCCTTGACGTCTGCATCTGAACCTGCTTGTTTATCGACGATGCTTCCCAGGTATGTGAAGGATTCTACATCTTCCAGAGTTTCTCCACCAAGAGTGATTGGGTTGCTGTTCTCCGTGTTGTGTTTCAGGACCTTGGTTTTCCCCTTGTGTATTTTGAGGCCTTCTGATTCAGAGACTGCTGCTTTGCTGGCTGTCTTTGTCTGCATTCGTTCGTGTGTATTGGATAGGAGGGCTAGGTCATCTGCGAAGTCCAAATCGTCTAATTGGTTCTGAGCTGTCCATTGTATGCCGTGTTTTCCCTCAGATGTAGAGATCTTCATAATCCAGTCGACCGCCAGAAGAAAGAGTAAGGGAGAGAGTAGACAGCTTTGTAAGATCACGACTGCAGTCATAGCATATCAAAAATTAAATTTCCTTCTCCTTATTAGTTGATCATAAGCTTGTGCTAAAAATGGTGTGTGCCTCATGTCCTGCTTCTCCTTAAACTATTAAGCCTGGTGTCATGATCATTTTATTTTTTACCCTTTAAGTTTTCCAGTGTCCAACATAGTATTGACACACCGTCTTTGTCAATCATGTTTGTTTTATGCTTTTCAGATCTAGGTCAGTTTCCCTCACTTTGGAAAATTTTAGTCATAAGCAACTTTTCTGGTTGGTGCAAATCGTAACTTACATTTTGGATCTTCACTATGACTGGTTTGGGTTCTGGTTTTAAAAGTATCCTTCCCAAAATTATGTCTGTACTGTTCCGGTTGCTAAACCACCATAACAAAGTTTGAGTTGTAATACTTGACTCTGAATAATTATTCAGAGTGGATTCAAATTAACCTGGTCAGTAATAGATTGTAAGGGCAAATAAATCCTCCAAATCATTTGATGCTGGCCGCATCAGTTTTACTGGACTCAACTAGCTGAAGGTACTCGGTCACGCATCCGCACCAGGTCACGAATGAGCACGCCGTGCTACGCATCTCTTACAACCGCTAGTCGGTTTAGATTAGACGCTTCTCAATATATAAATAGCCTTTAATGTATATTTCCGAACTTTCTCGTTTCTGATTTGACTGTGTTTCCATATTTTGATTATATGGGTGTCTAAAATGTCGAACTCCGAATACGTATGGCATAATTATGTTGATGTTGAAATAAAGCTCATCCTCAAAGTTTCCGTAATTTTGACGTATGATTTGATAGAAATGGCGTCATTAAGCGCAAGCAAGGCAGCAAGAGGGACTGAAGCTTATCACGTTATGCGGTGGGTGACATACACCTAGCGAATTTATTGCAAGTATGATTGAGACGTTTACAATCTACGATGACTAGAATGGTTAGTCTCCGAAATGAGATTAAATTTCAGTAGTCTATGGGAAGCGAAACTTGAAATGATTCGAGTTTTGATAAAAGCATTGTGGTGAAGATCATATTTTGTCGTATCGTCTCAATTTGCCAGATGAATCACAGGCCTGTAATGTTTGGCAAAATATGCGTTGATTGTTAGACTGCCAGGTTTCTAGTTTTAAAAAAACGAAAAAATACATCTAGGTGCGTTATATGTTTGCTTAATTTAAGCCAATTACGTTAAATTGAACCAGTACAGTTAGTTTTGAAACTTTACAGTAGCAAATTGAAGACTGGTTGACGTTCTTGCAATATGATGTAGATCGCCAACGTGGATGGTCTGTGTTGAGTGACTGTGGGTCTACTGGAGTTAGACGGAATGGTGTGACCGACCAGTTAATTTCGAGGTCACACCTCACGGCTAGTACCTGTCGTGGGTTACCCTTCCGTCGTTTACAGGTACTATGGCTACTTTGTTGACCGTACAATACAAACGGCGTTATTGCAGAAACATTGATAAGAGTGGGTACAAGAACAACGTGCCACTACTGCCGTGTTAGTCAGTCCATGAAGTGCGGATGATTGTGTCGTCAGACCACCAAATAAACTCGAAAGGCTTCAAGTCGTTGAGTATTTGAACGGCCGATTTATGTGCCAAAATCATTTGTTAGATAACAGCCACGAAAAAACGTACTTCATAAAATACAGAAAGTGCTGTTTCGAAATTGAATAATTACACTAGTTTGGTAGTGTTATAACATCACATAAAAATAACATTGTTCTGACGTATCCTGACATTCGCGCTGAGCGTTCGTCTTGATATTATTATTGTAACAATTGAATGAGTGAATACAAACACGGATACTTTGGTGGTGTCTGTGGAGAGTTTTAGAGGTCGTTTAGATATTTCCTAAGACTGGGTTGCAAGTGAATAAACCAAAAATGAAATCAAGACAGCTTTCGTGTTATAAGTAAGTCGAATCATGGTCTACATTGTGAAAAAACAGCAAATGCGTAGCGTATTGTATACACTAGCGAAATTGGTAACCATCAAGGTAACAAAGGTTTAGAAGCCGCAGAAAACATGGCCGTTTTGTAAAATACCGACGCAAAACGATTATTATCTAAAATTAAGTAACATATTACGTTCAGTCATGCGACTGAGATTGCTTGTGTACATGCAAATCGTTTACCCATATTTGTTCGACCTGGGAGGCAGAAATATACATGATGTCGACAAAATCTTAACGGGAATGATAAAGTATATGACTACTCTCTGTGAAGGTAACGAGGAATTATCATTATGCATCACAAACAATACAAAATAATGTAATGCAATTGTGAACCGTACCTAGGTTACTCTCAGTTCGATGTAGCGAAGATATAAAGTACACATAAGTTCGTTGTAATATAAATCCAAAAGCATCTGAATTTTATAAGAAGTATTGTTGATTTAGTTCATGGTTTGGCACAGAGTCGTTGACTGAATTTGCGCAGATCCAACAATAACTTCGGTTAAATACGTACCATCAACTGAACGAGTAGTTCAGACTAAATCTAAGATTGCAAGTATCTTACAGCCCAAACAGCTCATTTCAGGCATTCGCATCATCTGTTTGACCATGGTACTCAGCAACTGGAAAATAGATTGATAGTGGTGGAGTAAGAACAACATTATAGTGGATAGCTTCCGACATAAAATAGTGTATAACATGACTAGGTAGGATGATGAATTTGTGATTAATAGCCGGTTTAATCTTCATTCCATAAGCTACGGACAGATGTGTGTTTGCACTGCCTTGCGGCCATAATTACGAGTGATTGATATCTAGAATGACATATTACACAGGACCACTTATATGCCTCTAATGCTTGTAAAAGCACCATGATAGTCGGCATAATTATAATTAGAAGGGTTTTTTGGAGAATTGGTCATTTCAATAGTTGAAATCATGGATCAATTGAAGCTAGACCACCATGAAAACCCGGAAGCACTGAACGGCCCTTTCGTTCTAGTGTGGGACTCCTCAGCAGTGTGCATCCACGATCCTTCTCACTAGTAACTGACTTGTGTCCATTATCACAGGCCTCCGAAATGCAACTGTGATCCCCGAAAATTCTGTAGGCGACTAAACTACTTTGGGCATGGTTGAAGAGGATCGATTTTCACTGTCAAAAATGGTGAACAGTTCAGGTCGTGTAAAAAAAGTCAATTGGCCTTGCAACATACTCTTCAACCTGAAAGTACCAGAAAACCTGAAAATGCAATCATGATGATTCTCTTATAATCATGAATATAAAAGACAACTCTGACCTCCCTTTCAGTTTCCAGAACTAAAGAACCCGGTTGCTCTGTAGAGAGGTGAACAAGGAAGCTCACACTTTCGAAATAAAGCTACTCACGGTTACTCGGCTCACTTGGAGGAAGGTTTCGAAGCATCGAAATCATCTATCGCTCAGTGTAGTGTTCATAAACTTTGATGATGAATTCAGTGTTCTTCTGGCTAGCCAGCTGCTGAAGTCGGAATGGGATGTAAGAATACTTCCCAAAATACCATATTCTGAGTGTGATCTCATCAGAGACATCCTTTGCGATACTTTCTTTCGATGGAAAAATATCATTGTGCAAGGTGTCCTAGAAAACGCGGACCCTGATTTTACAGACTGTGATAGACTGTAGATTGTGAATTTGTAGAATTATGGTCTACTATGAAAATAGTACTGCTCTAATAATAGACCTAATCCTTAAATTGTAGATTCGTTATGATGTAACTGCCTAATTTATGAGATCTTACGTGGAAGTCACATCATCATCTACACCAACTCACTGCATCGTAACAATTACCAATACATGATATAGAACAATCTTAGGCTAGAGGTGGAACAATATATTTAATATGAATAAAAGATATAACGTAACATTTAGAAGGGACCACGCCTGCATGGCCGAGCAATGCCATATGATCAACTCCAACTTATTCAAAATTATTATCCCAGCCTTCTCCATTGTTAGGTATTTCTCCACGTTAAATATTGAATATCTATTTTCCCAGTAGTCTCGTGTTCAGCTTTGAGGATTGTGTGGTTATGATCCAATGCCACTACAAATTCATAATGCAGTGCTCAAAGCTCAAGAACATATATATTCAACAAGTGGTGCGTTAAGCCAAGAAGGACTCTGGCTAATGAAGATAACCTTCACCTTCTCTTAAATGGAGGCTTCCACTTTCGAAGCCCTTTGTGGTAACAAGCGCCGTTTACCAACAGGGATATACACACACAACCGGACAGACAACATAATGCAAGGATCAAGCACAAAAAGAATTTAGGTCAGACTATTCCACCTGTGCCATGTCAAGAACGAGAAATATACGTAGAAGAGTCTCGGGCTACCTATTCTATCTATCCCCATAACGCTCACTCAGATGAACGGAACAAGAAAACCCACGCGTCTACACTCGACAGCACAAACTGCCTATGTAGGAACGTCGCTAGGTTTCCGAAAAAATGGATAGGTTGCATGAACTACGTAACACAAATAATGCTCAACTTGTAGGAATATCTGAGACGTGGACATCGCAAATTGCAGACAAGCAGCTGGCAATACCAGGCATGTCTTTGTTTCACAATGACAGAAAGACAGGAATAGGGACGGAGTTGTCCTGTACCTACATTCTTGCTTGCACATCAAGTGTGCACCCGACGATCTATCACTCTTGATAAATCTACGAAACTAAACTAGAACATTCTAATAACAACAGGAGTTGCAATTAAAAGAGATTGGGTGCGTCAGCTTTATAGGTCAGCCCACGGCAGGTCGACTGAGAACCCCCCCAACTTGATGTGGACGTTCATTAGTATTTCTTACTAAACACGATCTTATGTGCTACAGAACAGTCTGTCTCACAAATGGCCCCCAAAATGTTTAGGCAAGGTGCTATCGTAAATGAATCGCACTCTGCTGAAACGTTAACGATAATACGGAGTAGAATATAGACGACCTAGTGACAACAACACATAAGCAGTTCAAAGAATTAAGGAACCGTTGCAGTAAGGCAATGAGAGGAGATAGGATTCAGTATCAACTAAAGCCAATCTATTAACTTGCCTTCAGCTCGTAAAAGATAATCTGTCATAAATCTTCTCTTTGGCAATTCAAAACCCGAGTTTAACAAATGTTGGATCCTAAAGGCCTAGCCATCAAAATTGTGACGTCACTCACCTTCTGGCAGAACAGTATTTTAAAAAATTTCAACCATCCCATACTGATTATATTGAAGAGCTTCACTTGAGACTCAACAGGACTCTCAGAAATGAACCTTGGATTGACATGGTAAATCAACAATTGCAGCATATTAACAAGGACAATTCAACCTGCTGACCGAGGTAGGCAACCAACCTTGATCCCAAGTAGAAGGTTGACGTGTCAAAAAATTTAAATAGGGTGAATCATATGTCCTATCTAAATAATCAAATTTTTAAAGCCAGGGTAAACTCCAAATTTTCTCGGGCTACAGACTTTTCTAATGGGGAACTCAGTGTTCAGTACCGTGACCTCTCCCTTCTTTAATTCACATAAATGACCTTCGGCAAGCATCGTCTGATATAATTCTTTTCTCTGACTATAGAAAATTCCAGAGAGATGTTTGTAACCAAGATAACGAGCTGGAAATGCAAGGGGATGTGAATTTACTTTGAAGTTGGGAGGAGAACAACACTTCAAGGTATAAAGCAGCCAATTCGTGACATGTTGCAGACCATGCATATAAGTAAAGTAACTTCCTTATCTCTAGACGTATTCCATGTTGATAACCGTCAAGGAGTCCTAGTGCTATATGGCCTGAAGCCTTACTCTGACTGTGACAAAAATACCTTTCGAACAAACCTTTTACTCGTGATATTAAGGCTCATTTTTTACCAATATGATAGTAGGACCTTCCACTTAATCCTCGACAGTTTTATACAACCATTTAGAATATGGAAGTGTAGTGTTTATTCCCTCACTCCAAAAACATAAGGATACTTTGGAATGTATCCCACAGTGACTCACGAAGTCAGTTCGAGGACTCAACTTCATGCCTTATGAACAATCCCTCAGATAAGTGAGTTTACACTCATTAGGCGTTTCAGAGTTAGCCTTCAAATGACTTACAGCATCTTAAACAACTTTCAGCACTCCCTTAACTACCGAATTGAGCTCTTTCAAAACACAAAACTTGGTGTTAACACCTAGAAACTAGAGGCACAATATAGCAGAACAGACTCTAATTACACCTTCCATTCTTTACAAGCAGTCAAATTCTGCAATTCTCTGCTGGCTGAGCTGGTTCGAGCAAATCTCAAGGGTCTTTTGGGAGGAAATGTGACACATTTTCAGACCGAGGACAATATCTTGCCATAATTTACTAATATTTTCTCTTGTATCGTCAAATATACCTAGGTTCCTACCTGGGGACATCAGTGATCCTTTGCTACTAGATTCGGGAGCCCATTACGAGGAAACTTCTTTTATTCTGTCAAGAACCCTTTGGGTTATTGTAGGTCTACCCAAAGCGACAGAAATAGTGTGTGTGAGTGGGGCCACTGAAGTGTGGGTTATTCCATTCCAACTAAGTGCACTGATCATCCTTAACCTTGATGAGGATCGATGAACTGTTCGATATTCAGTGATCCGACCACCGGATTAATTACCTACAACCAAGTGACACTGCAGTAGACCTACATTGTAATAAGATGGAGTATATCATATTTAGTGTAGGATCAGTTCAATCCTTATTTTAACGTTATATTATATTCAAGGCAAGCATCTCACGAATTACATCTTGAGGTTTTCCATCTATTTTACTGTTGATACTTAGCGAAAGATATGGAAGACGTCAATATAGCCTCCATAAAGTACTTTCAAGCAAATTAGGCTGCTATTCCAAAATTAACTTGTCGTTACAATTCCCAAATACATCGTCAGTATCATGTTGTTACTACTGGGTGTGAGTGACCAGATGGAGAATTGATGACCAAACACAGGATGTCGGGAGACATTCTAAGCTCGAAGGGGTTCGGTATTTACTCCTGGTTGGAACAAAATATCTTCACCTACCAGTTCTGTACCAAACGTATAATAACCAAAAATAAAATAACGACTAACTGAACCACGACATAGATTCTGAGAGATTAATTCGTTTAATATACATTTCACTTGATCGTTCGCATTGGCAAAGCTACCTAGACATTAGTATTTGATGTTTACATTGTCGTATCCTAACACATGTTTGAGTGTGTATATTAATAAATCCGCCAGGTACAAAGTGTGCTTCTACTTTTATGGGAAAAGTGAGCATTCAAGCGGTACTACACTTTTTTTGCAAGTGAGCAGTAAGGTATGGTTTACTTACATGGTCTATTTCACCAGAATGTGAGCTCTATTGGTGATAATCAACGCAAAATAATCTCTTAATAGTTCTAGCAAGTATATCTGTTACCTCTTAATGAAGTAGATTATTTGTATTTGGTTTTAGTACTTTCACGGTTTTTGCTGAAGTATCGATTACGTTTTAAAACCAAATAATTTATAAATACAATATGGGTTTCGAGGATAGCGAATGTGGAGACCATCCTTTGAAAGAATCTACTAGGTTTGTTTGCAGATATTTTTCTATTGTAGTAATCTAGTGATGTCCAGAATCCTGAATTTTCAAGCACAAAAGTTTTACCATCTTTCCATTCTGATGAGAGTCAAGCATTACAAAACTTCAGTGATGTTACTCCGCCTCTTTGTATATTTTGCGGTATGAATGGGAACCTGAACCTTGGACAGGGTGAACTACTGAGATTTTACACCAAGATTGAATATTCAGAACCCCCTACCTGGTACAGTGACTTTATCACCAAGGTGAAGCTTAAGCAGGAAAAGTGTACAAATATTTTGGTGACAAACCGTTCAACACACACTAATCGACGGAACCAACATAGCAAAATTGTTGTAGCATCTTTCACACCTTTGGCGACAGACCCTGAGTCTTGCAAGGTAGGCCCTCACATATCTCTTGATGGATGTCGACGTAGTAGAAGTAAAAACTGTTTTGGGTGAGTTGGATTTGCACTATAAGTTTATACTTAGTTATGACTGCAAAACTTGCCTTGCAGGGATGCCAAATGCTTATTTTGATTGTAGTGGCCGACCCTTTGGTTTAGTAGAAGAGTTGAATTATGTTGGTTGGCCTTCTAAATCTGACGAGGATACCTTAAAAGTTTCCAATCTGATTGTTAAGTGTACTCCACGTGAAGGTGAAGAAGGGGGTTGGATATACGCGCATCATTGTTGTGCGTCGTGGTCTAATGGTGTTCGCTTCAACGATCAGGTCAGTAAATGCCTCTTTTTTTTTAACTTGGAGTATTATGTTAAAAGCAGCAAAATTATTTACGCATGACCTTTGAGCAACGCATAAATGACTGCAAGACAATAATTTGTAATCTAAACATAAAATGTCGAAAGTATTTATTTTTACGTTCTGGCGTATGAACCAATCGTTGGTCACCGGCTACCATGGGACTGCATCTCCTCACGATGCTCCACTGCCTTGTGGGTCAGACGTTAGGTCAAAGGCTCGGGGTGTGGTCCCCTAAGAAAACCACCTGCTTCGGTTTGGGCACCCGGGCAGTATCACAGCCCTCACACAAATCAATTGAGATTTGTATGGCGCATATGTATTTGGTGCCTCCCTGTACCTATACTTATGTGTTAAAATAATAATAAATAATAATACGTTCTGAATGTACTTTCGCATCTCCAGAATGAGTTTTCTCCCTGAAATCAAAGAATATTTGGCATAGGAAATCATTCGTGTTGCCAAAAGTAATTTTTCATCTAGAACCTGTGTTGGTTTTCGTTTTCTGGAAATCCTCTTGGCGATTTCCATCCGAACTCATAAAAAACTACTTCAGTCAAGTAAAGCTGCTTGCTCAGCCCATCGTTAATTTTTCCTTCCATTAAATGTTTTAGGAGTTTTCAGTTATAGTACCGCTATATAAATTGCTCATTAATCGATCTATAATATGAACCTCGATGATGACTGGTGCATCAGTTTAGTTTAACTGTATCACATATATTCATTGACAAAATACTTTGACAAATATCTTGGTTTTGGGCTATACAATGGAGTTTATCATATTTGGATACAATAGAGGGTGAATCGAATGTCCGCTTCATACAGCTTAAACGATCACAGCAATTCGCTTGCTGTCATTTACGTCTGTTCTCAACTTGCTTCTGACTAATAAACGAAACATTTATTGTATATGAGTGGAAAATATCTAAGTAGTTTATTCAACCGTTTTGTAACCAATTAATATCATCCTTAAGATGACTTGATTGTTTTCGAGCTCATAAATTTTCTGTTTTTTTGCTTGTTAAGATGGTTCTGGAAGGTGTTGAAGATGCAGCGGTTATAGCTGTTACTCGGAAATGCTCTCTTTGTCTCCGTTATGGAGCGAGTATTTCTTGTCGTGTCAGTGACTGCGACTCGTGTTTCCATTTCCTTTGCGCAGCGGGAGCTGGTTGTCTGCAAGATATCGAATCGTTAGAGTTGTTATGTCCGGTACATATATCAGAAGCGCTTACATCAAGTAAGACTATATTTATTCGATGCATAGTAAATTGTTGGCAAATGTTTGAAATGATATAGTGGCTAAAGAACTTGACTTCCACCCATTTTGGTTTAAGATATCGAGTAGTATCATTGGCCCTTACATGATAAGTGTTACTCAAAGCTAAGCACGTAAACCTTTACTTAGTTACGGATTTACGACTTAGTTAATCATTTCTCGGTAGCAAAATTTGTGCTTTAATAAGTAAACCATTTTTCTACGGAATATTGCAAAATGTGAATTACATATATAGGTAAAGGTTTAATACCCTTTTTAAACTGGACAAATACAATGTCTCAGTTCATTTATCAGTGCTTGTACCTGCTTGTTTTCTCATCAACTTAACCTGACCATTCTAAAAGTCCTCTTAATTGTTTCTTCCTGCACATACGAACTGCGTGGTTTTTTAAAACAGTTCATTTTTATTTATTCTTTTGTGTTTGCATGAAATCAGTAATATATGTATTTCTATCTGCATTTCCGTATATTATGTAATAATTTATAGAAATCGAGTGGTTTCGCTAAGGCTCTGATGGCTTATGAGTGTTATAGTTGTGGTTGGTAAAATAAAATTGGTTCTGTTACTCTGTGATGTGGTTTTTGCGTTATTTCATATTGTCGTAACATATGCAATAAGCTTATTGTAATTTTTAAGTGACCGGAATTCATCAAGGAGATGAAGTAATCTAAGTTAAAACTTGATACCGAAATCGGTGTGCTGTTAGAAGTACATGTAGAATAACCACTTAGTAACTAGAAATCACTATGACAACAAATACGCCATTGTTTCTTTGTCAGCAGCCTTCCTTGGCTAAAACCCTAGAATCTCGTACGATTGATGTATGCTGTGTCTCCGAAACACGCATGCAGGATCCTAGTGTGGTCATTCACTTGACCTCACCTCGGCGAAACGGAGAGCCGACGAGATACACCCTCCGTGTATCTGGCGACCCGATGGCTAGTTCTCATGGACTGGTGGGTGTAGGCATAGCACAAAGCATGAGGGCGGAACAAGCACTATTAGAATGGATCCCCGTTAACAGTCGTCTATGCGCTGTTCGGCCAAACGGCTCGGTAAGAACTCGGAAGGACAGGGATACACGTCGTTGCCTTTTCGTCGTTTCTGCCTACTCTCCCACTGGCTGCAGCTCGGATTAAGTGAAAGATGAATTTTACAGAAAACTCTCTGAACTTCTTCAGAAAGCTAAACGTTTAGACATAGCACTCATAGCAGATGACTTTAATGCTCAGGTATGTAGCTTAAACGAAACAGAAAGACATTTAGGTGGGTATTTTAGTATTCCAGCACAGAGAACAGATAGTGGTGATCGTCTGCTGCAACTGTACTCAGACAATAGTTTATTTTTAATAAGCACTAATTTTAAGCATAAGGAGAGACATCGTCTAACATGGCGATCCCCCGTACCAAACCAACGATGGACTCAAATAGACCATATTGCCATCAGTCATCGTTGGAGAGTGTCGATAGAAGGTTGTCGCTCATTCTGGAGTACCTGTTTGGACTCCGACCATGCCCTAATACGAGCACGCATCTGCTTGCGCCTCACTGGACGCAAAAAAGCCACTTTAAAAAGAGCTATTAGAACTGAACTGAGTAAGGAGAAAACCAAAAGTGGGTTCCAGGAACAACTGAGGTCACACTTAGGTAGTTCCGAAAACGAGGCTGACCCAGATGTTGCTTGGAAAAATATACGAACAGCTGTGAAAACAGCAGTAACATCTACTAGTGATTTAAACCACAGGGTTACAAAGAACCAATGGATTTCTTCAAGGTCTATTGCACTGATGGATTCTCGTAAACTCATCCCATCAGGTTCTGAACACGATGAAAAGCGTAAACAAGTCAGATCTAGGTTAAGCAAAAGTCTAAGAAACGACCGTGAGCAGTGGTGGGCAACGAAAGCAAAAGAGATGGAAAAGGCGGCGCCTATAGGGAACATAAGACAACTCTACAGACTAATAAAAGAAACTGGAATTAGTAAGTCAAGTGTAAGTCAGACTATTTCGGAAAGAAACGACACTCATCTGCTCCCAGTCCAGACGTTTAGAACGATGGGCGGAACATTTTAGAGAAAAGTTCATCTGGCCTTCAGCTACTCTACAACTGCCCTCCATTCTCAGACAGTGTGAATAGAACATCGAAGTAGGTCCCCCAACTCAAAAGGATATAGCTAATATGAAACGAGGAAGAGCAGCTGGTCCAGATGGATTGGCCCCAGATGTCTTTAAGAATGGTGGTCTAATTTTAGTGATTAGTTTGACTAATATTTTAGCCGGACGTAAACCCATCTAACTGGTCACAATCACTTATCGTCCCAATATATAAGAAGGGGTCAAAATCATCCTGTGATAAACATGGAGGGATTAGTTTGACTAATATAGTATCTAAAATGCTAGCCTCGATAATTATCGGGCGCCTAACTAAGACTCGTGAACTGCAAACATGTGAAAATCAAGCTGGCTTTAGACCTGGTCGTGGCTGCATCGACCACATATTGACCATTCGTCAGTTTCTAGAACACAGGCATACTTATCGGCGTCCGACAATGGTGGTCTTCCTTGACTTAAAGGCAGCATTTGACTCTGTGAACCGAGAGGTTCTGTGGCAGTGTCTGTCATTGAAAGGCGTACCTCAAAAGTACATAAACCTTGTGAAGGCTCTTTACTCGAACACTACTAGTCGAGTCAGAGCTTATGGCGAACTGTCATCTTTTGCAACCTCAAGTGGTGTCCGTCAAAACTGTCCACTTTCTCCATTTTTGTGTAACTTCATCATAGATCTACTGATGGAAATAATATTCTCGTCGACTGAGTTCTCGGGTTTTGATCTCCTATCAGGAGGTCCACTTATCGATTTAGAATACGCAGATGATAGTCCTGTTTGGTGAAGACGCCGATAAAATGGGGAGTCTTTTGGTAGCACTGAGCAACAATGCCAGAATGTTTGGGATGCGCTTCTCTCCCTCTAAATGCAAGCTGTTGCTTCAGGACTGGTCTGCGTCAACACCTGAACTAAGGATAGGGAGTGAAGTAGTCGAACGCGTTGACAACTTCACTCATCTTGGAAGTCTGATCAGCCCTAATGGGTTGGTGTCTGACGAAATCTCAGCACGGATTCGAAAAGCTCGCTTGGCCTTTGCCAATTTACGTCACCTATGGCGAAGGCGAGATATCGTCTATCAATTAAGGGACGAGTATACTGCGCGGCAGTTCGTTCCGTTCTACTATACGGCTGCGAAACATGGCCTTTAAGAGTAGAAGATACTCGTAAGCTGCAAGTATTTGACCACAGATGCCTTAGAAATATTGCTGGTATCTGCTGGGATCACCGAGTAAGTAATAGTGAGGTTAGACGCAGGGTATTAGGGAATGATGGTAAACCAATTGATGAGGTTATGAATCTTCATCGACTGAGATGTTTGGGCCACGTGTTGCGTATGCCTGAACACCGATTACCGCGACGCGCAATGCTCACTGGTGTTAGGGATAATTGGAAGAAAGTTAGGGGCGGCCAAACCAAAACGTGGCATCAGTGCCTGAAGTCACTAACTTCTGGTCTGAGCCATGTTGTTAGATGCAGACTACCTGGTTGGGGTCCATGTGACTATTGTAACCAATGGTTGGAGACTCTTGGTGACATGGCTCAGAGTCGATCACAATGGCGTCTGTGTACGCACTCTCTGTCTTCCTTCAAACTAAGAGATTAAAATCGCTTCATATCTTTCTTTCTAGGAACTAATTCTTTCTTCCATTACTATCTCCTTATATGCAATCTTTTATATATTACCACCACTGAATTAACTACTTCTATGAATCCGGTGTTGATCTTGTTGTGCTAATGCGGTATGGCAACTTGGACCGATGCATATATGTGCCTGGTCCTACGTTGCAGCTGACTGACTGACATTGTTTCTCGTATGATGATTCTTCTTTTTACACTACAATTATGCTTTTAATTTTTATTCTTTTCGAAAGCATTTGTGACTGATTTTTAATTCCCACCTTAAACTTTTATTTCGTTTATAAACATGAAATTTTAGACTGTATATCAATACAGTGTGGTCTCTGTGAATCTCCAGGCGATTTAACCGAGCTTCTGTTCTGTACTGGATGTGGTTGTCATTATCATGCTTCCTGTTTGGAGCCACCTTTGCAACCAAGTCCCACAATTCGCATAGGGTGGCAGTGTGCAGAATGCAAAACTTGTTTGATTTGCAAGTAAGTTATCATCGTAAATTGTACATTCGATGATATAAGTATTTCTTAAACAGCAAAACAATCTAAAAATACGTTTCGCAGGCGAATTAACAAGATGAATTAGACATTTTATAATGTTTTTAAGTGCAAATATGAAGTTATTTAGTCACCAGTAAGATTTCTAAAATTTATTGGAGTAGTGGTTTGTGTACTGACTATGCCTTTCCCATAGATTTAGTGTTTTCTTCCTAGTTATGTTTACTTACTTGTAAACATCTGTATAATTTTTCTGAAACGAAGCAATAAACCGTCAAAGCAATCGTTATTTTTTACGGAATTGTCTATGTTTATATGTATAATTCAATCTTTTATCTACTGACACTCTTGTACTTGTCTATTTTTAGCGAAAGTAAAGATGAAAATAAAATGTTAGTATGTGACGTGTGCGACAAGGGCTATCACACTTATTGTCTGAAGCCTCCTGTTTCTAGTATTCCTAAGAATGGGTTCAGATGCGAACGATGCCGTGTATGTTCTGATTGTGGTGGCGGACGCTCTTCTACGTTAAGTGGTTTGGAGGGACCAGTTGCTTTTAACAATCAGCTCGTAAGTTGCATTTGACATCGCTAGTTTGTCCTCCGAAAATAGGATTGATTTCATACAAACCTAATTCTTTTTATAGAATCCGAACGTCCGTTGGCATAGTAACTATACGCTATGTGATCGGTGCTTCCACGCTCATAAACGCCCGAATTCATGTTGTCCTGTATGCGATCGAGCATGGCGTTGTTCACTACCGGTAGGTATTTCAGTAACGAATCATTTAATGATGAGAGATGTATTTTTTCCCGAAGAGTCGCACGTATGTTTTCTCTTAGCTTTGTTATGATATATACTTCGGATTGCTTATTTTGTATGTAAAACTGAAATCCTAGCTACGTTTGTTTTCGAAAGAATTGATGGACCTGTTTATTTATATTTTCTGCGGTTATCTCGGTGGTGACTTTATTTTGGTACTAACAATGGGTTTTTACAGACCTTAGTTTATTTTTGCATAAATTTCTGATACAATATGTCCTAACTCAATGCTCTTCATGCTTAACTGTCAACATGATTAATATGATGATTTCTAAAGATTTTGTAATTCCCTTTAGAACAGCACTATGGATTCTTTGATTTGAATAGGATCCACAACAGAATGGTATTTGAGATGTATTGTACTCAAATTTTCATTAGAAGTTAAGGATGATATAAATCTTTCTGTATTGATTACAGGAATTTATTGTATATTCACGGTAGGGATAATAATTTGAGCGTGAAATAACCGAACCATTTTTTGGAACATCATGTTTCTAGATTTGAAGCATATCACACTTTTTCTTCGTATATTATTTATGAAATTGTGGCTTGCAAAATTTAAGTGATTGTTGGGGTATTCAGAAAATACCCCAGAAATTATCTAATGCTATTCCTGAGTGAGAAATAGTGTCATTTCCCCATTGAACAATATTCTTCCAACGTGTCATTTTCCCGTTGGTCAATATTTATTTGTGTCATTTCCTGAAGGTTAAATCTTGTACAAATGTTACTTTCTATTTTATGGTACGATGTAGTCTGTTTGTTTGGTATATAAACAGAGTATGTTTGAAATGTAACGATTCATATCTCCGAGGCTGAGACTTGTGTTCTGAACTCAACTGGCTGGGCTAGACAGGGAAGCACGACCAATCAGAACTCTAGGTTGTTCTTACGTGTTTTACGCGTCTTTGATCCGATCAATAATTCGCCACCCCTTCTCTCTCTTTTTAAATCGTACGCACGTCCCACACTCAGTTATAACAGTGATATCAGTCGATACCCGTGCTAGTTATTTAATTTCTGGACTAATTAGTATTCATGGGTCACTGTTCAGTATTGTGTTATTACAATCAGTTAAAATCCCCAAACTTAGTTCGACTTCAAAACGCTATAAAGCTACCTTATACTTGCCGTCACGAGTTTTTCGCACCTCCTAAATATGTATTTATTTTTCTTAATTTTCAGGTACCAGAAAATTTTTACAGGAATCCTAACAGTACTTTTCTTGTCTGGCCTGGTAGTAGATGTAGTCAGTGTCGCCGAATGGTTCATGCTGAGTGTGATCCTTCTTCCAACCAGACGACTGTTTCACCTTTATCTGCTGCCAGTGAAGAAACAAGTGGTATTTGTGGCACCAATTACGTCTGTCCTGTTTGTCGAGCTCGTGGTTCAACAACACCGAGCGAGGTACAATTTAATTTAGTGTTCGTTCTTTACTCAGTAATCAATGTTACTGTCAGGATTTGAAATAACTGCCCTATCAGAGTCTACCGATTACTATAAAAAACGTTATGTACATGTTAGTCACATGAGGGCTACGATTTCAGATTACTTTTCACTTGACGCTAGTTATTCTGTGTTCAAATAATCCAGTCATTCTGAAGACTGTAAATCACATGTGTTCTAAAATCTCCGGAAAGAGTAAATGTTTAATCGATACATCCACAACTAGGAGTGACATAGTGAATTAGTTGGTTTGTTGTTAAAGCGTTCGACTTTTAGCCAATAAGTCTCTTGCTTAGATCCTTTTCCATCTATTTCGGTTTGGGCAACTGAGTGGTATCATTAACCCCCGCGTGGTTCACCCCCAAGCACATAGTAAATGAGTTAATTCAATCAGAATTTTAAGGTAAGAACCATTCCTAATTTGTCGAGCTCACTATTTCCTGTGTCTAAAAAAGCTTCGGGCGATCATAGAAGTCAGTATCTTGTACAAGTTTAATATTCTTAATCATATTTTCTGTCTTCTATAGACAGATTGTTAGCAATTGCCGACAATCAAAAGAAGTAGCATCCAGTTCCCAAACTTCATCTGTCAGTCACCCGTAATTCATAGCACCTTACTGCCATCTGTTAAAGGCCTTTGGAATTCACCTATTGAAACTTAGTGCTATACTCACTTGAAGTTAGCACTAGTTTTCGTTACGTTCATAAAAGTTGGAAATTCAGTGTCCATATCTTAATAAAGATGTTAGTGGATATAAAGTGAGTAAAGGGTAGTTATACACTAACTGAATTTATGTATGCTTCAATTGCTTCATTTAGGAGTGAATCACCATCTCGGGTTTTTCCACAATGATCTTTAACTTTTTACCTACAGTCTAAACTGTTGTATTTTGTTTTTTAGCTTTGATTTTTGAACTACTAGGGTCATACAGTAATCCTTCCGTCGACTGGATTATACATCCCAAATATGCATTGTGCTTATGATTTGCAACTGATCTATCTGACACAAAAAGGTTTCATAGACAAGTAGTGGGTTGTTTCCAATTCTAAGCCAATTATTTTTCATGTTTTTACTCAGGATACGTTTATTTTCGTCAGTGTACTTATCTGAAGGTAACATTATATTCCATCACTTATCTATACTCTCTTGATGGGGGCGTTTTCAATAAAACCAATCTGTTTCGAGTGCCCACATGAATGATAGACTGACAACGTAGAACCTGGCAGTTATGTTTTTGTTCAAGTGTGTGGCGCATATGTATTTGGTGCCCCCTTGTACCAATGTTTATATGTTAAAATAAGTAAAATTTTGTCCAAGCCGTCACATCTTACATTAAAGCCTATTTTGACGATAGCGGCTTGTAACCTAGACAGCAGTGCACTAACCTGAAGACAACTAATTTAAAACCTATCTCAATTCAAGTTCTTATTTCAACTTTAATTGCCAAGTCTTCTGTTCGTATTGACTTTTGTCTAATCCATTTGTTATTATGTTAAAGTTGGAAAGTGTGATAGACAAATGTTCGTATTGTATCTTTTTTATCGCTAGGCTGCATCAACTACTGCTTCCTTACGTGCTAGCCCGATTCAAGGAGGTGGAAATAGTAGTAATAGTGGTGGCGATATTATGGATGACAATTTTACTCAAGGAGGCCGGGACTTATTAGATGATACAGTTCGTCAGTGTATTGGGTCTGGTTCATTAGTTTGTCCTGGAGCTAATGGAAGTACATCGGCAAATACTCCGTCAAGCTCAACCTCTAATTCAACAACTCCGAATACTGAACCAGGAAAGCAACAGATCCACCTGAATAATCAAGATTATCCAGGGTCACCACGTGTACATTGTAAGGTGACCTCTAATAACAAGATATCAGTAACAAATTCTACAAATGGCCGTCCATCTGTAGATCAACCTTCTATTAATATTAGTAGTGGGCGTAGGCGAGGGAACAACCAAACTAGTGATCTTAATTTTACAAAAACTAATTCAGGAACACGGGTTTGTCCAATCTTATTTTCTTAACTTATTATTGTTGTTAAGTTCTTTAGTTCTCGATACGAAACTGAAGAAGCATTTTATTGTTTCAGCAAAAGGCTTCCATCTTTGAGTTGCATACTTAATAACTTATCTTTTGAGTTCCTCTATTGAGCTTCAAAATATCACTATCACGTGGATATTTATTTAAAATGAAGATCTTAGCAGCGGGTCAAATGCTTGAATAACGTGTATACATAACTTCTATTTGAGATATGTGTTCATGTATACTGTGTTGAAATATTTCTGAGGTAGAAACACTTTTTTTGTTAATCAGAAAAAGTGAAAAGTAGATATTTGTATTATTTGTATAGAGGTTAAAGGAATTTTCCATTGTCTTAATCATAAACCTTATTAATTATTAGTTTCTATTGCTTATATGATCATTCAAGTGTATAACTGTCAGTTAAGTATATTTTTCATTAGACGAACCTCAAAATAAAAAATCTTCACCTCTCGCCGATGATTTAATAGATATATCTTAGTTTGGTCCTACTTTGTTTTTCCCAAGTTGAACCTAATGCGGCTAGTTAGACAAGGTAATATTATCACTAATCGATTACATAGTTTGGAGGGGTTTCTCAAATTCTATAACTAGTGAAAACAGTCATAGTTTTCAGCCACTGATATATTTTCGGTAACCACGTATTCAGGACGTCAAATCGTAAACATCTAATGCCGAAGTATCACAGTGAAAGGACTAAGATATATCATTCACTTCTAAATTAGTTTAGCACTATTTTAGCCAAATGGTTGAAATTCACCCAATATTGAAATGAATTGTGGAAATAGTTTGAATAATAAGTTGTAGTATTTTATTTTGGTGAGTCGTTCTACATATCTTTCGAATTAGAATAGTATTATATTCTTTAAACTTTTAGCTTATATGGTGTTAGTTTCTCTTTTGAATTTAATTTTTTTTCTACCTTTAGTCCAACAATGTAAACACCCAGACGTCGTTTATTGGAACTACAAAAACTGGCGCTTTAAAAAGAACTAATAATTCTGCTACATCGAATAATATTAATAAAAATAGGCGAACAAAAACTCGGAAAATCACTTCGGTATGTTTTCATAGCATAAATATCTATTTATGTTTGATTACATTTTTATTCAATAAGTAAATTAAATCACTAGGAGTCCTCTTCAAAATATACAGTTTTCTTATATTATGACTAAATAGTAAATTACAAAAGTCGTTTGATTCACATGAATTAAACAATACATGATATTTAATATGCACTTGGTTGTAAAATATTTTTATAGAAGGTGTATATAAGTAATGATCTAGGTATAAAATTGTCATTTATCATGTTAATGAAATAAAATAGGTTTAACCTGTCGAACTGGATAAGTTAGTATCGATGAACTACATCCCTCAAATAAAATCCATTATTCCAATAGATGAATTATTCATTACAAGTTATGACTAGTCACTCACTGAAAAGCTTATTTATGGTGATAATCCATATAAAGTCATTTCTACGCTGCTTTCATCAGAAGTAAATAAAGAATAAGGGTTGTGTATATTATTTAACGAGCCAACATCCAACTTTATTCTGCATCCAACTTCATAATTGGCGCACAAAAAAACCTGATATTAAAATACTGTATTGTTTCCATTTCAAGACGGCTAATTATATTACATTAAAGTTGTATGAATATAGATACTGTTGATTATATGATTCCTTTTTATTTGTGATGGAATATTTTGATTAGTTCATGTTAACTGAGAGTGACGTCATAGAAGTCTTAGACAAACGTAACTGTCGGGATATGAAGTTATTTGACTGTTAAAAATGTATTTTCTGATTGTCATTAGAATCCCTTTTTATTGATCTATTTTTCTGTAACTTTAGTATGAATCCAAAGTCTCAGAGAAGGATGACCATCCTAGTACAGTAGTATTTTGTCGGGCAGATGACAATTTCATGTTGGAACAGGATATATGTATTGCATGTGGATCAATCGGTTTGGATACTCCTCTGTTGGCTTGCTCTCAATGTGGTCAATGCTACCATTCTTTTTGTGCAGAAGTACCTAAAATAACAAGAACTATGGTTGAAAAAGGTTGGCGTTGTTTGGATTGTACTGTATGTGAAGGTTGTGGCGGAACATCAAATGAAAGTCTTCTACTTTTATGTGATGATTGCAATATTAGCTTTCATACCTATTGTTTAGATCCGCCATTGAAAGAAGTACCGAAAGTAGGTTTGAATAAAATTGATTATTTCCAAAATTTTATTTGGGGTGTTGTTTGAATGTTTATCAAATAGTCCTATTAGTTTCTATGTTCAAAACCTTTCTATAAAATTTATTGTCTTTATGTGTTCATATGATACAAATTTTACTTTCAAACTTTTTTACACAATACATTTATATTTCGTACAGGGTGGTTGGAAATGTGCCGACTGTGTTGTATGTACTAATTGTGGTCAAAAGGATCCTGGTCTTAACGGAAAATGGCACGCTAATTATTCTGTATGTGCACCATGTGCGTCACTCACCACTTGTCCCATTTGCAATTTAGCTTATCGAGATGAAGAATTACTTGTTCGATGTGCATTATGTACTCGATGGGCTCATGCCAACTGTGACCAGTTGCGTACTGAAGATGAATTGGAAATAGCCACTGATCTAGGGTATAACTGTCTCCTTTGTCGTGAATTGGGGGCTGATCTTGGAACTGGGCATGCTCAGGTAAATTTGTTCTATCTTTATTTGTTGGAAATAATAATATAATCGCAATATATAAATGTACTATTTTTAAGATTAAGTTTCTGTCATTGGTAACTATTTCTTCATTTGGGGTTGTCTAAGATAGATCTTATTAACATTTAGCTTGTAAAGACTGGCAATTACTCAATATATCTTAGTCAGGTATGCTGCAAAAATACTTGTTGATAAATCTATTGATTTGTTTTTACCAAGATTAACCACTGCTTTAATAGTCATGCTATCCGTCTTTGATAAGTATTCTGGTAAGAACAAGGTATGAAATTTTAGTGATTAATATTGATGATTACAAATAACAGAAAATGGGATATATTTGTGAGAATTTTTTCGAAAAGTTATGAATTTAAGTTTTACTGATGTGATTGAGAAATATGAACTGTATTACTGTGCCACCTATTCAATTGTTATTAAATCAATGGAAGATTCCGATATAGGTAAGTCAACATATCTTATAACATGTTATAGTTTTACTGGTTAAATCAACTGTTCTTGTCCAAAATTCTTGAGTTTAACAGTCATAAATTAGGTATTTTGGAGAATTGGCTACTACACATATAGTTATTTAGATATGTTTTCAGTCTTTTTTACGCAATGTATATAATAATACTGTCATGATGCGTTTATTTTTCTTTCGCTTTTAACTGTTAGGTACTAGCTTACAGACAAGCAGCTAACGGGAATCTTGGGGCTCTGGAAAACTTGAAGTTTGGCGAAATTACCGAAAATCTGTTTGCTGACAAATTAGTAAGTATTATTTTGTTCATAGGATAACTTTAACTTCTGTATTGTTTATTGAACTAATTAGTAGCATTGTTTAAAAGATATATTTATTCAAACAGTTTCTTGATTTTTGTTTTTGAGGATATTATCGAACTAAGACAAATTGGGTTTAAAAAGCAAAATCACTTTCTTCAGAAGAGTAAATCCCTTTGATGAATGCAATGACACGAGGTCTATTAGAGCAGTTTGATCGCATTTGTAATTGTTAAGGCGTTTGTGTATGGAAAGGTTAGAGGTCAACTAGAAAAATTGGAAGATAATAGAGAGAAATAATAAGAATCATACCTATGAATTTCGTTTCCTTATGAAATTTAAATGAAATCACTCTCCATCAAATTTGTTGGGTATTACATTAATCAGATAGGCTAATTAAGACTATGAACTATCTACCCTGATATTAAAAACAAAGCATTTTAAGCTTAAATTTTTCATTTATTTGTCATAATACTTTTTTTGTGAATTAAAACACTTTTGTTTATATTTACGGCCTTCATGAGTTCTAAGAGACTGATCAAATCAAAATCAAATCCTCTTCAACTAGGAAAACTTGGATTTCTGGTTATTTTTTAACATTACACTTTATGGAGTTAGAGAAATTTTCCGTTTTATCTTATAATCTGAACCCAAATCTAAAGGATTCCTTAAGAGGAATTTGTTCAAACTTTTATTTACACATGTCACTGATATCAATTTAAAGTTCTGGCAACCTGACAACTGTGCTCGTTGAGTCAGTGAGTCAGCAACAACGTAGAACTTCGTACGTACGTACACCAGTTCAAGTTGCCATTCCACATTGGCACACAAATACAATTGTCGATTCAAATCACGTTGTGGTAAAGGTAGTAAGAGTATAAGCAGTATTAGGAAATATTAAGGTTTGAAGATGCTATTCAAGGAGTATAATCCAGTGAAATAAATTTGGATAGAGAAAAAGGAGACATGAAGAATTCAGAAGATCAGAATTTGGGAGAACACAGAGTGCATGTACCTGCGCCATGGTAAACGATTTTGAGCCATGTCACTCAAGGTCTCTAACCATCGGTTGCTATCGTCTCGTGAATCCCAACCAGCTAGTCTACACCTACCAACATGACTCAATCCACCTGTCAGTGACTTCATGGATTTGTTCCACGTTTCGGTCTGGCCACCCCTAGCTTTTTTCCAACCTACTCCTACACCATAAAACATCGCTCATCGGGGCAGTCGGTGGTTGGGCATACGTAGAACATGTCCCAGCCATCTCAACTGATGAAGTTTTACTACTTCATCAAATGATTTGCCATCCTTACCTAGTACTCGTTTCGTAACAACTGCATTACTTACTCGGTGGTCTCAGGATATACGAGCAATGCTTCGAAGACACCTATGATCGAAAACTAGTAACCTACGAATATCCCCTACTCTTACCGGCCATGTTTGCTGCCATAAAGAAGGACGGAACGAACGGCTGCGCAGAAAACCCGTCCTTTGTTTGGTAGACGGATATCTCGCTTACTCCATAAATGATGCAAATTGGCAAAAGCTAGTCGAGCCTTCTGTATCTGTGCTGAAATTTCGTCACACACCAGACCACAAGGGCTGAGGAGGCTCTCACGATAAGTGAAGCAGTCGTCACGCCCAACTACTTTACTCCCTATCATTAGTACTAGTGTCGATGCAACCCAATCCTGAAGCAACATTTTGCATTTTGAGGGAGAGAATCGCGTCCCAGACATGCTTGCATTGTTGCTTATAGTGGTCAGAAGACTGCATTTTGTCAGCGTTTTCACCAAATAGAACTATGTCATCGTCATATTCTGAGTCAACAAGTGAATCTCCCGGTAGAAGTTCAACTGGAAATTTAGATGAGGAAATTTTCATCTCTAAAAGCACGTCAATGACATAGTTAAACAAGAATGGAGAGAGTGGACAACCCTGACGGACACCACTTGAAGTAATCGGTTCAGATGACAGTTTGCCACAAGCTCTCACTCGACCTATTGTGTTCGAGTAGAGAGCCTTTACAAGGTTAATGTACTTCTTTGGTACTCCTTTCAGTGACAAACACTGCCATAGAACCTCACGATCAACCGAGTCAAATGCCGCCTTAAGGTCAAGAAATGCTACCATTGTGAGGCGTCTGTATGTGAGTCTCTGTTCTAGAACCTGACGTAGTGTGAATATCTGATCTATACAACCACGTCCAGATCGGAAACCAGCCTGGTTTTTTCTGGTCTGCTCTTCGCGAGCTTTAGTTAAGTGTCGAAGAATTACTGATGCTAATATTTTAGATACTATTTTAGTCGAACTGATTGTCACAAGAGGACTTTTGTCATTTCTTATGGACCGGTACAATTAGTGATTGAGACCAGTCAGATGGGATTACGTCCGGTTCACAGATTCTACCTAAGACCTCAGTCAATGTCGCGGCTAATACTGGACCACCATCCTTAAAAATCTCAGGTGTAAACCCGTCAGGTCCTGCTGCTCACCCACGTTTCAGATTTCCTATAGCTTTTTCAACTTCGTAAATAGTTGAAGGATTTACATTAACTTGCCATTCAGGTCGACTCGAGATCGTGGATAGCTGAAGTGTGCCTGGAGACTAGTTGAACTGATCCTTAAAGTGTTCTGCCCATCGATCCAGTCTCCTGGATTGAGAAAGAATAATATGTCCAACTTTTTCCAAGATAGTTTCGCTAACAGTTGGGTTCTTAATACCAGTTTCCTTGACAAGTCTGAACAGTTGTCTTCTGTTGCCTATTGCCGCTGCTTTTTCCATCTTTCTTGCTTTCGCTACCCATCACTGTTCACGATCATTGCGTAGGCTTCTTGTCAGCTTGCGTTTATGCTGACTTCGTTCTTCGTTATGTTCAGAGCCAAATGGAATGAGGTTTTGAGCATCTATCAGTGCGGTAGACGCTGCTGCGATCCAGTGTTTCTCCCTAACCTTATGGTTTACCTTACTAGCAGATATCACTTCTGTTTCCATAGCTTTTCGGATGTCATTCCACACCGCCTCGGGGTGGGCATCACTTATATGGCTGCCTAACTGTTTTTCTAGTTTTTCTTGAAATATATTCTTAGCTTGGCTATCATTAAGAAGGGCCCTAAGAGGTTTCCTTGCAGCGTCTTTCCTACGTCCAGTAAGACGTAGACAAATACACGCTCGCACTACAGCATGTGCTCCAGAATGAGCGACAGTCATCTATCGAGCCCCTCCATCGGTCGGTGACTGATAGCGATGTGATCTAGTCGGGTCCAACGTTTGTGCGAATTCGAGAGTCGCCATGTAAAAGATGTTTTTCCTTACGAATAAAGTTAGTATTTGCAAGGAACAGGCGGTTATCTGAGCATAGCTGCAGCAGAAGGTCGCCATTATATGTTCTTTGAGCCGCGACACCATAAGATCCACCCAGGTGTCTTTCTTTTTCGCTTAGTTTACCTACTTAAAGTCACCAGCTTTATGTAAAACTCATCTTTTACATCACCTGGGCTGCAGTCAGTGGGAGAGTAAGCAACGACGAGTGTCCCTATCTTTCCGAGTCCTTACTGTTCCGTTTAGTTGGACAGCGCACAAGCGACTGTCTACTGGGATCCAGTCTAAGAGAGCTAGTTCCGCCCTAGGACTCAGTGCTATACCTACGCCAGCGAGGCCACGGGAAGCAGCATCAGGGCTTCCAGATACACGAAGCGTAAATCGAGTTGGTTCGTTACTTTGACATGGTGCGGTCAAATGAATGACACTACTCGGATCCTGTATGCGCGTTTCGGAGACGCAGCACACATCGATGGAGCGAGATTCTAAAGTCCTAGCTAAGGAAGCCTGTTGTCCTATTTGGCACAGTGTTCGGAAATTGAAAGCTCCTACGTTTAGTTTACAACGTGGTTTCAGGAGACCAGGAATAACATTCCGCGTACTCGAATCGTTTGCACTAGCGTGGCGAGGTGATAAAGGGACGTAAGAAGGGTTAGTCGTGGAGATAAGAGAGTTATTAGGAGGTGTAGGAAGGATTTGAATGTGACCAACTTGGTCTTATGTGCTGTTACGGGTATGAGGGCTGATATCACTTCCCAGTTGCCCACACCGTGGAAGGGTATTTCTTGAGGAACCTGAAAAGGAAATCGGATTAGTGTTGGTCTTAGCGACCTGGATGCGTGACCGCAGAGCCCAAGGGACAACTGCTTGAGGCCGGTCGCGTACGGCCTTTTTTGTGGGAGGTTTTTAATGTGTTAGCTCCGTTCTTCAAAGGGCCTTACCGCCGGAGACGGAAATCCGTGGGGTAAGGTGAGGTGTGACATTTTTAGGGTCAACCTTTTCTAACCCCTTCCTGCTTGTTTCGTAGTATGTTTAAATGTAAAGTAATGAGAATTCTAACCGTCATTACCTACATGTATTAGGAAAATCATAAAATTTCCTTAGCAAAAACCCCTTTTATTCGGGTTGATGTATTTTTCTGTCTATCTATTATATCTCATATGGTTGGATAAACATATGTTCTCATTCGTTAGGTGTAAGGGATGTGAAATCCTCAAATACAAATTAATATCATTTTAGGATAATTTTTTGTTACAGTATGAATTCTGTTCATGAACTTTCAACGGATTTTTCACTACGATTTGTATTCATTGGCAGTTACTTAGTTGTTAAAATATAATAACGTTTGATAACTAGTTATCTTTAATGTATTTCGAATCTTACTAGGTGTTAATCAACAAAGCTTGTATACAGCATCCAAACTTCTTACTCTAGATAGTTAGACTGGGAAAGGGAGGGTAGAAGTAGTATCGTTCACCATGTTGAAGTAGCTTAGCGCACAAACATATCATTCGGTCACAGTTTGCATTACAAAGTGTAAAATTAGATTATTCATATTAAACTATTTATGTTTTCGTGCTTATTTTTTTTTACTTTATTTAGCCATCTTCATTATTCCCCTACTCTTCCACTGGAGTTGCATGTTTAGCGCGTTCACAAGCAGATGATGACAATAGTTCATCAAGTGACACTCGGTAGGTACATAATTTCCTTTTTTTATCGTCTCAGATTTAATTATTGATTTTAATAGATAAACTTACAAATGTTTTTATCTCACTCTACTATTCAATTTAATTTAATTTATACATTTTTAGTCAATTTTTCATGGATGGTGTTGTACTAAGTGAATGTGGCTTGAATACCATTAAACAAGCTCTACTTAAAATTCAACCGAAACGTCATACAAATCAAAAACGTCTATCAGATCAACAGTACCAATCAGTCACTGATACAGGATGTGAGTTATAATAGTTCTAAACATTTCTGTGCCGGTTATTATTATTTTATTTGTTGGAAACTTAGAAGTAAAACAATATCTACCTATAATTGATTTCAAGTTATGCGGTAATCAGCTGGTTACTATGTTGATTAATTGTTTCTGAAGGATAAAATTCACATACCATATCTTGCAGATATTTCCCCTACTGTAACATTTTTAATTTCGCATTTTCAAAACTCGGTTTTCTACTTGATAAATAATTGGTCAGTGCAATCTGTTGTTTGTCCGAGTTGAGAAAGTACGATCTTTTGAACCGGATAAATGAAAATGTTTGGCACAAAGTTGCAATATTCTAATTGCCAGGTGTTTGTAAACAACTCGGTCAGTTCCTTAACCAGAAAGTCACCAACATCCTTAAAACGGGCCAGAAGTAAGTCATATGAACCTTGTGATTTGTGGCGCCTCAGGATTTGGAGTTCTTTGCGGACTTCCGCCTCTTCGGGTGGATAAGTCGTCACAGGTTGTGGAGGGAAGGACAGTGCTTATAAGCAGGACGTTTCGTGGAGCCACAAGCCACTTTACTCGCCATTTTTATGGCATCGTGCAATTACAGCCAATGCTCATCTATACTTTTCGGTGGGTTGCTGGTTAGCCTTGAACCTAGTCTTGTACACAACCACTTCAGCGGTAGCTGATCGTAATGTGATCAATCTGAGTCCAGACTTGAGATGCAAATGAAGGACACTAGGTAGCACATCGACGTTGACTGTGTCAGTAGTTAGTGCTAGCCAGAAACAAGTCTTAGTATGCTTACAGTTGCAGTAGACGGTCGCCGTTATCTGACCTAAGACCAACAGGTCTTCAATGCCCACCGAAACGACTCTCCTCTGTGCGCATTCAAGTCTCCGGCTAGTACTATAATATCTGTTGAACGCACATTTTGTAGAAGAACGGTTAATTAGTAGTTTAACTCATCATTGATCGCATCCGGTTTGCGATTTGCCGGAGCGTAGATGGAGATGACAAAAAGACATCGTCTCTCACACCAATTTCTCCGTACTTTGATGGGAATTTCTAATCTAACAGCACATAACAGACTGTTAATGGGGAATCCAAACGATCAGTGCTGCCTAAGCTCTAGCTCTTAATACAACAGTAACACTGGCAAAAACAGACTTGAATAAAGGCATTAGAATATCTTGTAATAATACAGAAATTTGGGGTTGGTGTCCTTAACCCAACGTTTGCAATTGTGTGTTAAAGTAACAGTTATTCCCGTTGAGTTGTTATTGCTGCAGTAAATGTAAGTTAATCAGTCTTGTGTTAAACATGATATGAATTTCAGTAATCAATTTATCTTTGTCAGAAAACATTGTTGTATGCGGTATTTTAATATGGTTGGATTAGAAATCGTGTCATGTAAATAATTCTGCTGTGCAAAATCGTATTTAGCGAGCTTTTCATTTTATGAGACGTGGGGTTTATTTATTCGGTGGAATGACTGTTGTTTGTGTTAGCTATTTTTCTTGGATAATCATAGATAATTGTTGAATTTATTACTATATAATCCTTTAAAAAGTTTTTCGATGGAAATTAATTTTTCTTCTCCCGTTTTATCCCTGATTACACTCAAATGTACTCTTTTGTGTACTTCTAGCTTGTTCGGTTGGTGATAGTACTCCAGTTGAACTAACTCCCTGCGGACCTCATGGACAGGTGAGTTTGGGAAAATTTCTTTACTATTCTTTATTGGAATCACTGTCTTTAAAGTGAGAAATGAGTCTTATAAACATCAACATCATGGTTGAGTTTTTATCATTTTTCATCAATGTTTCTCTGTGTTATTAGACCATCACTTCCAGCATATTTTTGTCTTATATTATTAGATAATTAAACTTTGTATATGATATGAAACCGAGAAAGATTTTACTGTAAAACCCAAGCCTTCTTAGGTTCCTGGACTTTCCTATTTGGTTGATATTGTAGTGAAAAAGAGCACGAGTGGGGACAATCGAATGTATTTGACACGAAATTACAGAGCATCTCACTAAAATCTGAGAACCATATAGTAAATAGTTCACTTGCAAAATATCAACCCACCGTCTCAAACTTGACTGTTTCTTCTGCAAATATCAGTCCATTGTCTCAGACTTCATTGTTCATGCATTTGCATACCAATTGCGTTCCGTTTCCGTTGTTTTCTTATTGATCTGCTGAAATACATTCTATACCTGATCACTGTTATATACTACTTATATGCATATAAGTAACCCACACCACAATATCATCATTTAGTACTCTTAAGCATCGCCTTAAACCTGTAGTTTTCTGATGACCTTTATTTTTCACTTCGTTCCCAAAACAAGAGTGTAACTTATTGAACATAAACTGCCTAAACCTTATCATACTCTGTTAGGGTTTTTGATGTGTGTTCTCGTTGAACTTTTATTAAAAACTGAAAATTCATTTACGATTGTTTTAGTGTTTTTGGCTTATGAAACAAATTGTGACACGATTAAACTTATTAAAGAATATGTTCATGTGAGATAAATTCTCTTGCAGTATTCTTCGCTTCAATATTTTTTCATCTTAAGATGAATTATCATTGCTGAATAACTTCAACTCTTTTTCAATGATGCACCAATGGGTTTGTTCCTAAATTTTATATGCACGCAAACAACTACTCGTGTTTAGTTATCACGCATTACTTGTTTTCTTTTTTTCTTGATACCTTTAATAATATTGTATCCTTTTATGGATGTTTTAGTTTGATGAAGATGCTTCACTACATTCTGGAGTTGATGGAGAAAATGATCTATCCAATTATCCTGATTGGAAATCTCCCAGCCTACAATCAGAAGAAGATGGCTGTAATTCAATACAAGACGGCATGGTTAGTTATACTAATCAAAAGTTAATATTCATTTTACATATTTATGGAATTAATGCTCGACTTACTTTTGTTGTGGGACTTGAATGTTAGCTTTTATTATTAAATAATTAATTAATTACTGTAGCTACATAGTATTAAATGGCATAAATTATTTGTCCTTCATGAAACATTAATCTTTGCTTTGTTGTTGTGCTGGATCACTGAATTTATTTTAATATTTTTCTCCATTTTTTATCCCATAAATTACTACTGTTCATCTGTAGTTTCAATAATTTTCTTCGTGAATTTATAGCTGTTAAATTGAACTTTATTGTCGTTCAATTGACCTGTACAAAATTTTATATAATTAGTTGAGTTAGACCAGTGCGCGTTTGATCCGTTTACTTGATATCGGCAAATACACTGGTTGAAACGTTGATAATATTGATAATCGTAGTAAAAATGGAGTACATGATCTCGACATGTATGGATTTTATTGAAACACTGAAATTTTTCTGTTAATCCCCGGGATCAACTGGTAATTTGATGATAGTTTCCTTAAAATTACTTTTTAAATAGGGATTTTCATAATTACATCTTAATTTCAGAAAAATTCACTCGTGGTTTTAGAATAAGAGTTTATAGATTACAAAGCGATGAGTTGTACTGTTTAGTAACATACATTCGACGATTAATAACCTGTGTCTTCTTGATTCTCTTTAGGTAAGCATACAAGATGATTTTCTCATAGGATGTTCAATTCTGAGGTGGTAGAGAGGATTCGTAGCTCAGGTGGACGATATTTATGGAGTTTTGTTCTCTTAGGGGGATGGTTTGGTCGTGGCGCTTTTACCTTAGGACTTCTACCTACGGTTTGTGCTGATGATGTCGTCCAGAATAACGGTAAAAGCTCCATGACCAAACCATCCAGCTCAGAGAACAAAACTACATCGAAATGTGCAATTCTCAATGATTTGAGTGGATTTTTAGTGGTTAGGATAAGTAAGTAATGGTGAGGTTAGTCGGAAGGTTTTAGGGAATGATGGTAAATAAGTTGATGAGGTTGTAAATCTACATCGACTGAGATGGTTGGTCCACATACTACGCATGCCCAACCACCGACTACCACAGCGCGCAATGCTGACTAGTGTTGGGGACGGATGGAGGGAAGTCAGTGGTGGCCAAACCAAAACGTGGTATCGATCCATAAAGTCACCAACTTCTGGTCTGAGCCATGTGGGTAGATGCAAACTACTTGGTTGGGGTCCACGTGACTGGTAACTAATGGTTGGAGACTCTGGGTGACATGGCTTAGAATCGATCACAATGGCGTCAGTGTATAGACTCTTTGTCCTCCCTTAAACTGTGAGATTAAATTTACTTTGTACCTTTCTTTCTACGAACTAGTTCTTTCTTCCTGTATTATATCCTTATATGCAATAATTCTTTTATAAATTACTACCATTGAAATAACTACTTCTATGAATTTGGTGTTCGTGTTGTGCTAATGAGGTGTGGCAATTTGGACCGATGCATATATGTGCCTGGTCCTGTACTGTAGATGACTGATGAATGACTTAGTGGTTAGGACATTCATGTTCTAATCGGTAGGTCACTGGTTTAAACATTTACTTCGGTCTAAGTAGCCGGACAGTATCATTAGCCCTTACACAAAAAACGTATCTGGAAGCCCAGTACGAACATGTGTGCACGTTAAAGAAGTTACATATTTATTATGAAATCAAACTGCATGATTTTTGTTGTTATCTATTCATCTTGTTAACCTTTTAATTTTCTCATCTGAGTAAGTACTCACCTTCAGACTATTGAATAATTGCTGTCCAACTTATATCTTATTAAACTGTCACAGATTTAAAACGTGTTATTTGTCACATTTCCTAGCCTAGTATCTTTTACGTATGGTAATGTTGACCGTCATAACATTTACCTGTTTGTAGGAAGTCTTTTATTAATAACTATTTCAGACTAGACGAATCTTCATTAAAAATAAGGTTTGATCGATTGTGCTGTTTCGTTTCATTTTTATCTCGTTCATCCTGTTACTAATTTTGTTTAAATCTGTTGGTTTGACATGAATTTATGTACAGTGATCAACTTTTAAATTAAGGTTCCACTTAGTGGTGTTTTTGGTTTTTCCGGTATTTCTCTTTTCTCACGCATCGTTTTCCTGATTACATGAAGTTTATTTAATTAAAATTTTCACTTATATACTCTTTTGTATCTATATATTTGTTGAATTATTTTTTCTGGTTAGCGTTTTTTTGGCGAGTTAGTTTTCTACGGGATGGAGTCGCTATCCTCATGCCCAACCCTCTTACTTTACCCGGGCTTGGGACCGGTAGTAACTCTGGGAAAGCTACAGGCGGAGTCCTATTCATTTGTGCCTTCATTTATTGATCTGTTTATTTTTTATTGGTCGTTTTCAAATAATCATCAACTGAATGCCAATAATTTCTTTTTTTAATGATTTCAATATATGAAATTTAAACGGATTTTTTTTTCCGACACAAATTTTCTCTAATGTGCCGTACGAGTTTGTGATTTTATTTGATGATTGACCATTTAACTATTCTTAATAGAGAGCCTTACTGAGAATGGATTTAATTTATATTCTATTATTCCTATTTATAGTGGATAATGTATGAAATTGATAAAAAAATTAACACTTGATATTTCGAACAAGTAATCAATTCGTCATTTTTTATCCCATTAATTTTGAATAATCGTTTACTGAAATAAATATACACTTGTTTTTTATTAATCATGAGGAACTTGCTAGATGCTCGTATATTGCTTATTAAAAGGCCTGGAACTAGTTTCCAAACTCACTGCTTCAAATCATCAGTGTGTATATAATATCCTAGATAATGATAAGAGATTCACTTTAGCATCATGGATGAAAATTATTTAAAAATTTTTCATGTTAACGGTAAGACGTTTAAGGTGAAACACTGTCTTGTTTATATGATGTTCCATTCTATAACTTTTTTAAAGAAAATTTTTCTTATTCATTTAGCGTACTTCATTATGCATCAGTCGTAATAGTTCTGCCGGTTCTATATCAGCTAGCGGGAAAACCACCACAAACAATCCCAACCGTAATCGATCACTAAAAAATCTTGGTATTGGAGGCTTTCGAGCTAAACCCAATCGTTGGTTGCAAGTATGTCTTCTTTTACTGAATATTCCCTTTTTGAGTTTCTGGGTGAGGGACACAAATATTATGGTGCTCCTTTGTACCAGTATTTCTATGTTTAAATCAATATATAAATCTTAGTTTCTGTAAGTTTTATTATTGTTACGTAGTTCGAATTGACTGAACTGAGTTTTCCATTCTTTCATCTTAAATATAGACTAAAAAAATACAACTTGCAGCCGCATCCGATCAGTTTGTTGGACCTCTCACTTCCGACAACAAACGTAGACGTCAGAACAAGAAGAAATCTGAGTTGGAAGACCACTATCCTAACTATTTAATGAAAGCTTTTTATGGGGCATGTCTGCTTTCCGCTAAGAGAAAACCACTGAGGAAGAAAAAGCGCATACGTCCAGTTAGCTCATCACAGGAACCTACAATTGGATCTGAGTCTGTAAGTGGAATTAAACAGAACAAAGGTGGATTTACTCTTTCTGTTCGTTCTTCTAAACTAACTAAAGTAAGCAGTCAGTAATAAAATTTTAGTTTGTCGTTTATTTGATTGCATTAGTAAATAATATAATGGATGCTGCTTCGGTTTGGGCACCCGGACAGTATCAAAGCATTTACAAAAATCACTGATAACTACAACTGGAAAAATTTATCTTGCTTCAACGTTTTCTCAAACAAATCTTATTCACAATCATATGATTACATTCGTTTTTATATTTATACTACGTCATTTATCGACTATCTTCTATTTTCACTTTGTGTATTCGCATTTATCAACTTATACCCCAGTTCGCCCATGATGGAAACCCCGTCCTATCTAAACGATCTCGACTCACTGACTGACTGGTTGAAATTTGCATGCTGCCACCGAATACGAATATTGTAACGGCCTTTCTGAAACTGCATTTACCATTCAAACTGGCTTCTTTTAACGTTCGCACAGATCGGAAAACAGACAGTGTTGGCTATGTTTGTAGAAAGCCTTAATATCGATGTATATCGTCTATCAGAGATCCGTATTCAAGACTAGTAACATACTACAAATTCGCTCTCCATCTGTCGCTTCGAAAAGCTTGTTTTACGTGCGTTTATCCGGGGACTCTGTGGCATCTTCGTCCGGTTGCATTAAGAGCTAGAGCTTAGGCAGCACTGATCGTTTGGATTCCCCATTAACAGTCTGTTATGTGCTGTTAGATTAGAAATTCCCATCAAAGTACGGAGAAATTGGTGTGAGAGACGATGTCTTTTTGTCATCTCCATCTACGCTCCGGCAAATCGCAAACCGGATGCGATCAATGATGAGTTAAACTACTAATTAACCGTTCTTCTACAAAATGTGCGTTCAACAGATATTATAGTACTAGCCGGAGACTTGAATGCGCACAGAGGAGAGTCGTTTCGGTGGGCATTGAAGACCTGTTGGTCTTAGGTCAGATAACGGCGACCGTCTACTGCAACTGTAAGCATACTAAGACTTGTTTCTGGCTAGCACTAACTACTGACACAGTCAACGTCGATGTGCTACCTAGTGTCCTTCATTTGCATCTCAAGTCTGGACTCAGATTGATCACATTACGATCAGCTACCGCTGAAGTGGTTGTGTACAAGACTAGGTTCAAGGCTAACCAGCAACCCACCGAAAAGTATAGATGAGCATTGGCTGTAATTGCACGATGCCATAAAAATGGCGAGTAAAGTGGCTTGTGGCTCCACGAAACGTCCTGCTTATAAGCACTGTCCTTCCCTCCACAACCTGTGACGACTTATCCACCCGAAGAGGCGGAAGTCCGCAAAGAACTCCAAATCCTGAGGCGCCACAAATCACAAGGTTCATATGACTTACTTCTGGCCCGTTTTAAGGATGTTGGTGACTTTCTGGTTAAGGAACTGACCGAGTTGTTTACAAACACCTGGCAATTAGAATATTGCAACTTTGTGCCAAACATTTTCATTTATCCGGTTCAAAAGATCGTACTTTCTCAACTCGGACAAACAACAGATTGCACTGACCAATTATTTATCAAGTAGAAAACCGAGTTTTGAAAATGCGAAATTAAAAATGTTACAGTAGGGGAAATATCTGCAAGATATGGTATGTGAATTTTATCCTTCAGAAACAATTAATCAACATAGTAACCAGCTGATTACCGCATAACTTGAAATCAATTATAGGTGACCAACGATTGGTTCATACGCCATTTGTTCCTTCAGGATACTGGAGCCCATGTGCACCATTGGTTTGGGATCGGTTAAAGCGCCGGAAGTTCGCTTTTCGTCCTCTCATTTTCGTAAACAACACCCTCGCCACGAGAAGGCAGTGAGTAGAACTTCCCTGGCAGAGGCTATATACGCGTGTCCATGTGAGAGCATTTCGAGAGAAAGAGCGGACTTTCCCTACTTTCGGCCATACTAGGGCATTTGGGGTCTGATAACGCCATGTTAGTAATGCAGAGGTTCAGCATCGTATGTTCGGGCACAGAGACGATAATGCGATTGGTGTCACCATCTTGAAACATCGACTTCGGTGGCTTGGACATGTTTTACGAATGTTGTCCCAGAGAATTTCACATCGTGCATTATTTGGCAACTGGGACTGGTTGGAAAAAGCGGAGATGTGGTCAGTGTATGATGTGGTGTCATGGTATGAAAGAAAGCTGCGAGGGGTTGGCTTGTGTTGGTCCTTCACGAATCCCTGGCTGGGCTCCGAGAGATGGTATGACACAGTGGCTAGAGACCTTATCAGATATTGTTCAGAATAGACGTCAGTGGCGATTCTTGTTTAACTTTCTTTTATTTTCCTCATAAAAAATGATTGTAACTTTTTTTAGTTGAAAGGGTTCTTTCTGGTCATAATTTTTTTTAACTGGACTGTTTCTATTATTATTATTATTATTATTATTATTATTATTATTATTATTATTATTATTATTATTATTATAATTTCAATCTCGTGCACTTTCTTTTCGTTGTTGTCCTTCTTTTATTATACGCGACTTTCATTCTCTAACTCTTCACAACCTCATTGTTATTGTGTGGAGCATTTGTCATTGGTGCCCCTCCCTGTACCAATGTTTATGTTTTCAAATAAATAAATATATATGATAAATATTATTTTGTCGATACCTATATTTTTCTATTTTTAGGGTGGAGCACACATAAAAAAGTGTAATGTTGCCCGTCTTGGAAATCGACCTAAATCAGATGATTATAGTTTAGATGGAGAATGGACAGAGTCAGGTTCAAGGGATGAAGAGTTTGAAATCGGTACTGAAGAAATCGATGAGGACGACGATATTGATGAGGGTGATGAAGAATATGAAGAGGATGATGACGTTGATGGAGATTTATGCGATTTTGATGAACTCAAGGATCTGGAAGATGAAATGGACAATGAAGCGTTAGACATTGAAGAAGAAGATCTGTCAGCTACACTGAATCCCGCTGCTCATCAATTAACTGAAAGAGTGTCGGAGATAAAAATGGCTGAAAGCTCTACTGATTCAGATATACTAAAAACTCAAAAAGATAATGCCGAAAATGTTAGTGTAGATGAAAGTGTTTCTGGTGAACTTTCTGCAGTTGACTATAATGATAACCAAACTGTGTCATCTAGATCTTGTCCACCAGTTAATTCTAATTCACAAGATAACTATCGCTTAACTTCAGTAAGTGTCAGTCAATTCAATCCGAAATCACAAAATCTGGTTAATTCTTTGGATCCTTCTGTTAATACTGTATCAGCTGAGGCAGCTCGTGTTGCAAGTGTTGTTCATTCACCAAATAAAGAACTCAGTCCTCATATTGATTTGTTGTCTGCTCAGTCGCCCCAGGAACAATCAACGGAATTATCTGTGACAACTAGCTTGGTGGGGCAAAATACTAATTCTGTTACACAAGCTACAACACCAGCGGGTAAGTTTTTAAATTAATGATAGCACTTAATAGATCATAGAATGATTGTTTTATAATTTCTTTAGATCTAATAGTTTTTAATATTACTTTTGTTGGATTGGTCGATTGTGATTAGCATTTATTCAGTAAGATACAATCTTCAATGACACTTCATTTTCCCCCTTGATATCTAATTCTCTGCATTTGTAAGTCCATTTGTTGGTTGATCCATCAATAGATCTGATAAATTTCCAATTAGTACTATTATTCATCAAATATTCATCTCTCGGTCAAACACATTTGTATAAAGTAATTTTGATGAAAGTACTGAGTTGTTCGAATTTCGGACTCATCGGTTGAATATTTCTGCATTTATAGATTCGTATATATGAATATAATGTAACTGAATTTGGTTTTATTCAGATCCCTTGTGCTTTGCCTGGAGTCACACTTTATGTTGAGTAAGCTGGTGGTTGTACGTGACTGTCTTATCATGAAACCAAATGGCTGAAATGCAAGCTTTTCAAGTTATCAAGCCATCATTTAGTGAAAAACTGTAATGTACAACTATATATACTATCCATTTACTATTTTTCATTACAAATTCAGCATTTTAAATATGCAATCTCTCTTAGCTTTTGTAAAGAACTGCAATAATTCATAAGTTCAATATCGATGTATTGTAGATTGCCACTATATTGATGACCCTAAATTTTGAACTGTAATATTCCCCTTTTAGATCATTAACGATAAGATTTAAACCGAAAACTCTATTTCTGTGTTTTGGACGGTTATGTTGTACCTATTATTTTTCTGAAGATATGTTCTACATAAATGCGTATAGTTAATATCAGTATATCATGTCTGCTCAATTTTGAATGAATTATGTATCTAGTAATTGGCTAATCATCTCCATAACTTGGATTCTTATTTAAATCAATGTTGCGGTCAGTGTCCATGAAATGCAATTCATTTGCTAGTTATAAATGATTGTGGGGATTAAATTCTTTTTACTTACCTTATCATTACCAGGTTTAAATGAAGCCGCGGATCTTATGTTTATGGATGATTACTTATTTGGATTTGGCGATTTGGCTTCTACAGATGAAACTGACTTAAACGATATAACCCCACAACAAGTATCTGCAGATCATGTGACAGATCGATTACAAGCTCCAAGTCCTTTACCAGTAGGTCATTCAAAGAATCAATTGAAACAACCGGTATCAAGCGAAAGTCCAGGGCATGTGTCTTTCATATATACTCAAAACAATCAAAATATACAGTCGTCTGAAAGATTCGTAATTTCTAACAAAATTGTCTACCAGTCGCAGGTTTCGGAGCCTTTGAGAATGGAAGAGACTAATAACTCAGAGGGTATGTGTTTGAAGCAGTTCGTCGCACAACAAGATTTAATAAGTTCGCCTTTCGACAATCCAAGTCAACAAACTCATCTTGGCTCTGCTAACAAACCTCATTATCCAAAGTCACCATATATAGGTCATTCATCCACAACTTATCTCCAGATTGTTGAAGAGCAGCATCCTCGCAATATGCAACGTACTGTGCATCCGGAATCGCAACAATCTCATCTAGTTATTCAGGATCAACAGGTGGGTTAGCCTGTTTTATTCTTCGAAACACTAGAGAGCTTTTAAGATCAATTTTTAATGAGTGTCCCTTTAAAATATTTACCGGATTATTCACTTATCTTTTGGTTTATCATTTTTTCTGTATGAGTAGGGCCGTAAAACTGGACCACAATCAGTCCATGATTCTACCGAAGGGTCCTTGAATCAGCTAGTCGATACTATCGATGTATGTCCTCCGAACAATACAATCTTAAATGCTTATGATATGCCGCCTCGTGATACTAGTGGTAATGATCTTGGATCCTCGCAAAATGTACCTGGACCTCATCCACGACATTGTGTAAACACGCTTACGGGTAATCTACCTGAGTTGTCAGTTAGTGATATTGAAACGCAACTTGGACCTTCAACTGGTTTTGAACTTAGTGAACCCAATTTGGCTGACGACAGTCCAAAATCAATTATACCAAATGCTGTATTTAGCAATGAGTTGAGTACTACACCTCCACCTTCCGAAATATCTATTCAACGCATGGCACAACAACGGCAAAGTGTAGTTCATCCTAATCCTGATTCAGTTCGTCAGTCCTATTCTCAGCGTCCTGTAGATCAGTGCAGGGAATATCAACCAAGCAACCAGTCAATCAATGTTCAACAACATCAGATTCCTCGCTCTTCTCTTGTGACGGTTCCGATTCCTCAAAGTCAGGTTCGACCTATGCAACAACAGCATATAGATCCTCAAAGTGAGTCGTTTGTTTTACTTTCTTCATATTCATTGTGCATTGTTGTAGTAGATCTTGGGGTATATATAGTTATTTGAACTATGTCATTTGTAATTTAGTTACGGTGATCAGCAAACATAAGTTATATTGCAGACATTCGTCATTTTATTTTTTAGGTGGTCGAGTACAGATAAGGAGTTCACAACCTTCATACTTTTATGCTCATGTTGTTCCTGTTCCTGGACGTGTTTTAACTCAACCTCAAAAGCAACATCAGCAACTTCAACGTCAGTCCAGTTCTCCTATTGTTTTGCAAAGTCCAGTTCCACAATCACCACAACAACATCTTTCAGTGGTTAGTAGTCATGGAAAATTCATTTCACAACCTCTTCAACCCAAATCTCCTAACCCAATGACCCCTCCACCCCCACCACCATATCCTTCTCAAGTAATAAGACCTGGTATGTGGCCACAACAACAACAGCAATCTCATTCTCGTTTAATTTCATCTAATCAAGGAGCTATTATGCTTTCTGCAACTGGACAGTGTCTAGTTCCTCAAGGTTCGAATTCAGCACAGTTACTTATGTCCTCTCCACAGTCAAATGTACCTATGGATACGCAGCATCTTATTCCAGTTTGTTGTCAGCAGAGCACTCAAATTGAATATATACAACGTCCATGTGTATCTCATCCTATTCATAGCTCAAATGGACCTCAACGAACTCCATCAACACAGCAAATGATTGTACATGGTCAGGGTGGATTGCACAACCAACCTGTACATGTTTATCAAACTGATCATATCACTTCACCTAACTCTCGTCAGTTTACAGGTCATCCTAACTCTCTGTCTCCTGGAGTTCTTCGTTTTAACAGTGGTTCTGAGGAGGTGATTTTGAGATGTGCCACTGAGCTTCAAAATTCTAATAATGTAATTAGTCCTAGTAAGTTATACCATTTGTTTATAACAACATTTTAGATACACAACATTCGTTAAATTTAACTTTAATAATAAATGAACCATTCATATTTTTAAAATAGTGGGATAATATGTAATTTTGGTAATTTAAAACTAGTCGGCATTGGATAAAAGTAGTTGAGAAAATAAAGATTTTTTTACCATGTGTCGGTTATTTACAATTTTGACTTGCTTACATACTAAAAATGTGAGTTAGATTTAATAGTATAGGACTGAATCTTTAGCTAGTTTGGGTAAATATTATTGTTTTTCACATAGTCAGTGCTCTACTTTCAGTTAAGAATTCCAACCGATCAAGGTTAACCTGTTTTTGTACACGTGTGTGTGTGGATACGTTTCACAATTTCTAATATACACATTACTTTTCAGGACTAATTTTATGATACAGCGAAAACTAGATTGAATATAAATCATGAGGGATATATATATATAATAGTGTTTGAAAAATATTTCATACCAGTGATGGAAGTATAAATTTTAATTTTCAAGTTGCTAAGTGGCTCACAATACATATATCTCATTTCCTACTCCTTACGTTACTTGTGTAGTGATATTTGATACAGTTACTACATACCTTGAATAAAATTTTCCACTATCATCATCTCCATTACTTGTTTATTGATTTGATTTACACGAGAAAGTTGAAGTTTAGGAGTTACACGTTGTCATGAATCGTTAGTCGGGGTGAACGGAACACAGCATGCGTTTGAATGATTAATGCTTTTCTATAAAATAGAGGCTTTAGTTATTTCTATTTGTTGTTTTTATAGATGATCGTATATACTATTTTCTTTCCTCATACGTTTTATTCATGTAGACGATTCAATGTTTTGCGCTGTTTGACATTACACCGTTTAATTCTTTTTAAGTATTTAATCCTTATTTTTTCATTTCAGATCCTATGAGATCATCAAATATGGAAGGGAATACCCATCATGTTGTTTTGAATCGACCAAGTCAACAAAATATTTTACCTTGTACAGCATCAAACAATACACAATTGTGTATGACCAATTCAAATTCGAACGTTTCCAACTCAGCTAGTAGACGTATTAATTACCATAAATGGGAGGAAGATGAACGTCTAGGTGGTCAGTCAACAATCGCTCCAGTGTTGCATGCAAATATATCACATCCTACACTGCGTGGCCAGTATCCTGAATTCACTGTTCGTGCTAAAGAAATTAGCAAGCTTTGGCGTAGACTTTCTAGTGAAGAACGTGGAACTTGGGTGGTGAGTAGTGTATTGATTTTAGGTAGTGTTCTAGTTCATGTTTATCTTCATTTCGTTATCATCTTTTCACTCACCAGTGTATCATCACATCAACTTTGTTTGTTCGCTTTAATTCCAGATACAAGCTCGTAACAACCGAACTACACTGCGTTCAAATCAAACGAATATACCCACAACTATGGGTTCAGTAGGGATCGCTAACACGATGCCACCTACACAGCCATACTGCCAACCTAGTACATTAGCCAATCAAACAATACCCTTACAATCTGGTTCCGAGTTATCGTATCCTATAGAATCTCCTACAGCCTATACGCGTCCGCAAAATCGTACACCTCATCATATTCAGTCGGAACAACAAATGAATACGAACTCGCCTCAACAGACAAAAGAGCTACATAGATCGTTAACTCCTGAAATTCCAAACAATAGTTATGTCCAGGACCGTATTCTGTCGTCGCATATGACTTCGAGTAGTAATAGTAGTGGTGATTCTGTTAATGCTCACCATCAGGCAATAAACAAAGTAACTTGTTTGTTTACAACAATATTCTTTTATTCATATATCATTTACAAATATAAAACATGTCATCATTTGTGCAAATTTTGTCGTATTTGCATCAATTGAGGAATTATTTTGAGGGAGCAGTCGAAAATTTGATAGAATGTGATGTATTTAGAATATCATGGAGGAAATTCATCCTTCTGTGAAGAAATGATTTGTTTTGACTTGTTTTTCTTAATCGTTTAATCTTTTAATTCTTGACTGGTATTTTCCCTTGTTAAAATATCCAGGAGTAGAAATTAATCAAAATTTGTAATTTTTTATTCCATTGATAACGTTAAGTTCAGGTAGTGAATAGGGCTAATAATTTTTCTAAGGATTCGTCAACCAACTTGAATATTTTAATATCATTATTGTACATAAAATGCTTGTTACAACAAGACACCAATATGATTTATACAACGGGAAATCATGTTATCAATTAATAAATTTTAATAGAACAAAGTATCCATATTTATGATACAAAGTCGTTTGCATTGGTGAACTGTAAGCAGGGTTTTTTAGTTACATCAACGTTGATATTGTTTCCAGATACTACTTAAAACAGAATTTACGTATCTTTCACTCAACTTTCCATCGTGCCAAATAGTTTAATATTTTATTTAGCACCATGAGTCAATTGATTGAATCCTTTTCTTTAATTGTGTTATTCGATGTTTGCTCAAAGCTAACTTATCTTTTATTCCTAGCCTCCTTCAAATCAGGGTTTAACGTTCCCTAATACCGAGCTAAACACATCTGGTAACATTCTACCTCAACAACATCAGCAAATGATTGGACTAACAACACCATCACCAGGTTCTTCTTATATGGTTTCACCTGTGAATTCCAGACCACCATCTCGTCACCAAGCCTCATTACCACCACCTCCACCTATTTGGCCTCCTTCTGGAAATATGAATTCATTGAGCACAGGATCTGTAAGTGTAAATTCTCCTGCTAATTTGAAACAACCAACACCACCACCTTCTGTGTGTTCGTCCATGTCTCCTGCGCCTATAAGATCACCTGCTTCAATACACGCTCCCACCCCAAATTCTTTTCATATTCCTCATTCATATCCTCCACATGGTACAAGTTCATTAACTAGTCCAGCACAATCACCTGTCCCTCCACAGTCTCCATCCAATATAAATCAGCTAATGAGGAGCAGCACCGCTGGAACAGCGACACCAATGCCTTCGTCACATCCTTCTCCTGTCCCACAATCTCATCATACAATTTTACCAAGTGGCCATCATCTTACTTCACAGGTGGTTAGCTAATTTTTTTTAAATTGTCTGTCTCTTCTGAGTACCCCTTTTAAGTACTTTTTATGTACTGTTTTGTCTCAGAATCTTAGTCACAATCTTATAGTAGTAGTAGTAGAATAGAATTATTAATTTAATAGTTTAATCACTCATCTTCTAGACATGTTGCAGTCTCGAAATTTTCTTTACTTTCGTCAGTTTTAATTCAGGTATGTCAGGGAAGTCCTACTCACTATATTCTGACGGCAGGAGAATTGTTTTCCGAATTGAGAAGATGAAAAGCAAATATCCGTCTCCTTAACCGGGTCGGTGGACGCAGAGGGGCCACGTAAGTGAGTTGGAAAACCCTGATTCCAAACCAATGGTGCACATAGGCTCCAGGATCCTGAGGGAACAAATGACGGTCACCGGCTACCATGAGATTGCACCTTCTTACGTTTCTCCACTCCCTTGTGGATTAGACCTTCAGGTCAAAGAATCGGGATGTGGAACCCTAAGAAAACCATCTGTTTCGGTTTGTGCACCAGGGAAGTATCACAACCCTCACACAAATCAATGATAACTACTGGCGCATATGTATTTGGTGCCTCTTTGTACGAATGTGTATATGTTCAAATAAAATAAATTTCGAATAGTTATACTCATATCAATAGCTGAACAAGCTAATTTATGATTGTTGGTTGAGTTGTAGTCGTTAGTTCAGCTCCAACCGTTTTTCAACGTTGAACCATATTATCATCCAAATATTGTGCTGTTATTGAACAGTGGTTTTGAGTGGGATTCAGCCATATTTTATTTGTGTTTTTGTAGCCATGTGGTTTCCCTGATAAATTAAGGCCTAGTAGTTAATTAGCTCATGTATCATTGTTACTTCTAGTTTGTGTGTCTGATTGTCGGTTTTATTTATAGCACATGGTTTTTCAAATATTTCAGATAACATTTTACAACTTTTCATCTAATTACAGAGTTTACTTCCCTCCGAAAGTTCAGTTAATCGACAGCAAAACCATTCTTTTGCTGCTTCGCATCCTGCTACTCCTGGTACGCCGAATAGTCAGTTATGTGGTCCTGGGAATACGTTTTCAGCGCCTGCCACTCCTGGGGCTGGAGCGTCTCCGGGTAATGTTGGTGTGCTTTCTTATTCTACCCCGACAAATCCAGGGAATGTTTTCATTGTGGGTAGTTCAGCAATGCATGTCAGTAGGATGACATCAGAAGGTGATATATCCCAGTCAATTTATTCAGTAAATACACTTCCACATTCTTCATCTAATGAACATGTCTCATCGTCTTTATCAGTTACTGTTGAGCAAGGACCGTCTGTTGGCAATTATACTGGCTCTCAACAGCAGACTCATACACAACAAGGTAACTATTCTAATACCGAGTTGGAACGTCAACGTCTTAAGGAAATTCTAGCTAAACAAGTTCATCAACGTCAAGTTCAACATCAACATCATCAACAGCTCTTGCAACAACAGCAACTTCATCTTGCTCAACAGGAACAGGAACATATAATGTCGCGTCATCCTCTTTCTCAGTCCACTAGCGGACAGCAAGCTAGTTCCTGCTCAGGACTTGTTTACACGTCTATGAACCAATCTAGCAGTAACCTTGTCCACCAACAACAGAATGAGTCTCACTGTCAGCCATATGCTAACTATATTAATACTCCAATGTGGCAGCAACATGCTTCGATGCACGATCCCTACCATTCAGTATCATCGCAAAATCAAGTTCATCAGCAGCAGCAGCAGTCAATGAGGCACGCTTATTTTTCACAACAGGTTTCTGCTCAGCATCCGGCAATGTTTTATCAACAGTCGCAAACAAGACCAGATCCAGTCTCACCTAGTGGGTCGAGGATCCTGACATCAGTCACTTCTGGTATTCCTTCAATGAGTCCGCATGCTCCTGGTCAGTTTATTTCCACTGCTAACCCTCCCAACCAAGGGGATTATACCGGTGCTCAGAGCACTTCTTTACCTAAAGCCACACGACTAACTTATCCAGAAATGTCAGAATTAGTTCACCAACCTCAAATGGCTCCTGATTCTTTGCCTAGCAGTTATGGGATAAATAACCAGGCTATGACGTCTACAAGTCGTATCAGTCAACATATGGTACACTCTAACACCATGCAAGTTTATCATAACAACGTTTCTCAACGTAGTGATCACGTACGTTTTTAAATTAATATATAAAAGGGGTTTTTACTCAGGATTCCTATTTATCTCTCAAAAACATTTTGAAGCTCTGGATTCTTATACTAAGTCAATCAGTCAGTTACAACGTAGGACCAGGTACATATATGCATCGGTCCAAATTGCCACACCTCATTAGCACAACACGAACACCAAATTCATAGAAGTAGTTATTTCAATGGTAGTAATTTATAAAAGAATTATTGCATATAAGGATATAATACAGGAAGAAAGAACTAGTTCGTAGAAAGAAAGGTACAAAGTAAATTTAATCTCACAGTTTAGGGGAGGACAAAGAGTCTATACACTGACGCCATTGTGATCGATTCTAAGCCATGTCACCCAGAGTCTCCAACCATTAGTTACCAGTCACGTGGACCCCAACCAAGTAGTTTGCATCTACCCACATGGCTCAGACCAGAAGTTGGTGACTTTATGGATCGATACCACGTTTTGGTTTGGCCACCACTGACTTCCCTCCATCCGTCCCCAACACTAGTCAGCATTGCGCGCTGTGGTAGTCGGTGGTTGGGAATGCGTAGTATGTACCAGGGCATTTGGGTGTGCTCAAATGCGCTCCTACGGCCGAGGGTGGGGAAAGTCCGCTCTCCCTCTCGAAATGCTCTCACATGGTCACGCGTATATAGCCTCTGACAGGGAAGTCCTACTCACTGCCTTCTCGTGGCGGGGGTGTTGTTTACGAAAATGAGAGGACGAAAAGCGAATGTCCGGCGCTTTGACCGGATCCCAAACCAATGGTGCACATGGGCTCCAGTATCCTGAGGGGAAAAATGGCGTATAAACCAATCGTTGGTCACCGGCAACCATGGGACTGCATCTCCTTACGATGCCCCACTGCCTTGTGGGTCAGACGTTCAGGTCGAAGGCTATGGGTGTGACCCCCTAAGAAAACCACCTGCTTCGGTTTGGGCACCCGGGCAGTATCACAGCCGTCACACAAATCAATTGAGATTCGTGTGGCGCATATGTATTTGGTGCCTCCTTGTGCCAATACCTATGTGTCAAAATAAATAAAAAAAAACAAATAATGCGTAGTATGTGGACTAACTATTTCAGTCGATGTAGATTTAGAACCTCATCAACTTATTTACCATCATTCCTTAATATCCTCCGACTAACCTCACTATTACTTACACGGTGATGCCGGAACATGCTAGCAATGTTTCTAAGACCTCTGTGATCAAACGCTAGTAAGTTACGTGTATTTTCTACCATTAATGGTCACATTTCACAGTATAACAGAAGGAACTGCCGCGCAGTTTGATAGACGGATATCTCACCTTTGCCGTAGGTGGCGTTGGTTTACAAAAGCCGAACGAGCTTTTTTGAATCCGTGCTGGGATTTCGTCATGCACGAACCCATTAGTGTTGATCAGATTTCCAAGATGGTATTAAATTCAGTTCCCAGATTTTAGCTATAATATTAGTCAACCTAATCGCTGAAATTGGACCACTATACGTAAAGACCTCTGGAACCAATTCATCTTGACCAGGTGCCCTTTCTGGTTTCATATTAGCTATAGCTACTTAATTTTCCACTCATGGTGTTTAGGAGTAGTGAATAGTTCTACAGTAGCTGAAGGCCAGCTGAACTGCTCCCTAAAGTGTTCTGCTCTTCGTTCCAAACATCTGGGCTGAGAGCAAATAAGTGTCGTCTTTTTCTAAGATCGTTTCACTTACATTTGACCTCTTAATTCCAGTTTATTTTATTGGTCTGAAAAGCTGTCTGGTGTTACCTATAGCCACTGCCTTTTCCATCTCTTTCTTTCGTTGCTCACCACTGCTCACGGTCGTTCCGTGGACTTTTAGTTAACCTAGATCTGATTCGTTTTCGCTCTTCATTGTGTTCAGAGCCTGATGGTATGACTTTACAAGAATCCATCAGTGCAAAAGATGTAGCAGAAATCCGATGGTTTTTCATGACCCTTTAGTTCAAATCACAAATAGATGTCACTGCTGTTTCCACAGCTGCTTGTATATCTTTCCAAGCAACATCTGGGTCAGCCTCGTTTTCAGAACTACCTAAATGTGACCTCAGTTGTTCTTGGAACCTACGTTTGGTTTTCTCGTTACTCAGTTCAGTTCTAATAGGTCTTTTTAATGTGGCTTTTCTGCGTCCAGTGAGGCTCAAGTAAATGTGTGTTCGTACTAGAGCCTAAACATGTACTCCAGAAAGATCGACAGTCTTCTATCGAGCCTCTCTAACACTGAGTGACGGCAATATGGTCTATTTGAGTTCATCGTTGGTTTGGTGCAGAGGGTCTCCATGTTAGACGACGTCATTCCTTATGCTTAAAATTAGTGCTTGCAAAATAGACGATCACCAGTATCTGTTCGCTGGGCCGGAATACCAAGATTCCCACCTAAATATCTTTCTGTTTGGTCTAAGCTACATACCTGGGCATTAAAGTCACCTGGTACGAGTACTACATCTGAGTATTTAGCTTTATGAAGAAGTTCGGAGAGCTTTTTGTAAAAGCCATTTTTCACTTCACCGGGCTGCAGTGAGTCTGAGCGTAGGCAGAAACGACGAAAAGGCGACGACGTGTGTTTCTATCCTGAGTTCTTACGGAGCCGTTTAGACGAACAGCACATAGGCGACTGTTAACGGGAATTCATTCTAATAGTGCTTGTTCTGCTCTCATACTTAGTGCTATGCCTACACCTGCCAGTCCACGAGAACTAGCCATCCAGTCGCCAGACATACGGAGTGTGTATCTTGTCGGCTCCGTTTTGGCGAGGTGAGGTCAAGTGAATGACCACACTAGGATCCTGTTTGCGGGTTTCAGAGGCACAGTATACACCAATTGGATGAGATTCTAGGGTTTTAGCCAAGGATGCCTGCTGGCCTGTTTGACATCCGGTGAGTACCTTCAAGGCTCCAATGTGTAGTTTAGAGCGAGGTTTCAGTAGACCTGTGACAGTGTTTTGCGCTCCAGAATCGTTGGCGCGGGTGTCACTTGAGGAGGTAGTCAAAAGAGAAAGTTTAGAGTTGAAAGTCGATGTGGGAGGAATAATAGGAATTGAAGAAGGAGGTTGATTATCAGTGCAGTAATCGTGAGTGCTGTCAGAGGTATCAGGGCGGTTATCACTTCCCGGTTGCCCACACCGTGGGAGGCTTCATCTGGAAGTGCCTGAAAAGAAAATTGGGTTAGAGGTGGTCTTAATGACCTGAGTTCCCAAGTGACAACTGTTTTAGGCCGATCACACGACGTTTTCGCGAGTAGTTTTCGTGTTAGCTCCGTACTTATTGAAACCTTACCGCCGTAGACGGAAATCCATGGGATAAGGCGAGTTGTGCATTTCTAGGGTTGACCGTTTCTAACCCCACCCTTCCTTGTGGGAAAGCAACATCGCTGTTGTGCTGGTTGTCTGAAGTAAACACCGTCACACATCTGCACAGTCAACGGTACGATTTCGCTCTCGGACCTTAGGTTTGCTGCTTTTAGTCTTACCGCTCTTCAACCGACCTGCCTGGCATGGTAGGAACTTAAGGATCGATTGTTCCAGCCAATGTACCTCGATCGGTTCATCACGATATGCAACGGTCGGGATTCTTATACTAAATTTAGGTATTGTCTGTTGACTAACTTGATCACCACATTATTCTTTTTATGTATATAAAGATCCTTCGATATCTTTCACAATAATCCTTTGAATATCTATGTATTATACATGATCAATTTCAAATAAATTTATATCAAGGGACTGTAAAATATATATTACGAAGCACTTAGTTGTCCACTCTTCTCATTATTCAAGTTATAATTCATTCAAAATTGAATAATCATAAGTTTATGTTTTACATTATTCCTCATACGAAGTCATTACTGTGTTCTATCTGCATTGTTTTTTACTGTCATATTGTGGCTTTAGTTACTTTCACCACGAATTAGGTGAGTAAATTATCATGTAAACATTCCTAAAGGATCGATTCAGCACAAAACTATGTATAATTGACTTCAAAATCAAATAATAATGATGATAACATATTTTTGTGTATTCTAATTCCAGTAATGTTTTGCTTGATAGATGGAACTTATTTATTATTCACTTCCAGCCGTCATCAATGAATCCGTACCATCAAATGGACGTTGTCACTCCATCTTCATTGACTTCAATAGATAATCAATTAATTTCTGACATGCCTCGGGCGCCATCTGTAGCGGCTGGTTTAGAAGAAGTAGGTTTTGAACCACCTATCATTGTTAGTCGTCTTGCCGCCAAAGAAAAACGATGTGCACCAGTTATTAATGTCAATCTACTTAGTGGTTCAGCTTACCAAACTGAACATGCGGTTGATCAACAACGTTTGAGTTTTGATAATACTGATGGATCAGCTGTTACATCTGTAACGGGTGATGGTGATGTGGCAAATTTTTCCTACAGAACAACTTCTGAAGGTAGGTAGAGATTTTATTGATGTTATTCTATGCTAAAAAATAATTGTATTATGTTAAGCCTCCCCCTCCCAGCTGTTATTAATTATTTTCAAAAGTGTAACAATTACAATGCAACAAAATTTAAGAATTTACAACTGCAATAGTTTTTTCCCGTCATCATTATGCAAAATAACAAGGTGTACTTGTCATTTTGACCGAATAACAGTAGTTTTTTGCTTTAAAAATTTATATCGGTTTAGATAATTGGAGAATGATTTCAGCTTTGAACAATGAGTAGAAAATTTACTGATCAAAATGAACTGTACTCAGTTCTTGAATGCTTCATTCATTTGATACATCTGTTGTGATAATCATTCGAGTTATTTTGTTCGATTCGATTTCTATCTGATTATAATGACAGTTATATCATCAAAGCTACCATCATCAAATAGCTTATAGAAGTTATTAGGATATCTATAAAAAGCCAAAATAAATTGTAATCCAGTGATTCAGTCATAATCATTGTGAGATCTTTTATTAGAAGTATAAAACGTGGTGGAAACCATTAAATTTATAGTTTGGTAACAAAAAATTGTGTTGCGTCTGATATAGTTTAGCATATCACTATTTCTGCATGAGCGTTATCAATGTGGATAACATGCGATCATAAATCACTCAAGAAGTCACTAGGAGCAGGTCAAATACCTTTAAGTATTTAAAAATAGTCTTTTATTAGAGATATTGCCATTACTTACCTTTATGCCATTTGTGTATCTAACTGTAATTGAATGATTCTAACTCTATTTGTGTTGAATTAATTAGGCTGCACTATTGTACAAATATATCCTACTACATGAATGTGAAAAATCATGTAAATTAATCTGTCTCTGATGATATATACAAGTAACTGATAATCGTGTTATTATCCTAGTGTATTAATGTATCTCTCAATATAACACTGACAGTCATTATCTGGTTCAGTTAATTTGTTTAGTTAGGATTGAAATACATACAAATAATACGTTAAGTAATTTTTAATTATTAATTTACATCATAAGTGTGTTTATTGTACATTTTTGTCTTCTGTTTTGATTCACTTATTAGTTTGTTTTATCGCATTCATTCATACTAAATTGAATTTATTCTAGATAAACAAATTCACTTGTCTAGTAAATATTTTGTAAGTAGTATCTCGTGTAATAAACACTTTAACTTTCGTGGTTTATTAATTTTCTTTTAGTTTGGTTTTTCTTCGCAATATTTTGAAATATGTTTGTGTGCGTTCATGTGTGTGTGTATGAGAGAGCTTATTGGTGTTTTTTTAATCAGTATTTTATGCTTATGCTGAGTAGTAGTTAACTTGTTAGAATCTTTTAACTTGTTCGTCTTATTCATTTGCAAATTAGCTTAAGGATTTATTTATCTCTTACCGGTATATATCTATACATTATTTAATTCTTTACTTTTTCCAATTAGATGTAAGCAGGCAACAACGTGATTGACAAGCTAATAAATAAAAAGCTATATAACTTATCACCGGCATCAGTAAACGATATGTAAGTACGAATTCCTTTTAAATAACAATTAATCTATGTTATTGTATACTGTTATATTTGTATAGAATGCTCAATAATAAGTTATTTGTTTATTTATTTCAGTCTTTTTTTGTTAAGCATATTCAGTCCTTTATAAAACTACTCGATCAAGGTTAGACATTGAAAAAACAGGATAATCAATATTCTACTTAATCTTATACCCTGTACACAAGTAAATAGTATGTTCTCTAGTATAAACATCAACCAGTTTTAGGTAATGTTATGCATCATATCAACTATGCTGTCATTAAAGCTCTGCTGTTAGCTGTTCAATACATGTATTTCACTATTAATAATGAAGTATTTTGAACTAAATGATTCACCATTCAGTGGTTTATACTGTATAGATTAAATGAATTAATTTTATTCATTTACTATTTATATTTCTGAGCAGTTACTACTAAGCTCCTGTTCTAATAGATTGAGCTACAGCTTCTCAATGAACAATGGGCTAGAGAGTTATTAGAGGAGTAGTATTTATTCTGATATATATATATATATATATATATATATATATATATATATATATATCGGTAGTGTATCCTGGAACTGTAGTGTAGTTAACATTTGCCAAAAAGCAACATCAAAGTCTAAGTATTACTTTTATGTCATTATAATTATAGTATTGGTCAAATAGTTGATTTATGACACTAGCTTGTATTTAAATTGAGATAATTTCGTACACATTAGTTTATTTATTCTTTCGAACACATAAATATTGGTACAAGAGGGCACCAAATATATATGCGCTACACAAAACAATGTGAATGTGGAGAGAAAAAAAAGTGAGGAGCGTAAAAAAGAAAGGACAATAACGGACAGATTAGTGTAAGGCAGTGTCATAATAATAATAGGGGAAAAAGAAAGGTTCAACCAGAAGAAATCCTTTGGTTAAGAAAGAGGCAACCACTTTTTATGAAGAAAGTAAAAGAAGGTTACAGCAGGATCGCCACTGGCTTATATTCTGAGTCCATTGATCTCATCACTCACGCCACAACTAGCACTTATGCAGCTACCTAGATACACGAACGTCTCGACTACTTCTATCTGCTCACCATGCAGGATGACAACAGGATTAGAATCCTGCCAGTTTGGTAGAAGTACTTTGCACTTCAAAGATGCAAAACACATACCGTACCTACGGACACTGACTGTCAACTGATTAAGTGAGGATTGCATGGCTTGGGTAACATCGCACAGTAAGACTATATCATACGCATACTCAAGGTCAAGAAGTCTTTCTCCAGGCAACAGATCGACACCACTATTACTTACATCCATCAGAGCTGTCTCCAGAACGTCATCGATAGCAAAGTTGAAGAGGAATGGTGAGATTGAGCAACCCTGTCTAACCCTACTGCTTGAATGGAACAATGGAGAGAGGTGGTTGTATGCCCTAACTCTGCATGAGGTGTTTGTATATAGGGCTTTTAGGATGTTAATAAACTTCTCAGACACACCTTTCTTCAATAGACACTCCCAGAGAACAGTCCTATCCAACTAATCGAAGGCAGCCCTAATGTCAAGAAAAACTACAATTGTTGGCTTTTGATAAATATGACGATGTTCTAACATTTGACGGTCTGTGAAGATATGATCAATACATCCTCGACCAGAACGAAACCCATCCTTCTTCTCGCGTGTCAATCTTTCTCGGGTTTTGAACATCCTATGAAGTATGACAGAAACCGATAGTTTGGACGCGATCGAAAGTAGACTTATCCCCCGATAGTTGTTACGGAAACGACGTGAGCCCTTTTTAAAGATCGGGACAACTATCGACTCATTCCATGACGTTGGTACACTCTGTAGTTCCCAGACTTTTGTAAACAACGTCGTCAGTTCCTTAGCCAGAAAGTCACCACCATCCTCAAAAAGAGCTGGAGGTAAGTCGTATGGGCCTGGTAATTTGTAGCGCTTCAAGAGTTGGAGTTCTCTGCGGACTTCCGCCTCATTTGGTGGATCAGTCGTCACCGGCCATGGAGGGCAGGACAGTCTGACCGATGTTGTCGGAGCAGCAGGCCAATTGAACTGCCCTTCGAAAAATTCTGCCTATCGTCCAAGACGTCGATCGATGTTAGTTATTGACATCCCGTCATCCTCGCAGACTGTTTCTCTCACGCCAGACTGCTTGCTGCTAGTGGCTCTGATGAGTTGGAAGAGCTTCCGGTAATTACCAGATGCAGCTGCTGCTTCCAGCCCACTAACACGCTCCGACTACCAGACTTCTTGGTCCTTACGCAAGCTTTGTCCAATTTCATTACATGACAGTCGTCGTTTGTGGTCAAACTCGCGGTCACCCGGAGTAAACCGACGGGCTCCAACGAGTTGTAAAAAGCCTGAAAAGCACAGTGCTTATAAGCAGGATGTTTTTTGAAGCCACAAGTGACTTTACTCGCCATTTCGATGGCGTTGTGAAGTTGCAACCAATGCTCATCTATACTTTTCGGTGGAATGGTAGCTAGCCTAGAAGCTAGCTCGGTTCGGTACTTACTAGCAACAGAAGTTGCAACCAACTTGCTGACATCAATCCTTTGGTGACGGTCGCTTCATTGGCCGCTGAGAAGTAAGGTAAGATTGGCTCAGACCAGGGCACGATCAGAGTCCAGACGGGTACTCCAAAAAGAGCGGCAGTCTTGTACGCAACCACGTCAGCGGTAGCTGATCGCGATGTGATCAATCTGAGTCCGTGCTTGAGATTCAGATGGAGGACGCCAGTTGGTACATTGGCGATGACTGTGCCGGAAGTTAGTGCTAGCCAGAAACAGGTTGTGGTCTGTGCACAGTTGCATAGACGATGACGAAAAAACATCGTTTTTCACGCCGATTTCTCCTCACTTTGATGTACTTTTCTAATCTAACAGCAGATAACAGACTGTTAATGGGGTCCAATCGATTAGTGCTGCCTCAGCTCTAGCGCTTAGTGCGACACTAACGCCAGCAAGACCAGACGAAGATGCCATAGGGTCCCCGGATAAACGCACGTAAAACAAGCTCTTTGGAGCGACAGATGGAGAGCGAATTTGTAGTATGTTACTAGTCTTGAATACGGATCTCTGATAGACGATATACATCGATATTAAGACTTTCCAAAGACATAATTAGCCCTATCTGTTGTCCGACCTGCATAAGTTTGCGAACGTTAAAAGAAGCCAGTTTGAATGGTGCACGTGGTTTCAGAAAAACTGCTCCAGTATTCGTATTTGGTGGTAGCGTACAATGTTCAACCAAGCAGTGACTCGAGAACATTTGGATAGAACCGAATTTCCACCATAGGCGAGCTGCTGTATAAGTCGAAAAATAAGGATATGTAAAGTGGGAATAAAAGAGAGTGAATAAATGACGTAGTAAATAATAATAATAATAATAATAATAATAATAATAATAATAATAATAATAATAATAGAGTTGTCTGACTGCAAATCGAAGCGAGAATAGAGTTTTCAGTAAATATCATCATTTTCAGTTTAATCGTGCGTGGGTTGTGATACTGCCCGGGTGCCCACACTGAAGCAGGTTGTTTCCTTAGGGGACCACATCCCGAACCTTTGATCTAAAGGTCTGACCTACAAGGCAGTGGAGCGTCGTGACCAAAGATTAGTTCATACTCCATACACATTAGTAGCTAGCTTCGAAGTGGATATCTCAATCATCTTGTGAATACCAGGATAGAGTTGTCTAATAATCCTTAGTTTTCAGCAGTTATCCTTTTAATGTTAGTTTATAATAAATAGCAAGTGACAGTTAATTTTGAATTGAACTTTACTTGTTGATTTTTACTATTAGTTATGGTTACTTAATATACAGAGTAAATGTTGAGTGTAAACCGAATTTCTTCCTGAAAAAATTGCTCACTCTTTCAATTTTAACAACTGATTTTATTTTTTGAAATTTATTGTAGTGCTTTTCCCCGACTCTTCACTTTGGCACACACATGCAATGGGAAAATCAGTTTCTTAGTGATTTGTTCTTTTTCTTCGTATTTTACATCTATGTTATGTCTTTTGGAATTTTCATCAACTTAATTGTATTGTTGACTGTTTTATTACTTTCATTTGTGCCTAAAATAGCTCTGTAAACAATTTTTTTAAAGGATTGTTCGCCTTTGAGTTTTTTTAATCTCTATAATTGTTATCGATTTAACAAAATTTGTTATTTCTATGCTTGATTGAACCTATTATGTATGTTTTGTGGTCATATACGATATAGATGTTGCACATTAGCTCACGCATTACACGGAAATTCAGTTAATTCATATTTTTCTGCGTTCACCCCCAGTTTTTTTGTCCATGCGGTTCCAATGATGAATTTATTTATCTGATAAATAAAATCATCTGTTTACATATTTTGCATGGATGAAAGTGATACAAGAGGGACAACACATACACATGTATATTCGTTCTTTTTTTTCTTGTTATAGTAAAAATAAAATAATATTTCATAATATATTTTAAGTTGTCTTACAATACCTTAATCATTTTGACTAATTACTCTATTTTTAGATATCGGCTACTATTTGTGTTTCGAAAAAACTTAAGTTTCTGACAACTGGTTATAATAATTTATTTTTATGATATCCTGTTTCTTATACGACAACTCAGTACATATTGATTTGTACATTTTTAAAACTTAGATGAATTAAAAATGCACTGCGTTACCCCTGTAGATTTTGTTCATAAAACGTTTGTAGATAAATTTCAATGAGTTAGTATGGAGTTCTTGTTTTGATAAAATTTAGAAAGTCTAGTCTTCTCAAACAAAAATTAGTAAAACGGATTATAATCAATTACTATAATGAATACATTTTAAAATTTGTCCCTGTAATTAATTAAAAACTATTTTGTTAGTCGATATTATGATTGATTATGAATTACTAGGGAATTTTTAAACAATACGTATATTTCAGTGTTGAGATTGGTTTTACAAGATAGCTAACATGTTACACGCGAATTCATCTAATCAATGTGAAGGTGCGTATGAATTAGTTAAACATTGTTAAATCATGACCTGAGCTGTCGCTCTCATCGGTAGTTGTCTTCTTTACCTGAAAGTTAACCTTTGCTATATCAACTTGTGATGCTGAACGGTTGTCCGACTGTGATATTGATATTCATGCTCTCTATGAGCGAATCCATCTTGCTACTTGAGTGAGGAGACAATCAGTTAATAGGAAGCTGTATGTGCTAATTGGATCGGTTATGCATATAAACCTATTCAAATATAAATGAATGTGTCCCTTGGATGATTGAACCAAATCTAGACCAGTAGCGTTCATTCATCAACATTTGTTACTTACATTTTCTGCGTTGACTTAGTAGTAAGCGTAGGGATGTGATGTTCTATTTTATTATTATTGGGTTGTGCTCCGTACTTGCTAGTTAACTTAAGTGCGGTTCACTAATATTTACCGTAGTCTAGAACAGTCAGATAACAGGACATTTTCGGGTCAAGCACTAGAGATCCGGATTTTTGCTTCGCTTTCCGCGGAATGATAGCCACCGATGGTAAAAGACCTTGAATGACATGGATCTAGATTGTTTGCAATGGCGCAGGTATATGCACTCTGTGTTCTCCTAAATTGTAATTTTCTGAATTCTTCATGTCCCTTTTTTTCTCTTACCAAATTTATCTCACTGGATTATACTCCTTGAATAGCATCTTCAAACCCTAATGTTTCCGAATACTGCTTGTTCTTTTACTACCTCTACCACAACGTGATTTGAATCGACAATTGTATTTATGTGCCAATGTGGAATGGCAACTTGAACTGGTGTACGTACGTACGAAGTTCTATGTTGTTATTGACTGACTGACTATTGCTTCGCCTTATATGAATATGGACTTGATTGTGAGGATTGTTGATTTTTAATTGAGATCGTGAACCAATCAATGTTATACCACTGTTTAAAACCTGAAAACACTGAACGGCCCTTTCGTCCTAGTTTCTTCTTAGGCAGGGTGTATCTACGATCCCGCACACGCAGGAACTTCGCTTCATGATCTCAAATAAACCATTAGTTGAGATTCTATTTGACACCTGGTTCAGTAACGATAGGCACTCGTGATTGGACGAACAAAATTTTTTAACTGTGCCGAAAGTTTCGGCGAAAAAGCACTTGGTATCTAGTTATTTTTATAATTTCAGTTGAATAAAAATAGTTGTAAATTGTTTATGTTGGGTATAGTTCTCTAATTTATTTAAGTCGTTTACTCGAATAAGTCATTTATTCAGTTTTGTGTAGATTCATAATAATGTTCAGTGGTTTGAAGTTGCAGGAAATCCCATGTCGAGTCATCTGGACTAGTGGGTACATTCCAAGTTTATCGACGTAATTTGATAAGAACTGAAAGAATTAAACAATCATGGCATTATTCACTAATTTAGTGACCAATCAATTATGTTCACAATAATATTTGAAGTTTTATATGTCCACTAAGTTAGAAAATTGTTGAGGTTTCTTAACTAGTGGGAGAACTTATCAATGATCCCAGTTTGTGATACTTTCCATAACGATATTATTCGGTAGGAATTTATATCCATTAATAGTCGAACTATTTTGAATTCCATTTCTATAATTAGTTTGACCATTGGTCCTGTTGGTTTTTTGAACAGTGATAACTTAAGAACATCGACTTCAATTAACGATACCAATAACTACTGAGAAGCCCATCTTCCATACCACGTTTCAGTTCGAACAACTACTTAATTATTTCTGTAAATTGATCTTCATTCTATTATTTTCAAAACGTAAAGTCAACTTCAAGCGCTAGAACGAGTGATTGCTTTTGCAGCAGCTTTCATATCGCTCATTGTTTGTTCACGCTGGTAGTATAGATGAAGCGATGAGGTACTAATATGGTGGTTAACATAATTGTATGGACATTCTTTAGTTCAAAATAACTCGGCTATCGTAAAGGTTGCGTTATTCATTGGGTTCAAATGGCCTTATATGACCAGAAGATGGAATTTCACTCGACCATTCTGAAATATTTGTTACTTTATTTCCCTAAAAGCCTGTTATGAATGCAAGCAATTCTTCCATATGAACTATTTTTAAGGCAGTTGAAGAAATCACTAAAGCTGAAATAAATCAAGCGAAGCAGTTGGCAGATGATTAGTCAGTAATCCTCTCATAACATCATGCATTCACCCAAAGTTTCTTTCATCGAATGTATTTAAATTTTTGGTGATCTTATCACATTTACTTATACAAAGTTTGTTTAGATTCTTTTAGTGATGCTTCACAGCTTGCATAACTGACGAATTCATTGGAAAGTTCTTTGGATAATATCCTAAAATTTTTCTCTAATAATGTTATCTAAAGGAAACACTGAGATTCTTACTATTGATTCATTCAGATCACAGAATGAAATATTAATAAAGGGAATTGGTAGCCTTACTTGCAGATTAAAAGCAAGTTACATCATCAGCAACAAATATTTTCATAAAATAATTCGGTTTTAATAAGAGTGAAACATTTGTTTCTACATTAAACATAGAGGAAAGTGTGATAATTAGAAGTATTTGGATTGTTATACAAACTAGGAATCCCAGCAATAACTCAATTTAACCAAGTAGAGCTATATGATCACGAACAAACGTATTGTATTGTATTTGGAATTCGAAATCAAGTACCAAGATATTATTAGTTCATGCAAACGCCACAGGCAGGGAAGCTAAAGTTTACTTAAAATTAAAATATGTCCGAAGATACTCATACGATTGGAACGTGTCATGTCGATCACAAGCAAACATTCACTATAGATTCCCAATCTCACCCACTGATTGTTTGTCCTGTTTGTGTGTTTTAGATTTATGTATTGGATTTTTTAGGATCATTTAAATTTTAACTTTTCGTAACTACTACTACAACGCGCACCCCATTTTACTGAAAATGATCTATTTAGTGTTATTATGACATTCATTGAATATTATCAAACGTGCTCAATTGAAGTAGCTTTAAAAAAGAACTTAACGCTATCAGTATCTGAATGCTCCTAATATCACCTGACTATTAGATTTCAACTGTATGAAGAAAACTTTCAGTGCTTAACTAAACATCCCAATAACCCTCATATTTTGCTTTGGTATTGATTATGAGAAATTTAGTATGACGCCATTGATAAATAAGTGAAAAAGTATTATTAATATCTCATTATGTAGTGGAATAAACGTTACGACAGTGATAAAGACAAGATTACTCAAGAAATTTCTACTGGAAAATACCACATACATCACCTCATTTCACAGTCATCAATTTTAAAGCTCTCAGTACATTTAATTAAAAGATGAGCGAGTATTCCTACAGATTTCAGTTTGTGTTGACTGGCATCCAAACGGTGTTGAAGGATAAGACAGAAGTTGATAATAAGCATTGTAAATTTCTGGCCAGATAATTTACTTCCAATACATATCAGTTTATTCATATGCAATGTTCACTGTTGTTTTTAGAAATGTACGACTCGAATGACTATAAAGAAAAGGAAATAATTAATAGATAATGTGATAATTAGTTTTTACGGTATTAACTCTTTATACACACATGAACATGCCATCCTGATTAGTCAAATTTTGATATTCTGTTGAAATTTTCTAATGGTCTCATTTATTATTTTTTTAAAAACAATTCGTCAAATAATTTATGGCACGAATACAAAGATAATAGGATGAAAGGTGTACATCACAATATGTGGCATTCTTTTTACGTATTTAGTAACATTTTACATCACAATAGATATAGTAACTAACCGTATGAATTTTACTAATCTGTCTAAGTGGAATATTCAAGAGCTTATTCACTCACAATGACTGTAACGACTAGCAAATTAGTTGTGTGCTATTTGTAACAATTCTTATCGGATTTCTAAATGAAAAAATTGGTTGTAAGTACTAACGAATATGCAGTCAAAGCGGATGTTATATCGATTAAGTCCGTGTGCGATACAAAGGACAGGAGTTATTCTTAAGCAATGCGATTCGAATTTAATTGATAACTGTGGTGTTTGTATGAACTAATGATTCCTTTGTGCTTGAATTCGAATTCCAAAAACAATACGTTTATTTGTGCTCATCTAGTTCTATTTAGGTACAAGTATTTATCAATAGCTGTCTACTCAAGATACTCAACGTTCATCGGCCGGATACCATCAGCAACAGCCTCCTGTGGGAGAGAACAAACCAGCTCCCAGCTGAAGTGGAAATTAGGAAAAGACGATGAAAATGGATAGGACATACATTGAGGAAATCATCAAACTGCATTACGAAATAAGCGCTAACTTGGAATCCTAAAGGGAAGAGGAAAAGAGGAAGGCCAAAGAACACATTACGTCGGGAAATAGAAGCGGATATGAAAAGGATGAATAAGAACTGGAAAGGATTGCCCAGTAAAAAAGGGTTGGATGGAGAACAGTGGTGAGCGGCCTATGCTCCTTCACGAGGAGTAACAGGCAAAAGTAAGCAAGTTAGTTCTATTTGCTGTAAATTACACTTTCGGGAATTCAAGTACTATCACAATAACTTAATTGGATCAAAAAGCAATCTCGAAATTAACTTTCAAAAGCGTTAACTTATCACTCATCATGTAATGAACAAACTTCATTATTCACTGAATTTTTTACCAATGCGTGATGAAAAACCAATTATGTACAGTGGTTTTATTCATAATGACATATTTACTGCGTTATGCCTAGCTGATGAGTCGTAAATTTCCTGTTAAATTCCATGAATCACCATTATTTTAATTCATATCTTTGGTTTTTATGTAGTATGATGAACTGCGTTTATATCTATTTTTACAGTCTACTGCTGATTGGCACAGACGTAACTCTATGTAGTAATTGAAGGGATCGTTTTTTAGAATTTTCTGTAGAAATGAATTTTATCTCATGGTCACCGGATTACTTAGTGTTGATATTGCATAACGCAGGACAGTGATACATCTATAATCTTGAGGATCGCTTTATGTAAGTGACTGATTTCAGAAGAAACATTTTACAATACATCAAAATCATCCACCTGAGCTACAAAATTCTCCACGATCTCAGAGATGACTTTCTCCACCCTCGGCCATACCAAGGCATTTAATGGCTAACCTGGGCTCAAACTCAGTACTTATTATTTTAAACGCCTAAGTATTACATGATTTACTATAAATTCACAATCATCATTTCTTATTCAATAGGAGTAATATTTATTTCTAGTAAGCATTAAATAGCCTATTAGATAAACCTCTGACACTTGAGGCGATATGTAAGTTGATAACATCACAGTGAAAAAATCTAACAGGAGGAGACAGTCCAGTGGTTCAGTATCTGACTTCAGTTAAATTGCACGACGATTGTTACCGAAATGTACATGCTGCCAATCTTCGTATATAATTAACGACTTAACTCACGTTAGGGCATAATGGCATGAAATAGGTCAAATACGAGGGTGGATTTCGAATACTCATATTTCATATAATCGACGATTTAGACAGACAATCAGTGAAACGCAGAGAAAATGAGAGAGTGAAGCGAAACGGATCGGAGAATGTATGTGAGCCAACTATGTGTAACTCAATCTTTTTAGTCAGACAAAAGTATACTACGGACACATGATGAATAGGGTAAGCAGTATACACACACGATCATATAAAATCAGTCAGGCTTAATGAGCGAACGAGTGACAAGGTCAAAATGTAGCTTGAGAAGAATGAATAAATTAGTCTGTTCAAAAGCCAGAATAACTTATGACGGCTTGATATAGTACCAGACACTACAACAGATAGATTAGTTGCAAGCCTAATTACTTATTTCCTTACACCTATTACTCCAGGCGTAACATTCTTTCCTAATTTCCACTTTAACTGGAAGTTGGTTTGCTCCTTTCCATACTAGGCTCCTGCTGATGATATTCGGCCAACGAGTATTGAGTATCTTGCATAGACAGCTTTTTAAAAATACTTGTACCTTTTTGGGAATGGTGGTGGTAGTTCCCCACGTTTCAGCTCCGTACAGTAGAACTATCTTGACGTTCGTATTGAGAATTCTGACTTTGATGTTGGCTTGCATATAGTTGTTTTGAGTTTCATAAGTTCTTCAACTGCAGGTATGCTGCACTTGTTCGCCTTTCAGTGCCTTCACGTCTGTTTCATATCCACTCTGTTTATATATGATGCCGTCCAGACACGTGCAAGTTTCCACCCCATTCAATGCTTCTCCGTCAAATATGATTTATTTGATGTTTTCCGTGTTGTGTTTGAGGGTCTTGCTTTTGCCCTTGTGTATGTTGAGGTGTATTGCTGAAAAGGGTTATCTTCATCTGCATTTGTCAGTGTGTATGTGATAGAAGGATAAGGTCAACTGCGAATGCCACGT